>OZ023144.1:4771613-4782971 GCA_963675895.2 Styela plicata | reverse complement strand
ATGTAAAAGTCACCACAAAGGTGAGCAAAATCAAAATATCTTAGATTTTTCAAAGTCTTAGCACAATATGCAGACAAATAAAATCTATAAATATAATTCAAAACATTTCTGTGCTTTGCCAAAAAGGCAATTTTTGAAAAAATCGAAGAATTTATTACTTGTCTTAACAGATTTGAGATAGTGTATTATTCAAGACTGTAAATGTGAAAATGTTTTTAACTGCAATATTCACAGTATGAGCTATAAACTCAACCGGATTTTCATTAAATTTCACCGAGTATCCGCTAATTTATAACATATAGCGAACACTGCCGGAATATTTTCGTAAAGGAAATCCAACAAATTCTACAATATCGGTATTTAAAGAAATATGTTATGCTAACCCAACTATTTTTAAGTTAACTCCAAAAACCTTCCCGAATTTTGAAGATTTTTCCGATACTTACCAAAACATCCGGACCATTAGAATCCATATATATAATACCGAAGTTTATTGTTTGCTACAGTGAGTGTTCTTATTGAGAGTGACTCCAAATCAAACTCATAGAGATAAATGAGTTAGATTTTGGACTGTTATGTCTGCCTTAGATGGTTTGAGGTAGGCTTCTTTTTAGAATGTAAAAGTGACCTTTACTTTTGATGCAATCTTCAGAATAAGAATGGTAAGTATTAAAATACTTTGCTTTCAGTGTTCTACTGGTCTTCAAGTACTTTGTTGAATTGGTAGCAAAATTTAAAAAACGATGCCCTAGAACAATATGAAATATTGTACTTTATTAGTACAGGATACGGTTATCAGAGAATTTTACAGCTAACTCCCAAAACCTAATAAAAATATCTAAGATTTTACTAAGTCTTACCATAATATGCAGGCAAATAAAATCTATAAATATAATTCAAAACATTTATGTGTTTTGCCAAAAACACAATTTTTTGAAAAAATCGAAGAATGTATTGCTTGTCTTAACAGATTTGAGATAATGTATTTTTCAAGAGTGTAAATGTGACAATGTTTTTAACTGCAATATTCACAGTATGAGCTATAAAATCAACCGGATTTTCATTAAATTTCTCAGAGCATCCGATAATTTATAACATACTGCCAACACTGTAGGAATATTTACGAAAAGAAATCAGAAAAATTCTACAATTTCGGTATTTGAAGAAATAGGTTATGCTAACCCAACTATTTTTAGGATTACTCCGAAAACCTTCCCGAATTTTGAAGATTTTTCCGATACTTACCACAACATCCGGACCATTAGAATCCATATATGTGTAATACCGAAGTTTATTGTATGCTCCAGTGAGTGTTCTTATTGAGAGCAACTCCAAATCAAACTCTTAGATAAAAATGAGATAGATTTTGTACTGTTCTGTCTGCCTTAGAAGGTTTGAGGTAGGCTACTTTTTAGAATGTAAAAGTCACACAAAGTGAGCTAACTCCCAAAACCTAATCAAAATATCTAAGATTTTTTCAAAGTATAACCACAATATGCAGACAAATAAAATCTATAAATATAATTCAAAACATTTCTGTGCTTTGCCAAAAAGGCAATTTTTGAAAAAATCGAAGAATGTATTACTTGTCTTAACAGATTTGAGATAGTGTATTTTTCAAGACTGTAAATGTGACAATGTTTTTAACTGCAATATTCACAGTATGAGCTATAAACTCAACCGGATTTTCATTAAATTTCACCGAGTATCCGCTAATTTATGATATATAGCGAACACTGCAAGAATATTTTCGTAAAGGAAATCCAAAAAAATTCTAAAATTTCGGTATTTAAAGAAATAGATTATGCTAACACAACTATTTTTAAGTTTACTCCGAAAACCTTCCCGAATTTTGAAGATTTTTCCGATACCACAATATCCGGACCATTAGAATCCATATATATAATACCGAAGTTTATTGTTTGCTACAGTGAGTGTTCTTATTGAGAGCGACTCCAAATCAAACTCATAGAGATAAATGAGTTAGATTTTGGACTGTTATGTCTGCCTTAGATGGTTTGAGGTAGGCTTCTTTTTAGAATGTAAAAGTGACCTTTACTTTTGATGCAATCTTCAGAATAGGAATGGTAAGTATTAAAATACTTTGCTTTCAGTGTTCTACTGGTCTTCAAGTACTTTGTTGAATTGGTAGCAAAATTTAAAAAACGATGCCCTAGAAAAATATGAAATATTGTACTTTATTAGTACAGGATACGGTTATCAGAGAATTTTCCAGCTAACTCCCAAAACCTAATAAAAATATCTAAGATTTTACTAAGTCTTACCATAATATGCAGGCAAATAAAATCTATAAATATAATTCAAAACATTTATGTGTTTTGCAAAAAAATACAATTTTTTGAAAAAATCGAAGAATGTTTTACTTGTAGTAACAGTTTTGAGATAGTGTATTTTTCAATAGTGTAAAAGTGACAATGTTTTTAACTGCAATATTCACAGTATGGCCTATAACTCCCGACCGGATTTTCATTAAATTTCCCCGAGTATCCGCTAATTTATATCATATAGCCAACACTGTAGGAATATTTACGAAAGGAAATCCAAGAAATTCTATAATTTCGGTATTTAAAGAAATAGGTTTTTCTAACCCAACTATTTTTAAATTTACTCCGAAAACCTTCCCGAATTTTTAAGATTTTTCCGATACTTACCACAACATCCGGACCATTAGAATCCATAAATATATAAAACCGAAGTTTATCGTTTGCTACAGTGAGTGTTCTTATTGAGAGCAACTCCAAATCAAACTCTTAGAGAAAAATGAGTTAGATTTTGGACTGTTCTGTCTGCCTTAGTAGTTTTGAGGTAGGATACCTTTAAGAATGTAAAAGTGACCTTTACTTTTGATGCAAACTTCAGAATAAAAAAGTGAGTGTTCTAATTTAGAACGACTCCAAATCAAACTGTTAGAGAAAAATGAGTTAGACTTTGGACTGTTCTGTCGGCCTTAGTAGTTTTGAGGTAGGCTACTTTTTAGAATGTAAAAGTGACCTTTACTTTTATGCAATCTTCATAATAAGAACGATAAGTATTAAAATACTTTGCTTTCAGTTTTGTACTGGTACTTATTCTTCAAGTAATTTTGTTGCATTCGATGAAAAATTTAAGCAACGGAGCCCAAGAACAATATGAAATATTGTTCTTCCTTAAAGTTAGAATATGCTTTTCAGAGTTTTTTAATCTTACTCTCCGAAAACCTGATAACCTGATAAAATTTTACTAAGATTTTACAAAGTCATTAAAACAAAAATACCAAGAAAACATGATAAAAAATTCAGACAAATAAAATCTATAAATATAATTCAAAACATTTATGTGTATTTGCCAAAAATACAGTATTTGAAAACTTCGAAGAATGTATTACTTATGTTAACAGATTTGAGATAGTGTATTTTTCAGACTGTAAATTGTCTACAATGGTTTTAACTGCAATATTCACAGTAAGAGCTATAAACCCAACCGAAATTTCATTAAATTTCCCGCGAGTATCCGCTAATTTATAACATATAGCCAACACTGCAGAAATATTTTTGTTAAGGAATACCCAAAAATTCTACAATTTCGGTATTTAAAGAAGATATAGGTTATGCTAACCCAACTATTTTTTAAGTTTACTCCGAAAACCTTCCAGAATTTTGAAGATTGTTCCGATATACCACAACATCCGGACCATTAGAATCCATATATATAATAACCGAAGTTTATTGTTTGCCACAGTGAGTGTTCTTATTGAGAGCGACTCAAAAATCAAAATCTTAGAGTAAAATGAGTTGGATTTTGGACCTGTTTCTGTCTGCCTTAGTAATTTTTGAGGTAGGGCTACTTTTTAAAAAGATGTAAAAGTTGACTTTACTTTGATGCAATCTTCATAATAAGAACGGTAAGTATTAAAATACTTTGCTTTCAGCGTTCTACTGGTCTTCAAGTAGTTTTTGTTGAATTGGTAGCAAAATTTTGAAAAACGGTGTCCTAGAAACAATATGAAGTATTGTACTTTATTAGTATATGATACGCTAATCAGAGTATTTACCAGCTAACTCCCAATACTTGATCAAAATTTCTAAGATTTTACAAAGTCTCACCAAATATGCAGGCAAATAAAATCTATAAATATAATTCAAAACATTTATGTGTTTTGCCAAAAATACAATTTTTTGAAAAAATCGAAGAATGTAATTATTTGTCGTAAACAGATTTGAGATAGGTGTATTTTTTCAAGAGTGCAAAAGTTACAATGTTTTAAACTGCAATATTCACAGTATGAGCTATAACTCCCAACCGGATTTTCATTAAATTTCTCCAAGTATCCGCTAATTTTATAACATATATATCCAAGACTGGAGGAATAATTACGAAAGGAAATCCAAAAAAATTTTACAATTTCGTATTTAAAGAAATAGGTTATGCTCACCCAACTATTTTTTAAGTTTACTACTCCGAAAACCTTCCCGAATTTTGAAAATTTTTTCGATACTTACCACAACACCCGGACCATTAGAATCCATATATATAATACCGAAGTTTATATAGTTTGCTACAGTGAGTGAGTGTTCTTATTGAGAGCAACTCCAAATAAAAACTCTTAAAGAAAAATGAGTTAAATTTTGGACTGTTTTTGTCTGCTTTTAGTAGGTTTGAGGTAGGCTACTTTTTAGAATGTAAAAGTGACCTTTACTTTTGATGCAATCTTCAGAATAAGAAAGTGAGTGTTCTTATTGAGAGCGACTCCAAATCAAACTCTTAGAGAAAAATGAGTTAGATTATGGACTGCTCTGTCTGCCATAGTAGTTTTTTTGAGGTTGGCTACTTTTTAGAATGTAAAAGTGACCTTTACTTTTATACAATCTTCATAATAAGAACGATAAGTATTAAAAATACTTTCTATTCAATTTTCTACTGGTCTTCAAGTAATTTTGTTGCATTCGTAGAAAAATTAAAGCAACGGAGCCCAAGAACAATATGAAATATTGTACTTCTTAAAGTTAGAATATGCTTTTCATAGTTTTTTTAAGCTTACTCCCGAAAACCTGATCAAAATTTTCTCAGATTTTACAAAGTCTTACCACAATATGCAGACAAATAAAAATCTATAAATATAATTCAAAAACATTTAAGTTGCTTTGCCTGCCTAAAATGCAATTTTTTGAAAAAATCGAAGAATGTATTACTTGTCTTAACAGATTTGAGATAGTGTATTTTTTCAAGACTGTAAATGTGACAATGTTTTTAAACTGCAATATTCACAGTATGAGCTATAAACTCAACCGGATTATCATTAAATTTCCCCGAGTATCCGCTAATTTATAACATATAGCGAACACTGCAGGAGGAATATTTTCCTAAAGGAAATCCAAAAAATTCTAAAATTCGGTATTTAAAAGAAATATGTTATGCTAACCCAACTATTATAAGTTTACTCCCGAAAACCCTTCCCGAATTTTGAAGATTTTTTCCATACTTACCACAAACATCCGTACCATTAGAAATCCTTTTATATAATACCGAAGTTTATTGTTTGCTACAGTGAGTGTTCTTATTGAGAGCGACTCCAAATCAAACACTTAGAGAAAAATGAGTTAGATTTTGGACTGTTATGTCTGCCTTAGAAGGTTTGAGGTAGGCTACTTTTTAGAATGTAAAAGTTACCTTTACTTTTGATACAATCTTCATAATAAGAACGATAAGTATTAAAATACTTTGCCTTCAGTGTTCTACTGGTCTTCAAGTAGTTTGTTGAATTGGTAGCAAAATTTAAAAAACGATGCCCTAGAACAATATGAAGTATTGTACTTTATTAGTATAGGATACGCTAATCAGAGTTTTTACCAGCTAACTCCCAAAACCTGATCAAAATTTCTAAGATTTTACAAAGTCTTACCACAATATGCAGGCAAAAAAATCTGTAAATATGATTCAAAACATTTATGTGTTTTGCCAAAAATACAATTTTTGAAAAAATCGAAGAATGTATTACTTGCTTTAACAGATTTGAGATAGTGTATTTTTCAAGACTGTAAATGTGACAATGTTTTTAACTGCAATATTCACAGTATGAGCTATAAACTCAACCGGATTTTCATTAAAATTCCCCGAGTATCCGCTAATTTATAACATATATCCAACATTGCAGAAATATTTTCGTAAAGGAAATCCATAAAAATTCTTAAATTTCGGTATTTAAAGAAATAGGTTATGCTAACCCAACTATTTTAAAGTTCACTCCAAAAACCTTCCCGAATTTTGAAGATTTTTCCGATACTTACCAAAACATCCGGACCATTAGAATCCATATATATAATACCGAAGTTTATTGTTTGCTACAGTGAGTGTTCTTATTGAGAGCGACTCCAAATCAAACTCATAGAGATAAATGAGTTAGATTTTGGACTGTTATGTCTGCCTTAGATGGTTAGAGGTAGGCTTCTTTTTAGAATGTAAAAGTGACCTTTACTTTTGATGCAATCTTCAGAATAAGAATGGTAAGTATTAAAATACTTTGCTTTCAGTGTTCTACTGGTCTTCAAGTACTTTGTTGAATTGGTAGCAAAATTTAAAAACGATGCTCTAGAACAATATAAAATATTGTACTTTATTAGTACAGGATACGGTTATCAGAGTATTTTCCAGCTAACTCCCAAAACCTAATCAAAATATCTAAGATTTTACAAAGTCTTACCATAATATGCAGGCAAATAAAATCTATAAATATAATTCAAAACATTTATGTGCTTTGCCAAAAATACAATTTTTCGAAAAAATCGAAGAATGTATTACTTGTCTTAACAGATTTGAGATAGTGTATTTTTCAAGAGTGTAAAAGTGACAATGTTTTTCACTGCAATATTCACAGTATGAGCTGTAAACTCAACCGGATTTTCATTAAATTTCTCAGAGTATCCCGATAATTTATAGCATACAGCCAACACTGTAGGAATATTTACGAAAAGAATTCCAAAAAATTTCTACAATTTCGGTATTCGAAGAAATAGGTTATGCTAACCCAACTATTTTTTTTATTTTTAGGATTACTCTCCGAAAATCTTCCCGAATTTTGAAGATTTTTCCGATACTTACCACAACATCCGGACCATTAGAACCCATATATGTGTAATACCGAAGTTTATTGTATGCTCCAGTGAGTGTTCTTATTGAGAGCAACTCCAAATCAAACTCTTAGAGAAAAATGATATAGATTTTGTACTGTTCTGTCTGCCTTAGATGGTTTGAGGTAGGCTACTTTTTAGAATGTAAAAGTCACACAAAGTGAGCTAACTCCCAAAACCTAATCAAAATATCTAAGATTTTTTCAAAGTCTTACCACAATATGCAGACAAATAAAATCTATAAATATAATTCGAAACATTTCTGTGCTTTGCCCAAAAAGTAAATTTTTGAAAAAATCGAAGAATGTATTACTTGTCTTAACAGATTTGAGATAGTGTATTTTTTCAAGACTGCAAATGTGACAATGTTTTTAACTGCAATATTCACAGTATGAGCTCTAAACTCAACCGGAATTTCATTAAATTTCCCCGAGTATCCTCTAATTTATAACATATAGCCAACACTGCAGAAATATTTTTCGTTAAGGAAATCCAAAAAAACATTCTACAATTTCGGTATTTAAAGAAATAGGTTTATTGCTAACCCAACTATTTTTTAAGTTTACTTCCGAAAACCGTCCCGAATTTTTGAAGATTTTTCCACCAATACCACCAACAACCGACCCATCAGAATCCATCTATAAAATAATAATATAAACTTAATTGAATTTGCTTCAGTGAGTGTTCTTCATTGAGAGCGACTGACTCCAAATCAAACTCTTAGAAAAAAAAAAAAATCTTAGAGTTAGAATTTGGATTGTTGTTCTGTCTGCCTTAGTAGTTTTGAGGTAGGCTTTTTTTTTAGAATGTAAAAGTGACCTTTACTTTTTGATGCAATCTTCATAATAAAAAAACGGTAAGTATTAAAATACTTTGCTTTCAGTGTTCTACTGGCCTTCAAGTAGTTTGTTGAATTGGTAGCAAAATTTAAAAAAAACGATGCCCTAGAACAATATGAAGTATATGTACTTTATTATAATAAAAGTATACGCTAAGAGTATTTGCCAGCTAACTCCCAAAACCTGATCAAAATTTTCTAAGATTTTACAAAAGTCTTACCACAATATGCAGGCAAATAAAATCTATAAATATAATTCAAAACATTTATGTGTTTTTGCCAAATATACAATTTTTGTTAAAAATCGAAGAATATTTACTTACTGTCTCGTAACAGATTTTGAGATAGTGTATTTTTCAAGAGCGTAAAAGTGACAATGTTTTTAACTGCAATATTCAAAGTGTGAGCAAGAACTCCCAACCGGATTTTCATTAAATTTCTCCGAGCATCCACTAATTTATAACATATAGGCAACACTGTAGGAATATTCACGGAAGGAAATCCAAAAAATTCTCCAATTTTGGTATTTAAAAGAAATAGGTTTTGCTACCCCCAACTATTTTTAAGTTTAAGTACTCCGAAAACCTTCCCAAAATTTTGAAAGATTTTTTCCGACACTTACCATAACATCCGGACCATTAGAATCCATATATTTATATAATACCGAAGTTTATTTTTTGCTACAGTGAGTGTTCTTATTGAGAGCAACTCCAAATCAAACTCTTAGAGAAAAATGAGTAAGATTTTGGACTGTTCTGTCTGCCTTAGTAGGTTTGAGGTAGGCTACTTTTTAGAATGTAAAAGTGACCTTTACTTTTGATGCAATCTTCATAATAAGAACGATATGTATTAAAAATACTTTGCTTTCAGTTTTTCTACTGGTCTTCAAGAAGATTGTTGCATTCGTAGAAAAATTTAAACAACGGAGCCCTAGAACAATGTGAAATGATGTAATTCTTAAAGTTAGAACATGCTTTTTCAGAGTTTTTTTAAGCTTACTCCGAAAACCTGATAAAATTTTCTAAGATTTTACCAAGTCTTACCACGATATGCAGACAAAATAAAAATCTATAAATATAATTCAAAACATTTATGTGTTTTTGCCAAAAATACAATTTTTTGAAAACATCGAAGAATGTAATTACTTGTCTTAACAGATTTGAGATAGTGTATTTTTCAAGACTGCAAATGTGACAATGTTTTTAACTGCAATATTCACAGTATGAGCTATAAACTCAACCGGAAATTTCATTAAATTTCCCAGAGTATCCGCTAATTTATAACATATAGCCAACACTGCAGAAATATTTTTCGTTAAGGAAACCCCAAAAAATTCTACAATTTTGGTATTTAAAGAAATAGGTTATGCTAACCCCAACTATTTTTAAAGTTTACTCCGAAAACCTTCCCGAATTTTGAAGATTTTTCCGATACTTACCACAACATCCGGACCATCAGAATCCATATATATATAATATCAAACTTAATTGTTTGCTACAGTGAGTTTTCTTATTGAGAGCGACTCCAAATCAAACTCTTAGAGAAAAATGAGTTAGATTTTGGACTGTTATGTTTGCCTTAGAAGATTTGAGGTAGGCTACTCTTTAGAATGTAAAAGTGACCTATACTTTTGATTCAATCTTCATAATAAATACGGTAAGTATTAAAATACTTTGCTTTCAGTGTTCTACTGGTCTTCAAGTAGTTTGTTGAATTGGTAGCAAAATTTAAAAAACGATGCCCTAGTGCAATATGAAGTATTGTACTTTATTAGTCTAGGATACGCTAATCAGAGTATTTATCAGCTAACTCCCAAAACCTGATCAAAATTTCTAAGATTTTAAAAAAGTCTTACCACAATATGCAGGCAAATAAAATCTATAAATATAATTCAAAACATTTATGTGTTTTGCCAAAAATACAATTTTTGGAAAAAATCGAAGAATGTATTATTTGTCGTAACAGATTTGAGATAGTGTATTTTTCAAGAGTGTAAAAGTGACAATGTTTTAACTGCAATATTCACAGTATGAGCTATAACTCCCAACCGGATTTTCATTAAATTTCTCCGAGTATCCCCTAATTAATGACATATAGCCAACACCGTAGGAATATTTACTAAAGGAAATCCATAAAGTTCTTCAATTTCGGTATTTAAAGAAATAAGTTATGCTAACCCAACTATTTTTAAAATTTACCCTCCTTCACCCGACCCCTTGTCCTCCGAAAAACCTTCCCGAATTTTTGAAGATTTTTCCGATACTTACCACAAACATCCGGACCATTAGAATCCATATTATATAATACCGAAGTTTATTTGTTTGCTACAGTGAGTGTGTTCTTATTGAGGTGCGACTCCAAATCAAACTCTTAAAGAACAAATGAGTTAGATTTTGGACTGTTTTGTCTGCCTTAGTAGGTTTGAGGTAGGACTAACTTTTTTAGAAGATGTAAAAGTGACCTTTACTTTTGATCGCAAATCTTCAGAATAAAAACGTGAGTGTTCTTTATTGAGAGCGACTCGAAATAAACTCTTAGAAGAAAAATGAGTTAAGACTTTTGGACTGTTTACTGTCGGCCTTGAGTATTTTGAGGTAGGGGGCTACTTTTTAGAATGTAAAAGTGACCTTCTAATTTTGTGATTTACTTTTAATGCAACTCTTCATTAATAAGAACGATAAGAGTATTAAAATACTTTGCTTTCAGTTTTCTACTGGTCTTCATCAATTCATCTTTCATTCGTTGAAAAAATTTAATGCAACGGAGCCCAAGAACAATATTAAATATTTTACTCTCTTAAAGTTAGAATATGCTTTTCTTTCAGAGGAAGTTTTATCCTAACATCCATAGATACCCGAAAAACCTGTGATCAAAAATTTCTAAAGATTTTTACAAAAGTGCTTAACACAATAATTCAGACACAAATAAAAATCTATAGAAATATAAACATCAAAACATTTAGATGTGTTTTGTGGGTCAGCCCAAAATGACACAATCTTGGATTATGTGCAAAAATTTAAAAAACGATGTCCTAAGATGACAATATAAAATACATTGTACTTTATTAGTATAGGATACAGCTCTTATCAGAGTATATTTCCTCCCCAGCAACTATCACTAACTCCCAAAACCGTAATCAAAAGATATCTAAATTTTAACAAAGTCCTTACCAAAAATTAGGCAGACAAATCAAAAAAAATCTATAAATATAATATCAAAACATTTATGTGTCGTTTGCCAAATACAATTTTTTTTGAAAAAAATCGGCGAATGTATTAATACTTGACTTAACAGATTTGAGATAGTGAATTTTTCAAAGAGTTAAAAAAGATGTGACAATGTTTTATAAAAACTAAACGCTGCAATATTTCACAGTATGAGCTATAAAATCAACGG
>OZ023144.1:4722756-4770083 GCA_963675895.2 Styela plicata | reverse complement strand
TTTTATGCTACCCCAACTAATTTTAAGTTCACTCCGAAAACCTTACCCGAAATTTTGAATGATTTTTCCGATACTTACCACATCATTCGGACTTGACATCCATATTATATAATACGGAATGTTTATTGTTTAGCTACAGTGAGTTGTTCTTTTTTGAGAGCCGGACTCCAATTCAAAATACTCTTTAGAGAAAAATGAGTTTGATCTTGTACTGTTTATGTCTGCCTTAGAAGGTTTGAGTAGGTTACTTACTTGTTAAGAATGTAAAAGTGACCTATACTTTTGATGCAATCGTCAGGGAAATAAGAATGGTAATTATTAAAATACTTTGCTTTTCAGTGTTTACTGGTTTTCACTTTGTTGAATTGGTAGCAAAAATTTAAAAAACGATGCCCAGAAAACAATATGAAGTATTGTAACTTTATTAGTATAGGATACGCTAATCAGAGTATTTACAGCTAACTAACTCCCAAAACCTGATCAAAATTTCTAAGATTTTTACAAAGTCTTACCATAATATGCAGGCAAATAAAATCTATAAATATAATTCCAAAAATTTATGTGTTTGCCAAAAATACAAATTTTTTGAAAAAATCGTTAAATGTATTACTTGTCTTAACAGATTTGAGATAGTGTATTTTTTTCAAGAGTGTAAAATGTGACAATGTTTTTTAACTGCAATATTCAAAGTATGAGCTATAAAACTCAACCGGATTTTCATTAAATTTCTCCGAGTATCCGCTAATTTATAACATATAGCGAACACTGCCGGAATATTTTCGTATAGGAAATCCAAAAAATTCTACAATTTCGGTATTTAAAGAGACATTAGGTTTATGCTAACCCAACTATTTTTTTTTAAGTTTACTCCGAAAACCTTCCCGAATTTTGAAGATTTTTCCGATACTTACCACAACATCCGGCCATTAGAATCCATATATATAATACCGAAGTTTATTGTTTGCTACAGTGAGTGTTCTTATTGAGAGCGACTCCAAATCCAACTCTTAGAGAAAAATGAGTTAGTCTTTGGACTGTTCTGTCGGCCTTTAGTAGTTTTGAGGTAGGCTAATTTTTTAGAATGTAAAAGTGACCTTTACTTTTATGCAATCTTCATAATAAGAACGATAAGTATTAAAAATACTTTGCTTTTCAGTTTTCTACTGGTCTTCAAGTAATTTGTTGCATTCGTTGAAAAATTTAAGCAAACGGAGCCCAAGAACAATATGAAATATTGTGCTTTATTAGTCTAGGATACGCTAATCAGAGTATTTACCAGCTAACTCTCAAAACCTAATCAAAATATCTAAGATTTTACAAAGTCTTACCATAATATGCAGGCAAATAATATCTATAAATATAATTCAAAACATTTATGTGTTTTGCCAAAAATACAATTTTTTGAAAAAAATCGTTAAATGCATTATTTGTCTTAAACAGATTTCAGATAGATTAGTGTATTTACAAAGAGTGTAAATGTGACAATGTTTTTAACTGCAATATTCACAGTATGAGCTTTAAACTCAACCGGATTTTCATTAAATTTCTCCGAGTATTCGCTAATTTATAACATATAGCGAACACTGCCGGAATATTTTCGTATAGGAAATCCAAAAAAATTCTACAATTTTTTCGGTATTTAAAGAAATAAGTTATGCTAAACCCAACTATTTTTAAGTTTACTCCGAAAACCTTCCCGAATTTTGAAGATTTTTCCGATACTTACCACAACATCCGGCCATTAGAATCCATATATATAAAAATACCGAAGTTTATTGTTTGCTACAGTGAGTGTTCTTATTGAGAGCGACTCCAAATCAAACTCTTAGAGAAAAAATGAGTTAGTCTTTGGACTGTTCTGTCGGCCTTAGTAGTTTTGAGGTAGGCTAATTTTTTTAGAATGTAAAAGTGACCTTTACTTTTATGCAATCTTCATAATAAGAAACGATAAGTATTAAAAATACTTTGCTTTCAGTTTTTTACTGGTCTTCAAGTAGTTTGTTGAATTGGTAGCAAAATTTAAAAAAACAATGCCCCTAGAACAATATGAAGTATTTGTACTTTATTAGTATAGTATATACGCTAAGAGTATTTGCCAGCTAACTCCCAAAACCTGATCAAAATTTCTAAGATTTTACAAAGTCTTACCACAATATGCAGGCAAAAAAATCTGTAAATAAAATTCAAAACATTTATGTGTTTTGCCAAAAATACAATTTTTTGAAAAAAATCGAAGAATGTATTACTTTGTCGTAACAGATTTGAGATAGTGTATTTTTCAAGAGTGTAAAAGTGACAATGTTATCAAAACTGCAATATTCACAGTATGAGCTATAACTTCCAACCGGATTTTCATTAAATTTCTCCGAGTATCAGCTAATTTATAACATACAGCCAACACTGTAGGAATATTTACGAAAGGAAATCAAAGAAATTCTGCAATTTTGGTATTTAAAGAAATAGGTTATCCTAACCCAACTATTTTTAAGTTTACTCCGAAAACCTTCACGAATTTTGAAGATTTTTCCGATACTTACCACAACATCGGGACCATTAGAATACAATATATATAATATCGAAGTTTATTGTTTGCTACAGTGAGTGTTCTTATTGAGGGCGACTCCAAATCAAACGCTTAGAAAAAAATGAGTTAGATTTTGGACTGTTATGTCTGCCTTAGAAGGTTTGAGGGAGGCTATTTTTAGAATGTAAAAGTGACCTTTACTTTTGATGCGATCGTCATTATAAGAATGGTAAGTATTAAAATACTTTGCTTTCAGTGTTCTACTGGTCTTCAAGTAGTTTGTTGAATTGGTAGCAAAGGTTAAAAAACGATGCCCTAATCCAATATGAAGTATTGTACTTTATTAGTATAGGATACACTAGTCAGAGTATTTACCAGCTAACTCCCAAAACCTGATCAAAATTTCTAAGATTTTACAGAGTCTTACCACAATATGCAGGCAAATAATATTTACAAATATAATTCGAAACAGTTATGTGTTTTGCCAAAAAATACAATTTTTTGAAAAAATCGAAGAATGTATCACTTGTCGTAACAGATTTTGAGATTGTGTAAGAGTGTAAAAAGTGACAATGTTTTTTAACTGCAATATTCACAGTATGAGCTATAACTCCCAACCGGATTTACATTAAATTTCTCCGAGTATCCGCTAATTTATAACATATAGCCAACACTGCAGAAATATTTTCGTAAAAGAAATCCCAAAAATTCTACAATTTCGGTATTTAAAAGAAATAGGTTATGCTAACCCCCAACTTTTTTAAGTTTACTCCGAAAACCTTCCCGAATTTTGAAGATTTTTCCGATACTTACAACAACACCCGGACCATTAGAGTCCTCATATGTGTAATACCGAAGTTTATTGTTTGCTACAGTGAGTTTTCTTATTGAGAGCAACTCCAAATCAAACTCTTAGAGAAAATGAATTAGATTTTAGACTATTCTGTCTGCCTTAGTAGTTTTGAGGTAGGATACTTTTTAGAATGTAAAAGTGACCTTTACTTTTGATGCAATCTTCATAATAAGAACGATAAGTATTAAAATACTTTGCTTTCAGTTTTCTACTGGTTTTCATGTAGTTTGTTGCATTCGTAGAAAAATTTAAGCAACTGAGCCCTAGAACAATATGAGATATTGTACTTCTTAAAGTTAGAATATGCTTTTCAGAGTTTTTTAAGCTTACTCCGAAAACCTGATAAAAATTTCTAAGATTTTACAAAGTCTTACCACAATATGCAGACAAATAAAATCTATAAATATATTTCAAAACATTTATGTGCTTTGCCGAAAATGCAATTTTTGAACAAATCGAAGAATGTATTACTTGTCTTAACAGATTTGAGATAGTGTATTTTTCAAGACTGTAAATGTGACAATGTTTTTAACTGCAATATTCACAGTATGAGCTATAAACTCAACTGGATTTTCATTAAATTTACACGAGTATCCGCTAATTTATAACATATAGCGAACACTGCAGGAATATTTTCGTAAAGGAAATCCAAAAAATTCTACAATTTCGGTATTTAAAGAAATAGTTTATGCTAACCCAACTATTTTTAAGTTCACTCCAAAAACCTTCCCGAATTTTGAAGATTTTTCCGATACTTACCACAACATCCGGACCATTAGAATCCATATATATAATACCGAAGTTTATTGTTAGCTACAGTGAGTGTTCTTATTGAGAGCGACTCCAAATCAAACTCTTAGAGAAAAATGATTTAGATTTTGGACTGTTATGTCTGCCTTAGATGGTTTGAGGTAGGCTACTTTTTAGAATGTAAAAGTGACCTTTACTTTTGATGCAATCTTCAGAATAAGAATGGTAATTATTAAAATACTTTGCTTTCAGTGTTCTACTGGTTTTCACTTTGTTGAATTGGTAGCAAAATTTAAAAAACGATGCCCTAGAACAATATGAAGTATTGTACTTTATTAGTATAGGATACGCTAATCAGAGTATTTACCAGCTAACTCCCAAAACCTGATCAAAATTTCTAAGATTTTACAAAGTCTTACCATAATATGCAGGCAAATAAAATCTATAAATATAATTCAAAACATTTATGTGTTTTGCCAAAAATACAATTTTTTGAAAAAATCGTTAAATGTATTACTTGTCTTAACAGATTTGAGATAGTGTATTTTTCAAGAGTGTAAATGTGACAATGTTTTTAACTGCAATATTCAAAGTATGAGCTATAAACTCAACCGGATTTTCATTAAATTTCTCCGAGTATCCGCTAATTTATAACATATAGCGAACACTGCCGGAATATTTTCGTATAGGAAATCCAAAAAATTCTACAATTTCGGTATTTAAAGACATAGGTTATGCTAACCCAACTATTTTTAAGTTTACTCCGAAAACCTTCCCGAATTTTGAAGATTTTTCCGATACTTACCACAACATCCGGCCATTAGAATCCATATATATAATACCGAAGTTTATTGTTTGCTACAGTGAGTGTTCTTATTGAGAGCGACTCCAAATCCAACTCTTAGAGAAAAATGAGTTAGTCTTTGGACTGTTCTGTCGGCCTTAGTAGTTTTTGAGGTAGGCTAATTTTTTAGAATGTAAAAGTGACCTTTACTTTTTATGCAATCTTCATAATAAGAAACGATAAGTATTAAAAATACTTTGCTTTCAGTTTTTCTACTGGTCTTCAAGTAATTTGTTGCATTCGTTGAAAAATTTAAGCAACGGAGCCCAAGAACAATATGAAATATTGTGCTTTATTAGTCTAGGATACGCTAATCAGAGTATTTACCAGCTAACTCTCAAAACCTAATCAAAATATCTAAGATTTTACAAAGTCTTACCATAATATGCAGGCAAATAATATCTATAAATATAATTCAAAACATTTATGTGTTTTGCCAAAAATACAATTTTTTGAAAAAATCGTTAAATGCATTATTTGTCTTAACAGATTTCAGATAGTGTATTTACAAAGAGTGTAAATGTGACAATGTTTTTAACTGCAATATTCACAGTATGAGCTTTAAACTCAACCGGATTTTCATTAAATTTCTCCGAGTATTCGCTAATTTATAACATATAGCGAACACTGCCGGAATATTTTCGTATAGGAAATCCAAAAAATTCTACAATTTCGGTATTTAAAGAAATAAGTTATGCTAACCCAACTATTTTTAAGTTTACTCCGAAAAACCTTCCCCGAATTTTGAAGATTTTTTTCCGATACTTACCACAACATCCGGCCATTAGAATCCATATATATAAAAATACCGAAGTTTATTGTTTGCTACAGTGAGTGTTCTTATTGAGAGCGACTCCAAATCAAACTCTTAGAGAAAAATGAGTTAGTCTTTGGACTGTTCTGTCGGCCTTAGTAGTTTTGAGGTAGGCTAATTTTTAGAAATGTAAAAGTGACCTTTACTTTTATGCAATCTTCATAATAAGAACGATAAGTATTAAAATACTTTGCTTTCAGTTTTTTACTGGTCTTCAAGTAGTTTGTTGAATTGGTAGCAAAATTTAAAAAACAATGCCCTAGAACAATATGAAGTATTGTACTTTATTAGTATAGTATACGCTAAGAGTATTTGCCAGCTAACTCCCAAAACCTGATCAAAATTTCTAAGATTTTACAAAGTCTTACCACAATATGCAGGCAAAAAAAAATCTGTAAATAAAATTCAAAACATTTATGTGTTTTGCAAAAATACAATTTTTTGAAAAAATCGAAGAATGTATTACTTGTCGTAACAGATTTGAGATAGTGTATTTTTCAAGAGTGTAAAAGTGACAATGTTATCAACTGCAATATTCACAGTATGAGCTATAACTTCCAACCGGATTTTCATTAAATTTCTCCGAGTATCAGCTAATTTATAACATACAGCCAACACTGTAGGAATATTTACGAAAGGAAATCAAAGAAATTCTACAATTTTGGTATTTAAACAAATAGGTTATCCTAACCCAACTATTTTTAAGTTTACTCCGAAAACCTTCACGAATTTTGAAGATTTTTCCGATACTTACCACAACATCGGGACCATTAGAATACATATATATAATATCGAAGTTTATTGTTTGCTACAGTGAGTGTTCTTATTGAGGGCGACTCCAAATCAAACGCTTAGAAAAAAATGAGTTAGATTTTGGACTGTTATGTCTGCCTTAGAAGGTTTGAGGGAGGCTATTTTTAGAATGTAAAAGTGACCTTTACTTTTGATGCGATCGTCATTATAAGAATGGTAAGTATTAAAATACTTTGCTTTCAGTGTTCTACTGGTCTTCAAGTAGTTTGTTGAATTGGTAGCAAAGGTTAAAAAACGATGCCCTAATCCAATATGAAGTATTGTACTTTATTAGTATAGGATACACTAGTCAGAGTATTTACCAGCTAACTCCCAAAACCTGATCAAAATTTCTAAGATTTTACAGAGTCTTACCACAATATGCAGGCAAATAATATTTACAAATATAATTCGAAACAGTTATGTGTTTTGCCAAAAATACAATTTTTTGAAAAAATCGAAGAATGTATCACTTGTCGTAACAGATTTGAGATTGTGTAAGAGTGTAAAAGTGACAATGTTTTTAACTGCAATATTCACAGTATGAGCTATAACTCCCAACCGGATTTACATTAAATTTCTCCGAGTATCCGCTAATTTATAACATATAGCCAACACTGCAGAAATATTTTCGTAAAAGAAATCCCAAAAATTCTACAATTTCGGTATTTAAAGAAATAGGTTATGCTAACCCAACTTTTTTAAGTTTACTCCGAAAACCTTCCCGAATTTTGAAGATTTTTCCGATACTTACAACAACACCCGGACCATTAGAGTCCTCATATGTGTAATACCGAAGTTTATTGTTTGCTACAGTGAGTTTTCTTATTGAGAGCAACTCCAAATCAAACTCTTAGAGAAAATGAATTAGATTTTAGACTATTCTGTCTGCCTTAGTAGTTTTGAGGTAGGATACTTTTTAGAATGTAAAAGTGACCTTTACTTTTGATGCAATCTTCATAATAAGAACGATAAGTATTAAAATACTTTGCTTTCAGTTTTCTACTGGTTTTCATGTAGTTTGTTGCATTCGTAGAAAAATTTAAGCAACTGAGCCCTAGAACAATATGAGATATTGTACTTCTTAAAGTTAGAATATGCTTTTCAGAGTTTTTTAAGCTTACTCCGAAAACCTGATAAAAATTTCTAAGATTTTACAAAGTCTTACCACAATATGCAGACAAATAAAATCTATAAATATATTTCAAAACATTTATGTGCTTTGCCGAAAATGCAATTTTTGAAAAAATCGAAGAATGTATTACTTGTCTTAACAGATTTGAGATAGTGTATTTTTCAAGACTGTAAATGTGACAATGTTTTTAACTGCAATATTCACAGTATGAGCTATAAACTCAACTGGATTTTCATTAAATTTACACGAGTATCCGCTAATTTATAACATATAGCGAACACTGCAGGAATATTTTCGTAAAGGAAATCCAAAAAATTCTACAATTTCGGTATTTAAAGAAATAGTTTATGCTAACCCAACTATTTTTAAGTTCACTCCAAAAACCTTCCCGAATTTTGAAGATTTTTCCGATACTTACCACAACATCCGGACCATTAGAATCCATATATATAATACCGAAGTTTATTGTTAGCTACAGTGAGTGTTCTTATTGAGAGCGACTCCAAATCAAACTCTTAGAGAAAAATGAGTTAGATTTTGGACTGTTATGTCTGCCTTATATGGTTTGAGGTAGGCTACTTTTTAGAATGTAAAAGTGACCTTTACTTTTGATGCAATCTTCAGAATAAGAATGGTAATTATTAAAATACTTTGCTTTCAGTGTTCTACTGGTTTTCACTTTGTTGAATTGGTAGCAAAATTTAAAAAACGATGCCCTAGAACAATATGAAGTATTGTACTTTATTAGTATAGGATACGCTAATCAGAGTATTTACCAGCTAACTCCCAAAACCTGATCAAAATTTCTAAGATTTTACAAAGTCTTACCATAATATGCAGGCAAATAAAATCTATAAATATAATTCAAAACATTTATGTGTTTTGCCAAAAATACAATTTTTTGAAAAAATCTTTAAATGTATTACTTGTCTTAACAGATTTGAGATAGTGTATTTTTCAAGAGTATAAATGTGACAATGTTTTTAACTGCAATATTCAAAGTATGAGCTATAAACTCAACCGGATTTTCATTAAATTTCTCCGAGTATCCGCTAATTTATAACATATAGCGAACACTGCCGGAATATTTTCGTATAGGAAAACCAAAAAATTCTTCAATTTCGGTATTTAAAGACATAGGTTATGCTAACCCAACTATTTTTAAGTTTACTCCGAAAACCTTCCCGAATTTTGAAGATTTTTCCGATACTTACCACAACATCCGGCCATTAGAATCCATATATATAATACCGAAGTTTATTGTTTGCTACAGTGAGTGTTCTTATTGAGAGCGACTCCAAATCCAACTCTTAGAGAAAAATGAGTTAGTCTTTGGACTGTTCTGTCGGCCTTAGTAGTTTTTGAGGTAGGCTAATTTTTTAGAATGTAAAAGTGACCTTTACTTTTATGCAATCTTCATAATAAGAACGATAAGTATTAAAATACTTTGCTTTCAGTTTTCTACTGGTCTTCAAGTAATTTGTTGCATTCGTTGAAAAATTTAAGCAACGGAGCCCAAGAACAATATGAAATATTGTGCTTTATTAGTCTAGGATACGCTAATCAGAGTATTTACCAGCTAACTCTCAAAACCTAATCAAAATATCTAAGATTTTACAAAGTCTTACCATAATATGCAGGCAAATAATATCTATAAATATAATTCAAAACATTTATGTGTTTTGCCAAAAATACAATTTTTTGAAAAAATCGTTAAATGTATTACTTGTCGTAACAGATTTGAGATAGTGTATTTTTCAAGAGCGTAAAAGTGACAATGTTTTTAACTGCAATATTCAAAGTGTGAGCAAGAACTCCCAACCGGATTTTCATTAAATTTCTCCGAGTATCCACTAATTTATAACATATAGCCAACATTGTAGGAATATTCACGAAAGGAAATCCAAAAAATTCTCCAATTTTGGTATTTAAAGAAATAGGTTTTGCTACCCCAACTATTTTTAAGTTTACTCCGAAAACCTTCCCAAATTTTGAAGATTTTTCCGACACTTACCATAACATCCGGACCATTAGAATCCATATATTTATATAATACCGAAGTTTATTTTTTGCTACAGTGAGTGTTCTTATTGAGAGCAACTCCAAATCAAACTCTTATAGAAAAATGAGTAGGATTTTGGACTGTTATGTCTGCCTTAGTAGGTTTGAGGTAGGCTACTTTTTAGAATGTAAAAGTGACCTTTACTTTTGATGCAATCTTCATAATAAGAACGATATGTATTAAAATACTTTGCTTTCAGTTTTCTACTGGTCTTCAAGAAGATTGTTGCATTCGTAGAAAAATTTAAACAACGGAGCGCTAGAACAATGTGAAATGATTGTAATTCTTAAAGTTAGAACATGCTTTTCAGAGTTTTTTTAAAGCTTACTCCGAAAACCTGATAAAAATTTCTAAGATTTTACTAAGTCTTACCACGATATGCAGACAAATAAAATCTATAAATATAATTTAAAAAACATTTATGTGTGTTTTGCCAAAAAATACAATTTTTTGAAAAACATCGAAGAATGTATTACTTGTCTTAACAGATTTTGAGATAGTGTATTTTTCAAGACTGCAAATGTGACAATGTTTTTAACTGCAATATTCACAGTATGAGCTATAAACTCAACCGGAATTTCATTAAATTTCCCAGAGTATCCGCTAATTTATAACATATAGCCAACACTGCAGAAATATTTTCGTTAAGGAAACCCAAAAAATTCTACAATTTTGGTATTTAAAGAAATAGGTTATGCTAACCCAACTATTTTTAAGTTTACTCCGAAAACCTTCCCGAATTTTGAAGATTTTTCCGATACTTACCACAACATCCGGACCATCAGAATTCATATATATAATATCGAACTTATTTGTTTGCTACAGTGAGTTTTCTTATTGAGAGCGACTCCAAATCAAACTCTTAGTGAAAAATGAGTTAGATTTTGGACTGTTATGTTTGCCTTAGAAGATTTGAGGTAGGCTACTCTTTAGAATGTAAAAGTGACCTATACTTTTGATGCAATCTTCATAATAAATACGGTAAGTATTAAAATACTTTGCTTTTCAGTGTTCTACTGGTCTTCAAGTAGTTTTGTTGAATTGGTAGCAAAATTTAAAAAACGATGCCCTAGTGCAATATGAAGTATTGTACTTTATTAGTCTCGGATACGCTAATCAGAGTATTTACCAGCTAACTCCCAAAACCTGATCAAAATTTCTAAGATTTTACAAAGTCTTACCACAATATGCAGGCAAATAAAATCTATAAATATAATTCAGAACATTTATGTGTTTTGCCAAAAATACAATTTTTGAAAAAATCGAAGAATGTATTACTTGTCTTAACAGATTTGAGATAGTGCATTTTTCAAGATTGTAAATGTGACAATGTTTTTAACTGCAATATTCACAGTATGAGCTATAAACTCAACCGGATTTTCATTAAATTTCCCCGAGTATCCGCTAATTTATAACATATATCCAACACTGCAGAAATATTTTCGTAAAGGAAATCCAAAAAATTTCTAAAATTTCGGTATTTAAAGAAATAGGTTATGCTAACCCAACTATTTTTAAGTTCACTCCAAAAACCTTCCCGAATTTTGAAGATTTTTCCGATACTTACCAAAACATCCGGACCATTAGAATCCATATATATAATACCGAAGTTTATTGTTTGCTACAGTGAGTGTTCTTATTGAGAGCGACTCCAAATCAAATTCATAGAGATAAATGAGTTAGATTTTGGACTGTTATGTCTGCCTTAGATGGTTTGAGGTAGGCTTCTTTTTAGAATGTAAAAGTGACCTTTACTTTTGATGCAATCTTTAGAATAAGAATGGTAAGTATTAAAATACTTTGCTTTCAGTGTTCTACTGGTCTTCAAGTAGTTTGTTGAATTGGTAGCAAAATTTAAAAAACGATGCCCTAGAGCAATATGAAGTATTGTACTTTATTAGTCTAGGATACGCTAATCAGAGTATTTACCAGCTAACTCCCAAAACTTTATCAAAATTTCTAAGATTTTACAAAGTCTTACCAGAATATGCAGGCAAATAAAATCTATAAATATAATTCAAAACATTTATGTGTTTTGCCAAAAATATAATTTTTTGAAAAAATCGAAGAATGTATTACTTGTCGTAACAGATTTGAGATAGTGTATTTTTCAAGAGTGTAAAAGTGACAATGTTTTAACTGCAATATTCACAGTATGAGCTATAACTCCCAACCGGATTTTCATTAAATTTCCCCGAGTATCCGCTAATTTATAACATATAGCGAACACTGCAGGAATATTTTCGTAAAGGAAATCCAAAAAATTCTACAATTTCGGTATTTAATGAAATATGTTATGCTATCCAACTATTTTTAAGTTCACTCCAAAAACCTTGCCGAATTTTGAAGATTTTACCGATGCTTACCAAAAAATCCGGACCATTAGAATCCACATATATAATACCGAAGTTTATTGTTTGCTACAGTGAGTGTTCTTATTGAGAGCGACTCCAAATCAAACTCATAGAGATAAATGAGTTAGATTTTGGACTGTTATGTCTGCCTTAGATGGTTTGAGGTAGGCTACTTTTTAGAATGTAAAAGTGACCTTTACTTTAGATGCAATTTTCAGAATAAAAATGGTAAGTATTAAAATACTTTGCTTTCAGTGTTCTACTGGTCTTCAAGTAGTTTGTTGAATTGGTAGCGAAATTTAAAAAACGATGCCCTAGAACAATATGAAGTATTGTACTTTATTAATATAGGATACGTTAATCAGAGTATTTAACAGCTAACTCCCAAAATCTGATCAAAATTTCTAAGATTTTACAAAGTATTACCACAATATGCAGGCAAATAAAATCTATAAATTTAATTCAAAACATTTACGAGTTTTGCCAAAAATACAATTTTTTGAAAAAATCGAAGAATGTATTACTTGTCGTAACAGATTTGAGATAGTGTATTTTTCAAGAGTGTAAAAGTGACAATGTTTTTAAATGCAATATTCACAGTATGAGCTTTAACTCCCAACGGGATTTTCATTAAATTTCTCTGAGTATCCGCTAATTTATAACATAAAGCCAACACTGTAGGAATATTTACGAAAGGAAATCCAATAAATACTACAATTTCGGTATTTAAAGAAATAGGTTATGCTAACCCAACTATTTTTAAGTTTACTCCGAAAACCTTCCCGAATTTTGAAGATTTTTCCGATACTTACCACAACATCCGGATCCTTAGAATTCATATATATAATATCGAAGTTTATTGTTTGCTACAGTGAGTGTTCTTATTGATAGCGACTCCAAATCAAACTCTTAGAGAAAAATGAGTTAGATTTTGGACTGTTATGTTTGCCTTAGAAGGTTTGAGGTAGGCTACTCTTTAGAATGTAAAAGTGACCTATACTTTTGATGCAATCTTCATAATAAATACGGTAAGTATTAAAATACTTTGCTTTCAGTGTTCTACTGGTCTTCAAGTACTTTGTTGAATTGGTAGCAAAATTTAAAAAACGATGCCTTAGAACAATATGAAATATTGTACTTTATTAGTACAGGATACGCTTACCAGAGTATTTTCCAGCTAACTCCCAAAACCTAATAAAAATATCTAAGATTTTACAAAGTCTTACCATAATATGCAGGCAAATAAAATCTATGAATATAATTCAAAACATTTATGTGATTGGCCAAAAATACAATTTTTTGAAAAAATCGAAGAATGTATTACTTGTCTTAACAAATTTGAGATAGTGTATTTTTCAAGAGTGTAAATGTGACAATGTTTTTAACTGCAATATTCACAGTATGAGCTATAAACTCAACCGGATTTTCATTAAATTTCCCCGAGTATCCGCTAATTTATAACATATAGCGAACACTGCAGGAATATTTTCGTAAAGGAAATCCAAAAAATTCTACAATTTCGGTATTTAATGAAATATGTTATGCTATCCAACTATTTTTAAGTTCACTCCAAAAACCTTGCCGAATTTTGAAGATTTTACCGATGCTTACCAAAAAATCCGGACCATTAGAATCCACATATATAATACCGAAGTTTATTGTTTGCTACAGTGAGTGTTCTTATTGAGAGCGACTCCAAATCAAACTCATAGAGATAAATGAGTTAGATTTTGGACTGTTATGTCTGCCTTAGATGGTTTGAGGTAGGCTACTTTTTAGAATGTAAAAGTGACCTTTACTTTAGATGCAATTTTCAGAATAAAAATGGTAAGTATTAAAATACTTTGCTTTCAGTGTTCTACTGGTCTTCAAGTACTTTGTTGAATTGGTAGCAAAATTTAAAAAACGATGCCTTAGAACAATATGAAATATTGTACTTTATTAGTACAGGATACGCTTACCAGAGTATTTTCCAGCTAACTCCCAAAACCTAATAAAAATATCTAAGATTTTACAAAGTCTTACCATAATATGCAGGCAAATAAAATCTATGAATATAATTCAAAACATTTATGTGATTGGCCAAAAATACAATTTTTTGAAAAAATCGAAGAATGTATTACTTGTCTTAACAAATTTGAGATAGTGTATTTTTCAAGAGTGTAAATGTGACAATGTTTTTAACTGCAATATTCACAGTATGAGCTATAAACTCAACCAGATTTTCATTAAATTTCTCAGAGTATCCGCTAATTTATAACATACAGCCAACACTGTAGAAATATTTACTGAAAGAAATCCAAAAAATTATACAATTTCGGTATTTGAAGAAATAGGTTATGCTAACCCAACTATTTTTAGGATTACTCCGAAAACCTTCCCGAATTTTGAAGATTTTTCCGATACTTACCACAACATCCGGACCATTAAAATCCATATATGTGTAATACCGAAGTTTATTGTGTGCTCCAGTGAGTGTTCTTATTGAGAGGAACTCCAAATCAAACTCTTAGAGAAAAATGAGATAGATTTTGTACTGTTCTGTCTGCCTTAGATGGTTTGAGGTAGGCTACTTTTTAGAATGTAAAAGTGAGCTAACTCCCAAAACCTAATCAAAATATCTAAGATTTTTCAAAGTCTTACCACAATATGCAGACATATAAAATTTATAAATATAATTCAAAACATTTATGTGCTTTGCCAAAAATGCAATTTTTGAAAAAATCGTAGAATGTATTACATGTCTTAACAGATTTGAGATAGTGTATTTTTTAAGACTGTAAATGTGAAAATGTTTTTAAATGCAATATTCACAGTATGAGCTATAAACTCTACCGGATTTTCATTTAATTTCCCCGAGTATCCGCTAATTTATAACATATAGCGAACACTGCCGGAATATTTTCGTAAAGGAAATCCAAAAAGTTCTACAATTTCGGTATTTAAAGAAATAGGTTATGCTAACCCAACTATTTTTAAGTTTACTCCGAAAACCTTCCCGAATTTTGAAGATTTTTCCGATACTTACCACAACATCCGGACCCTTAGAATTCATATATATAATATCGAAGTTTATTGTTTGCTACAGTGAGTGTTCTTATTGATAGCGACTCCAAATCAAACTCTTAGAGAAAAATGAGTTAGATTTTGGACTGTTATGTTTGCCTTAGAAGGTTTGAGGTAGGCTACTCTTTAGAATGTAAAAGTGACCTATACTTTTGATGCAATCTTCATAATAAATACGGTAAGTATTAAAATACTTTGCTTTCAGTGTTCTACTGGTCTTCAAGTAGTTTTTTGAATTGGTAGCAAAATTTAAAAAACGATGCCCTAGAGCAATATGAAGTATTGTACTTTATTAGTCTAGGATACGCTAATCAGAGTATTTACCAACTAACTCCCAAAACCTGATCAAAATTTCTAAGATTTTACAAAGTCTTACCACAATATGCAGGCAAATAAAATCTATAAATATAATTCAAAACATTTATGTGTTTTGCCAAAAATACAATTTTTTGAAAAAATCGAAGAATGTATTACTTGTCGTAACAGATTTGAGATAGTGTATTTTTCAAGAGTGTAAAATTGACAATGTTCTAACTGCAATATTCACAGTATGAGCTATAACTCTCAACCGGATTTTCATTAAATTTCCCCGAGTATCCGCTAATTTATAACATATAGCCAAGAATGGAGGAATAATTACGAAAGGAAATCCAAAATATTCTACAATTTCGGTATTTAAAGAAATAGGTTATGCTAACCCAACTATTTTTAAGTTTACTCCGAAAACCTTCCCGAATTTTGAAGATTTTTCCGATACTTACCACAACATCCGGACATTTAGAATCCATATATATAATACCGAAGTTTATAGTTTGCTACAGTGAGTGTTCTTATTGAGAGCAACTCCAAATCAAACTCTTAAAGAAAAATGAGTTAGATTTTGGACTGTTTTGTCTGCCTTAGTAGGTTTGATGTAGGCTACTTTTTAGAATGTAAAAGTGACCTTTACTTTTGATGCAATCTTCAGAATAAGAAAGTGAGTGTTCTTATTGAGAGCGACTCCAAATCAAACTCTTAGAGAAAAATGAGTTAGTTTTTGGACTGTTCTGTCTGCCTTAGTAGTTTTTTGAGGTAGGCTACTTTTTAGAATGTAAAAGTGACCTTTACTTTTATGCAATCTTCATAATAAGAACGATAAGTATTAAAAAAATTTCTATTCAGTTTTCTACTGGTCTTCAAGTAATTTGTTGCATTCGTATAAAAATTAAAGCAACGGAGCCCAAGAACAATATGAAATATTGTACTTCTTAAAGTTAGAATATGCTTTTCAGAGTTTTTTGAGCTTACTCCGAAAACCTGATCAAAATTTCTAAGATTTTACAAAGTCTTACCACAATATGCAGACAAATAAAATCTATAAATATATTTCAAAACATTTAAGTGCTTTGCCAAAAATGCAATTTTTGAAAAAATCGAAGAATGTATTACTTGTCTTAACAGATTTGAGATAGTGTATTTTTCAAGACTGTAAATGTGACAATGTTTTTAACTGCAATATTCACAGTATGAGCTATAAACTCAACCGGATTTTCATTAAATTTCCCCGAGTATCCGCTAATTTATAACATCTAGCGAACACTGCAGGAATATTTTCCTAAAGGAAATCAAAAAAATTCTAAAATTTCGGTATTTAAAGAAATAGGTTATGCTAACCCAACTATTTTAAGTTTACTCCGAAAACCTTCCCGAATTTTGAAGATTTTTCCGATACTTACCACAACATCCGGACCATTTGAATCCTTTTATATAATACCGAAGTTTATTGTTTGCTACAGTGAGTGTTCTTATTGAGAGCGACTCCAAATCAAACACTTAGAGAAAAATGAGTTAGATTTTGGACTGTTATGTCTGCCTTAGAAGGTTTGAGGTAGGCTACTTTTTAGATTGTAAAAGTTACCTTTACTTTTGATGCAATCTTCATAATAAGAAGGAGCGACTCCAAATCAAACTAAGAAAAATATTAAAATACTTTGCTTTCAGTGTTCTACTGGTCTTCAAGTACTTTGCTGAATTGGTAGCAAAATTTAAAAAACGATGCCCTAGAACAATATGAAGTATTGTACTTTATTAGTATAGGATACGCTAATCAGAGTATTTACCAGCTAACTCCCAAAACCAGATCAAAATTTCTAAGATTTTACAAAGTCTTACCACAATATGCAGGCAAAAAAATCTATAAATATAATTCAAAACATTTATGCGTTTTGCTAAAAATACAATTTTTTGAAAAAATCGAAGAATGTATTACTTGTCGTAACATATTTGAGATAGTGTATTTTTCAAGAGTGTAAAAGTGACAATGTTTTTAACTGCAATATTCACAGTATGAGCTATAACTTCCAACCGGATTTTCATTAAATTTCTCCGAGTATCCGCTAATTTATAACATATAGCCAACACTGTGGGAATATTTACGAAAGGAAATCCAAGAAATTCTTCAATTTCGATATTTAAAGAAATAGGTTATCCTATCCCAACTATTTTTAAGTTTACTCCGAAAACCTTCCCGAATTTTGAAGATTTTTCCGATACTTACCTCAACATCGGGACCATTAGAATACACATATATAATACCGAAGTTTATTGTTTGCTACAGTGAGTGTTCTTATTGAGGGCGACTCGAAATCAAACACTTAGAAAAAAATGAGTTAGATTTTGGACTGTTATGTCTGCCTTAGAAGGTTTGAGGGAGGCTATTTTTAGAATGTAAAAGTGACCTTTACTTTTGATGCGATCTTCATTATAAGAAAGGTAAGTATTAAAATACTTTGCTTTCAGTGTTCTACTGGTCTTTAAGTAGTTTAATGAATTGATAGCAAAATTTAAAAAACGATTCCCTAGAACAATATGAAGTATTGTACTTTATTAGTATAGGATACGTTAATCAGAGTATTTACCAGCTACCTCCCAAAACT
This sequence comes from Styela plicata, assembly GCA_963675895.2. Taxonomy (NCBI): domain Eukaryota; kingdom Metazoa; phylum Chordata; class Ascidiacea; order Stolidobranchia; family Styelidae; genus Styela; species Styela plicata. Next base: position 4,751,974 of record OZ023144.1, on the reverse strand, counting down.
TGATAAAAATTTCTAAGATTTTACAAAGTCTTACCACAATATGCAGGCAAATAAAATCTATAAATATAATTCAAAACATTTATGTGTTTTGCCAAAAATACAATTTTTGAAAAAATCGAAGAATGTATTACTTGTCTTAACAGATTTGAGATAGTGTATTTTTCAAGACTGTAAATGTGACAATGTTTTTAACTGCAATATTCACAGTATGAGCTATAAACTCAACCGGATTTTCATTAAATTTCCCCGAGTATCCGCTAATTTATAACATATAGCCAACACTGCAGAAATATTTTCGTAAAGGAAATCCAAAAAATTCTAAAATTTCGGTATTTAAATAAATAGGTTATGCTAACCCAACTATTTTTAAGTTCACTCCGAAAACCTTCCCGAATTTTGAAGATTTTTCCGATACTTACCTCAACATCCGGACCATTAGAATCCATATATATAATACCGAAGTTTATTGTTTGCTACAGTGAGTGTTCTTATTGAGAGCGACTCCAAATCAAACTCTTAGAGAAAAATGAGTTAGATTTTGGAATGTTATATTTGCCTTAGAAGGATTGAGGTAGGCTACTCTTTAGAATGTAAAAGTGACCTTTACTTTTCATGCAATCTTTTGATGCAATCTTCATAATAAGAACGATAAGTATTAAAATACTTTGCTTTCAATTTTCTACTGGTCTTCAAGTAGTTTGTTGCATTCGTAGAAAAATTTAAGCAGCGGAGCCCTAGAACAATATGAAATATTGTACTTCTTAAAGTTAGAATATGCTTTTCAGAGTTTTTTAAGCTTACTCCGAAAACCTGATCAAAATTTCTAAGATTTTACAAAGTCTTACCACAATATGCAGGCAAATAATATTTATAAATATAATTCAAAACAGTTATGTGCTTTGCCAAAAATACAATTTTTTGAAAAAATCGAAGAATGTACTACTTGTCTTAACAGATTTGAGATAGTGTATTTTTAAAGAGTGTAAATGTGACAATGTTTTTAACTGCAATATTCACAGTATGAGCTATAAACTCACGGGATTTTCATTAAATTTCTCAGTGTATCCGCTAATTTATAACATACAGCCAACACTGTAGGAATATTTTCGAAATGAAATCCAAAAAATTCTACAATTTCGGTATTTAAAGAAATAGGTTATGCTAACACAACTATTTTTAGGTTTGCTTCGAAAACCTTCCCGAATTTTGAAGATTTTTCCGATACTTACCACAACATCCGGACCATTTGAATCCATATATATATAAAACCGAAGTTTATCGTTTGCTACAGTGAGTGTTCTTATTGAGAGCAACTCCAAATCAAACTCTTAGAGAAAAATGAGTTAGATTTTGGACTGTTCTGTCTGACTTAGTAGTTTTGAGGTAGGCTACTTTTTAGAATGTAAAAGTGACCTTTACTTGTGATGCAATCTTCACCATAAAAACGGAAAGTATTAAAATACTTTGCTTTCAGTGTTCTAATGGTCTTCAAGTAGTTTGTTGAATTGGTAGCAAAATTTAAAAAACGATGTCCTAAAACAATATGAAGTATTGTACTTAATTAGTATAGGATACACGAATCAGAGTATTTACCAGCTAACTCCCAAAACCTGATCAAAATTTCTAAGATTTTACAAAGTCTTACCACAATATGCAGGCAAATAATGTTTATAAATATAATTCAAAACAGTTATGTGTTTTGCCAAAAATACGTTTTTTTTGAAAAAATCGAAGAATGTACTACTTGTCGTAACAGATTTGAGATAGTGTATTTTTCAAGAGTGTAAAAGTGACAATGTTTTTAACTGCAATATTCACAGTATGAGCTATAACTCCCAACCGGATTTACATTAAATTTCTCCGAGTATCCGCTAATTTATAACATATAGCCAACACTGCAGAAATACTTTCGTAAAGGAAATCCAAAAAATTCTACAATTTCGGTATTTAAAGAAATAGGTTATGCTAACCCAACTTTTTTAAGTTTACTCCGAAAACCTTCCCGAATTTTGAAGATTTTTCCGATACTTACAACAACACCCGGACCATTAGAATCCTCATATATGTAATACCAAAGTTTATTGTTTGCTACAGTGAGTTTTCTTATTGAGAGCAACTCCAAATCAAACTCTTAGAGAAAAATGAATTAGATTTTGGACTGTTCTGTCTGACTTAGTAGTTTTGAGGTAGGATACTTTTTAGAATGTAAAAGTGACCATTACTTTTGATGCAATCTTTTGATGCAATCTTCATAATAAGAACGATAAGTATTAAAATACTTTGCTTTCAATTTTCTACTGGTCTTCAAGTAGTTTGTTGCATTCGTAGAAAAATTTAAGCAACGGAGCCCTAGAACAATATGAAATATTGTACTTCTTAAAGTTAGAATATGCTTTTCAGAGTTTTTTAAGCTTACTCCGAAAACCTGATCAAAATTTCTAAGATTTTACAAAGCCTCACCACAATATGCAGGCAAATAATATTTATAAATATAATTCAAAACAGTTATGTGTTTTGCCAAAAATACAATTTTTTGAAAAAATCGAAGAATGTACTACTTGTCTTAACAGATTTGAGATAGTGTATTTTTCAAGAGTGTAAATGTGACAATGTTTTTAACTGCAATATTCACAGTATGAGCTATAAACTCACCAGATTTTCATTGAATTTCTCAGAGTATCCGCTAATTTATAACATACAGCCAACACTGTAGGAATATTTTCGAAAAGAAATCCAAAAAATTCTACAATTTCGGTATTTAAAGAAATAGGTTATGCTAACACAACTATTTTTAGGTTTGCTTCGAAAACCTTCCCGAATTTTGAAGATTTTTCCGATACTTACCACAACATCCGGACCATTAGAATCCATATATATATAAAACCGAAGTTTATCGTTTGCTACAGTGAGTGTTCTTATTGAGAGCAACTCCAAATCAAACTCTTAGAGAAAAATGAGTTTGATTTTGGACTGTTCTGTCTGACTTAGAAGTTTTGAGGTACGCTACTTTTTAGAATATAAAAGTGACCTTTACTTGTGATGCAATCTTCATAATAAGAACGATAAGTACTGAAATACTTTGCTTTCAGTTTTCTACTGGTCTTCAAGTAGTTTGTTGCATTCGTAGAAAAATTTAAGCAACGGAGCCCTAGAACGATATGAAATGATGTAATTCTTAAAGTTAGAATATGCTTTTCAAAGTTTTTTTAAGCTTACTCCGAAAACCTGATCAAAATTTCTAAGGTTTTACAAAGTCTTACCACAATATGCAGACAAACAAAATCTATAAATATAATTCAAAACATTTATGTGATTTGCAAAAAAACAATTTTTGAAAACATCGAATAATGTATTACTTGTCGTAACAGATTTGAGATAGTGTATTTTTCAAGACTTTAAATGTGACAATGTTTTTAACTGCAATATTCACAGTATGAGCTATAAACTCAGCCGGAATTTCATTAAATTTCCCCGAGTATCCGCTAATTTATAACATATAGCCAACGCTGCAGAAACATTTTCGTTAAGGAAATCCAAAAAATTCTGCAATTTCGGTATTTAAAGAAATAGGTTATGCTAACCCAACTATTTTTAAGTTTACTCCGAAAACCTTCCCGAATTTTGAAGATTTTTCCGATACCACAACATCCGGACCATCAGAATCCATATATATAATATCGAACTTAATTGTTTGCTACAGTGAGTGTTCTTATTTAGAGCGACTCCAAATCAAACTCTTAGAAAAAAATGAGTTAGAATTTGGATTGTTTTGTCTGCCTTAGTAGTTTTGAGGTAGGCTTCTTTTTAGAATGTAAAAGTGACCTTTACTTTTGATGCAATCTTTATAATAAAAACGGTAAGTATTAAAATACTTTGCTTTCAGTGTTCTACTGGCCTTCAAGTAGTTTGTTGAATTGGTAGCAAAATTTAAAAAACGATGCCCTAGAACAATATGAAGTATTGTACTTTATCAGTATAGTATACGCTAAGAGTATTTGCCAGCTAACTCCCAAAACCTGATCAAAATTTCTAAGATTTTACAAAGTCTTACCACAATATGCAGGCAAATAAAATCTATAAATATAATTCAAAACATTTATGTGTTTTGCCAAAAATACAATTTTTGTAAAAATCGAAGAATGTATTACTTGTCGTAACAGATTTGAGATAGTGTATTTTTCAAGAGCGTTAAAGTGACAATGTTTTTAACTGCAATATTCAAAGTGTGAGCAAGAACTCCCAACCGGATTTTCATTAAATTTCTCCGAGTATCCACTAATTTATAACATATAGCCAACACTGTAGGAATATTCACGAAAGGAAATCCAAAAAATTCTCCAATTTTGGTATTTAAGAAATAGGTTTTGCTACCCCAACTATTTTTAAGTTTACTCCGAAAACCTTCCCAAATTTTGAAGATTTTTCCGACACTTACCATAACATCCGGACCATTAGAATCCATATATTTATATAATACCGATGTTTATTGTTTGCTACAGTGAGTGTTCTTATTGAGAGCGACTCCAAATCAAACACTTAGAGAAAAATGAGTTAGATTTTGGACTGTTATGTCTGCCTTAGAAAGTTTGAGGTAGGCTACTTTTTAGAATGTAAAAGTTACCTTTTCTTTTGATGCAATCTTCATAATAAGAACGGTAAGTATTAAAATACTTTGCTTTCAGTGTTCTACTGGTCTTCAAGTAGTTTGTTGAATTGGTAGCAAAATTTAAAAAACGATGCCCTAGTGCAATATGAAGTATTGTACTTTATTAGTCTAGGATACGCTAATCAGAGTATTTACCAGCTAACTCCCAAAACCTGATCAAAATTTCTAAGATTTTACAAAGTCTTACCACAATATGCAGGCAAATAAAATCTATAAATATAATTCAAAACATTTATGTGTTTTGCCAAAAATACAATTTTTGAAAACATCGAAGAATGTATTACTTGTCTTAACAGATTTGAGATAGTGTATTTTTCAAGACTGCAAATGTGACAATGTTTTTAACTGCAATATTCACAGTATGAGCTATAAACTCAGCCGGAATTTCATTAAATTTCCCCGAGTATCCGCTAATTTATAACATATAGCCAACACTGCAGAAATATTTTCGTTAAGGAAACCCAAAAAATTCTACAATTTTGGTATTTAAAGAAATAGGTTATGCTAACCCAACTATTTTTAAGTTTACTCCGAAAACCTTCCCGAATTTTGAAGATTTTTCCGATACTTACCACAACATCCGGACCATCAGAATCCATATATATAATATCGAACTTAATTGTTTGCTACAGTGTGTGTTCTTATTGAGAGCGACTCCAAATCAAACTCTTAGAGAAAAATGAGTTAGATTTTGGACTGTTATGTTTGCCTTAGAAGATTTGAGGTAGGCTACTCTTTAGAATGTAAAAGTGACCTATACTTTTGATGCAATCTTCATAATAAATACGGTAAGTATTAAAATACTTTGCTTTCAGTGTTCTACTGGTCTTCAAGTAGTTTGTTGAATTGGTAGCAAAATTTAAAAAACGATGCCCTAGTGCAATATGAAGTATTGTACTTTATTAGTCTAGGATACGCTAATCAGAGTATTTACCAGCTAACTCCCAAAACCTGATCAAAATTTCTAAGATTTTACAAAGTCTTACCACAATATGCAGGCAAATAAAATCTATAAATATAATTCAAAACATTTATGTGTTTTGCCAAAAATACAATTTTTTGAAAAAAATCGAAGAATGTATTATTTGTCGTAACAGATTTGAGATAGTGTATTTTTCAAGAGTGTAAAAGTGACAATGTTTTAATTGCAATATTCACAGTATGAGCTATAACTCCCAAACGGATTTTCATTAAATTTCTCCAAGTATCCGCTAATTTATAACATATAGCCAAGACTGGAGGAATAATTACGAAAGGAAATCCAAAAAATTTTACAATTTCGGTATTTAAAGAAATAGGTTATGCTAACCCAACTATTTTAAGTTTACTCCGAAAACCTTCCCGAATTTTGAAGATTTTTCCGATACTTACCACAACATCCGGACCATTAGAATCCTTTTATATAATACCGAAGTTTATTGTTTGCTACAGTGAGTGTTCTTATTGAGAGCGACTCCAAATCAAACACTTAGAGAAAAATGAGTTAGATTTTGGACTGTTATGTCTGCCTTAGAAAGTTTGAGGTAGGCTACTTTTTAGAATGTAAAAGTTACCTTTACTTTTGATGCAATCTTCATAATAAGAACGGTAAGTATTAAAATACTTTGCTTTCAGTGTTCTACTGGTCTTCAAGTAGTTTGTTGAATTGGTAGCAAAATTTAAAAAACGATGCCCTAGAACAATATGAAGTATTGTACTTTATTAGTATAGGATACGCTTATCAGAGTATTTACCAGCTAACTCCCAAAACCTGATCAAAATTTCTAAGATTTTACAAAGTCTTACCACAATATGCAGGCAAATAAAATCTATAAATATAATTCAGAACATTTATGTGTTTTGCCAAAAATACAATTTTTGAAAAAATCGAAGAATGTATTACTTGTCTTAACAGATTTGAGATAGTGTATTTTTCAAGACTGCAAATGTGACAATGTTTTTAACTGCAATATTCACAGTATGAGCTATAAACTCAACCGGAATTTCATTAAATTTCCCCGAGTATCCGCTAATTTATAACATATAGCCAACACTGCAGAAATATTTTCGTTAAGGAAACCCAAAAAATTCTACAATTTTGGTATTTAAAGAAATAGGTTATGCTAACCCAACTATTTTTAAGTTTACTCCAAAAACCTTCCCGAATTTTGAAGATTTTTCCGATACTTACCACAACATCCGGACCATTAGAATCCTTTTATATAATACCGAAGTTTATTGTTTGCTACAGTGAGTGTTCTTATTGAGAGCAACTCCAAATCAAACTCTTAGAGAAAAATAAGTAAGATTTTGGACAGTTCTGTCTGCCTTAGTAGGTTTGAGGTAGGCTACTTTTTAGAATGTAAAAGTGACCTTTACTTTTGATGCAATCTTCATAATAAGAACGATATGTATTAAAATACTTTGCTTTCAGTTTTCTACTGGTCTTCAAGAAGATTGTTGCATTCGTAGAAAAATTTAAACAACGGAACCCTAGAACAATGTGAAATGATGTAATTCTTAAAGTTAGAACAAGCTTTTCAGAGTTTTTTTAAGCTTACTCCGAAAACCTGATCAAATTTCTAAGATTTTACTAAGTCTTACCACGATATGCAGACAAATAAAATCTATAAATATAATTCAAAACATTTATGTGTTTTGCCAAAAATACAATTTTTGAAAACATCGAAGAATGTATTACTTGTCGTAACAGATTTGAGATAGTGTATTTTTCAAGAGCGTAAAAGTGACAATGTTTTTAACTGCAATATTCAAAGTGTGAGCAAGAACTCCCAACCGGATTTTCATTAAATTTCTCCGAGTATCCACTAATTTATAACATATAGCCAACACTGTAGGAATATTCACGAAAGGAAATCCAAAAAATTCTCCAATTTTGGTATTTAAAGAAATAGGTTTTGCTACCCCAACTATTTTTAAGTTTACTCCGAAAACCTTCCCAAATTTTGAAGATTTTTCCGACACTTACCATAACATCCGGACCATTAGAATCCATATATTTATATAATACCGAAGTTTATTGTTTGCTACAGTGAGTGTTCTTATTGAGAGCAACTCCAAATCAAACTCTTAGAGAAAAATGAGTAAGATTTTGGACTGTTCTGTCTGCCTTAGTAGGTTTGAGGTAGGCTACTTTTTAGAATGTAAAAGTGACCTTTACTTTTGATGCAATCTTCATAATAAGAACGATATGTATTAAAATACTTTGCTTTCAGTTTTCTACTGGTCTTCAAGAAGATTGTTGCATTCGTAGAAAAATTTAAACAACGGAGCCCTAGAACAATGTGAAATGATGTAATTCTTAAAGTTAGAACATGCTTTTCAGAGTTTTTTTAAGCTTACTCCGAAAACCTGATAAAATTTCTAAGATTTTACAAAGTCTTACCACGATATGCAGACAAATAAAATCTATAAATATAATTCAAAACATTTATGTGTTTTGCCAAAAATACAATTTTTTGAAAAAATCGAAGAATGTATTATTTGTCGTAACAGATTTGAGATAGTGTATTTTTCAAGAGTGTAAAAGTGACAATGTTTTAAATACAATATTCACAGTATGAGCTATAACTCCCAAACGGATTTTCATTAAATTTCTCCAAGTATCCGCTAATTTATAACATATAGCCAAGACTGGAGGAATAATTACGAAAGGAAATCCAAAAAATTTTACAATTTCGGTATTTAAAGAAATAGGTTATGCTAACCCAACTATTTTAAGTTTACTCCAAAAACCTTCCCGAATTTTGAAGATTTTTCCGATACTTACCACAACATCGGGACCATTAGAATACATATATATAATATCGAAGTTTATTGTTTGCTACAGTGAGTGTTCTTATTGAGGGCGACTCCAAATCAAACGCTTAGAAAAAAATGAGTTAGATTTTGGACTGTTATGTCTGCCTTAGAAGGTTTGAGGGAGGCTATTTTTAGAATGTAAAAGTGACCTTTACTTTTGATGCGATCGTCATTATAAAAATGGTAAGTATTAAAATACTTTGCTTTCAGTGTTCTACTGGTCTTCAAGTAGTTTGTTGAATTGGTAGCAAAGTTTAAAAAACGATGCCCTAAAACAATATGAAGTATTGTACTTTATTAGAATAGGATACACTAGTCAGAGTATTTACCAGCTAACTCCCAAAACCTGATCAAAATTTCTAAGATTTTACAGAGTCTTACCACAATATGCAGGCAAATAATATTTACAAATATAATTCAAAACAGTTATGTGTTTTGCCAAAAATACAATTTTTTGAAAAAATCGAAGAATGTATTACTTGTCGTAACAGATTTGAGATTGTGTATTTTTCAAGAGTGTAAAAGTGACAATGTTTTTAACTGCAATATTCACAGTATGAGCTATAACTCCCAACCGGATTTACATTAAATTTCTCCGAGTATCCGCTAATTTATAACATATAGCCAACACTGCAGAAATATTTTCGTAAAAGAAATCCCAAAAATTCTACAATTTCGGTATTTAAAGAAATAGGTTATGCTAACCCAACTTTTTTAAGTTTACTCCGAAAACCTTCCCGAATTTTGAAGATTTTTCCGATACTTACAACAACACCCGGACCATTAGAGTCCTCATATGTGTAATACCGAAGTTTATTGTTTGCTACAGTGAGTTTTCTTATTGAGAGCAACTCCAAATCAAACTCTTAGAGAAAATGAATTAGATTTTGGACTGTTCTGTCTGCCTTAGTAGTTTTGAGGTAGGATACTTTTTAGAATGTAAAAGTGACCTTTACTTTTGATGCAATCTTCATAATAAGAACGATAAGTATTAAAATACTTTGCTTTCAGTTTTCTACTGGTCTTCATGTAGTTTGTTGCATTCGTAGAAAAATTTAAGCAACTGAGCCCTAGAACAATATGAGATATTGTACTTCTTAAAGTTAGAATATGCTTTTCAGAGTTTTTTAAGCTTACTCCGAAAACCTGATAAAAATTTCTAAGATTTTACAAAGTCTTACCACAATATGCAGACAAATAAAATCTATAAATATAATTCAAAACATTTATGTGCTTTGCCGAAAATGCAATTTTTGAAAAAATCGAAGAATGTATTACTTGTCTTAACAGATTTGAGATAGTGTATTTTTCAAGACTGTAAATGTGACAATGTTTTTAACTGCAATATTCACAGTATGAGCTATAAACTCAACTGGATTTTCATTAAATTTCCACGAGTATCCGCTAATTTATAACATATAGCGAACACTGCAGGAATATTTTCGTAAAGGAAATCCAAAAAATTCTACAATTTCGGTATTTAAAGAAATAGTTTATGCTAACCCAACTATTTTTAAGTTCACTCCGAAAACCTTCCCGAATTTTGAAGATTTTTCCGATACTTACCACAACATCCGGACCATTAGAATCCATATATATAATACCGAAGTTTATTGTTAGCTACAGTGAGTGTTCTTATTGAGAGCGACTCCAAATCAAACTCTTAGAGAAAAATGAGTTAGATTTTGGACTGTTATGTCTGCCTTAGATGGTTTGAGGTAGGCTACTTTTTAGAATGTAAAAGTGACCTTTACTTTTGATGCAATCTTCAGAATAAGAATGGTAATTATTAAAATACTTTGCTTTCAGTGTTCTACTGGTTTTCACTTTGTTGAATTGGTAGCAAAATTTAAAAAACGATGCCCTAGAACAATATGAAGTATTGTACTTTATTAGTATAGGATACGCTAATCAGAGTATTTACCAGCTAACTCCCAAAACCTGATCAAAATTTCTAAGATTTTACAAAGTCTTACCATAATATGCAGGCAAATAAAATCTATAAATATAATTCAAAACATTTTATGTGTTTTGCCAAAAAATACAATTTTTTGAAAAAATCGTTAAATGTATTACTTGTCTTAACAGATTTGAGATAGTGTATTTTTCAAGAGTGTAAATGTGACAATGTTTTTAACTGCAATATTCAAAGTATGAGCTATAAACTCAACCGGATTTTCATTAAATTTCTCCGAGTATCCGCTAATTTATAACATATAGCGAACACTGCCGGAATATTTTCGTATAGGAAATCCAAAAAATTCTACAATTTCGGTATTTAAAGACATAGGTTATGCTAACCCAACTATTTTTAAGTTTACTCCGAAAACCTTCCCGAATTTTGAAGATTTTTCCGATACTTACCACAACATCCGGCCATTAGAATCCATATATATAATACCGAAGTTTATTGTTTGCTACAGTGAGTGTTCTTATTGAGAGCGACTCCAAATCCAACTCTTAGAGAAAAATGAGTTAGTCTTTGGACTGTTCTGTCGGCCTTAGTAGTTTTGAGGTAGGCTAATTTTTAGAATGTAAAAGTGACCTTTACTTTTATGCAATCTTCATAATAAGAACGATAAGTATTAAAATACTTTGCTTTCAGTTTTCTACTGGTCTTCAAGTAATTTGTTGCATTCGTTGAAAAATTTAAAAAAACGGAGCCCAAGAACAATATGAAATATTGTACTTTATTAGTCTAGGATACGCTAATCAGAGTATTTACCAGCTAACTCTCAAAAACCTGATCAAAATTTCTAAGATTTTACAAAGTCTTACCATAATATGCAGGCAAATAATATCTATAAATATAATTCAAAACATTTATGTGTTTTGCCAAAAATACAATTTTTTGAAAAAATCGTTAAATGTATTATTTGTCTTAACAGATTTCAGATAGTGTATTTTTCAAGAGTGTAAATGTGACAATGTTTTTAACTGCAATATTCACAGTATGAGCTTTAAACTCAACCGGATTTTCATTAAATTTCTCCGAGTATCCGCTAATTTATAACATATAGCGAACACTGCCGGAATATTTTCGTATAGGAAATCCAAAAAATTCTACAATTTCGGTATTTAAAGAAATAGGTTATGCTAACCCAACTATTTTTAAGTTTACTCCGAAAACCTTCCCGAATTTTGAAGATTTTTCCGATACTTACCACAACATCCGGACCATTAGAATCCATATATATATAAAATACCGAAGTTTATTGTTTGCCACAGTGAGTGTTCCTATTGAGAGCAACTCCAAATCAAACTCTTAGAGAAAAATGAGTTAGATTATGGACTGTTCTGTCTGCCTTAGTAGTTTTGAGGTAGGCTACTTTTTAGAATGTAAAAGTGACCTTTACTTTTATGCAATCTTCATAATAAGAACGATAAGTATTAAAATACTTTGCTTTCAGTTTTTTACTGGTCTTCAAGTAGTTTGTTGAATTGGTAGCAAAATTTAAAAAACAATGCCCTAGAACAATATGAAATATTGTACTTTATTAGTATAGTATATGCGCTAAGAGAGTATTTACCCAGCTAACTCCCAAAACCTGATCAAAATTTCTAAGATTTTACAAAGTCTTACCACAATATGCAGGCAAAAAAATCTATAAATATAATTCAAAACATTTATGTGTTTTGCAAAAAATACAATTTTTTGAAAAAATCGAAGAATGTATTACTTGTCGTAAACAGATTTGAGATAGTGTATTTTTCAAGAGTGTAAAAGTGACAATGTTTTTAACTGCAATATTCACAGTATGAGCTATAACTTCCAACCGGATTTTCATTAAATTTCTCCGAGTATCCGCTAATTTATAACATACAGCCAACACTGTAGGAATATTTTCGAAAGGAAATCCAAAAAATTCTACAATTTCGGTATTTATTTAAAAGAAATAGGTTATGCTAACCCAACTATTTTTAAGTTTACTCCGAAAACCTTCCCGAATTTTGAAGATTTTTCCGATACTTACCACAACATCGGGACCATTAGAATACATATATATAATATCGAAGTTTATTGTTTGCTACAGTGAGTGTTCTTATTGAGGGCGACTCCAAATCAAACTCATAGAGAAAAATGAGTTAGATTTTGGACTGTTATGTCTGCCTTAGAAGGTTTGAGGGAGGCTATTTTTAGAATGTAAAAGTGACCTTTACTTTTGATGCGATCGTCATTATAAGAATGGTAAGTATTAAAATACTTTGCTTTCAGTGTTCTACTGGTCTTCAAGTAGTTTGTTGAATTGGTAGCAAAGTTTAAAAAACGATGCCCTAAAACAATATGAAGTATTGTACTTTATTAGTATAGGATACACTAGTCAGAGTATTTACCAGCTAACTCCCAAAACCTGATCAAAATTTCTAAGATTTTACAGAGTCTTACCACAATATGCAGGCAAATAATATTTACAAATATAATTCAAAACAGTTATGTGTTTTGCCAAAAATACAATTTTTTGAAAAAATCGAAGAATGTATTACTTGTCGTAACAGATTTGAGATTGTGTATTTTTCAAGAGTGTAAAAGTGACAATGTTTTTAACTGCAATATTCACAGTTTGAGCTATAACTCCCAACCGGATTTACATTAAATTTCTCCGAGTATCCGCTAATTTATAACATATAGCCAACACTGCAGAAATATTTTCGTAAAAGAAATCCCAAAAATTCTACAATTTCGGTATTTAAAGAAATAGGTTATGCTAACCCAACTTTTTTAAGTTTACTCCGAAAACCTTCCCGAATTTTGAAGATTTTTCCGATACTTACAACAACACCCGGACCATTAGAGTCCTCATATGTGTAATACCGAAGTTTATTGTTTGCTACAGTGAGTTTTCTTATTGAGAGCAACTCCAAATCAAACTCTTAGAGAAAAATGAATTAGATTTTGGACTATTCCGTCTGCCTTAGTAGTTTTGAGGTAGGATACTTTTTAGAATGTAAAAGTGACCTTTACTTTTGATGCAATCTTCATAATAAGAACGATAAGTATTAAAATACTTTGCTTTCAGTTTTCTACTGGTCTTCATGTAGTTTGTTGCAATTCGTAGAAAAATTTAAAAAACTGAGCCCTAGAACAATATGAGATATTGTACTTCTTAAAGTTAGAATATGCTTTTCAGAGTTTTTTTAAGCTTACTCCCAAAACCTGATAAAAATTTCTAAGATTTTACAAAGTCTTACCACAATATGCAGACAAATAAAATCTATAAATATAATTCAAAACATTTATGTGCTTTGCCGAAAAATGCAATTTTTTTGAAAAAAATCGAAGAATGTATTACTTGTCTTAACAGATTTGAGATAGTGTATTTTTCAAGACTGTAAATGTGACAATGTTTTTAACTGCAATATTCACAGTATGAGCTATAAACTCAACCGGATTTTCATTAAATTTCCACGAGTATCCGCTAATTTATAACATATAGCGAACACTGCAGAAATATTTTTTGTAAAGGAAATCCAAAAAAATTCTACAATTTCGGTATTTAAAGAAATAGTTTATGCTAACCCAACTATTTTTAAGTTCACTCCAAAAACCTTCCCGAATTTTGAAGATTTTTCCGATACTTACCACAACATCCGGACCATTAGAATCCATATATATAATACCGAAGTTTATTGTTAGCTACAGTGAGTGTTCTTATTGAGAGCGACTCCAAATCAAACTCTTAGAGAAAAATGAGTTAGATTTTGGACTGTTATGTCTGCCTTATATGGTTTGAGGTAGGCTATATTTTTAGAATGTAAAAGTGACCTTTACTTTTGATGCAATCTTCAGAATAAGAATGGTAATTATTAAAATACTTTGCTTTCAGTGTTCTACTGGTTTTCACTTTTGTTGAATTGGTAGCAAAATTTAAAAAACGATGCCCTAGAACAATATGAAGTATTGTACTTTATTAGTATAGGATACGCTAATCAGAGTATTTACCAGCTAACTCCCAAAACCTGATCAAAATTTCTAAGATTTTACAAAGTCTTACCATAATATGCAGGCAAATAAAATCTATAAAATATAATTCAAAACATTTATGTGTTTTGCCAAAAATACAATTTTTTGAAAAAATCGAAGAATGTATTACTTGTCTTAACAGATTTGAGATAGTGTATTTTTCAAGAGTGTAAATGTGACAATGTTTTTAACTGCAATATTCAAAGTATGAGCTATAAACTCAACCGGATTTTCATTAAATTTCTCCGAGTATCCGCTAATTTATAACATATAGCGAACACTGCCGAATATTTTCGTATAGGAAAACCAAAAAATTCTACAATTTCGGTATTTAAAGACATAGGTTATGCTAACCCAACTATTTTTAAGTTTACTCCGAAAACCTTCCCGAATTTTGAAGATTTTTCCGATACTTACCACAACATCCGGCCATTAGAAACCATATAATATAATACCGAAGTTTATTGTTTGCTACAGTGAGTGTTCTTATTGAGAGCGACTCCAAATCCAACTCTTAGAGAAAAATGAGTTAGTCTTTGGACTGTTCTGTCGGCCTTAGTAGTTTTGAGGTAGGCTAATTTTTAGAATGTAAAAGTGACCTTTACTTTTATGCAATCTTCATAATAAGAACGATAAGTATTAAAATACTTTGCTTTCAGTTTTCTACTGGTCTTCAAGTAATTTGTTGCATTCGTTGAAAAATTTAAGCAACGGAGCCCAAGAACAATATGAAATATTGTGCTTTATTAGTCTAGGATACGCTAATCAGAGTATTTACCAGCTAACTCTCAAAACCTAATCAAAATATCTAAGATTTTACAAAGTCTTACCATAATATGCAGGCAAATAAAATCTATAAATATAATTCAAAACATTTATGTGTTTTGCCAAAAATACAATTTTTTGAAAAAATCGTTAAATGTATTACTTGTCTTAACAGATTTGAGATAGTGTATTTTTTAAAGAGTGTAAATGTGACAATGTTTTTAACTGCAATATTCACAGTATGAGCTTTAAACTCAACCGGATTTTCATTAAATTTCTCCGAGTATCCGCTAATTTATAACATATAGCGAACACTGCCGGAATATTTTCGTATAGGAAATCCAAAAAATTCTACAATTTCGGTATTTAAAGAAATAAGTTTATGCTAACCCAACTATTTTTAAGTTTACTCCGAAAACCTTCCCGAATTTTGAAGATTTTTCCGATACTTACCACAACATCCGGCCATTAGAATCCATATATATAAAAATACCGAAGTTTATTGTTTGCTACAGTGAGTGTTCTTATTGAGAGCGACTCCAAAATCAAACTCTTAGAGAAAAATGAGTTAGTCTTTGGACTGTTCTGTCGGCCTTAGTAGTTTTGAGGTAGGCTAATTTTTAGAATGTAAAAGTGACCTTTACTTTTATGCAATCTTCATAATAAAAACGTTAAGTATTAAAAATACTTTGCTTTCAGTGTTCTACTGGTCTTCAAGTAGTTTGTTGAATTGGTAGCAAAATTTAAAAAACGATGCCCTAGAACAATATGAAATATTGTACTTTATTAGTCTAGGATACGCTAATCAGAGTATTTACCAGCTAACTCCCAAAACCTGATCAAAATTTCTAAGATTTTACAAAGTCTTACCGCAATATGCAGGCAAAAAAATCTATAAATATAATTCAAAACATTTATGTGTTATGCCAAAAATACAATTCTTTGAAAAAATCGAAGAATGTATTACTTGTCGTAACCGATTTGAGATAGTGTATTTTTCTAGAGTGTAAAAGTGACAATGTTTTAACTGCAATATTCACAGTATGAGCTATAACTCCCAACCGGATTTTCATTAAATTTCTCCGAGTATCCGCTAATTTATAACATATAGCCAAGACTGGAGGAATAATTACGAAAGGAAATCCAAAAAATTCTACAATTTCGGTATTTGAAGAAATAGGTTATGCTAACCCAACTATTTTTAAGTTTACTCCGAAAACCTTCCCGAATTTTGAAGATTTTTCCGATACTTACCACAACATCCGGCCATTAGAATCCATATATATAAAAATACCGAAGTTTATTGTTTGCTACAGTGAGTGTTCTTATTGAGAGCGACTCCAAATCAAACTCTTAGAGAAAAATGAGTTAGTCTTTGGACTGTTCTGTCGGCCTTAGTAGTTTTGAGGTAGGCTAATTTTTAGAATGTAAAAGTGACCTTTACTTTTATGCAATCTTCATAATAAGAACGATAAGTATTAAAATACTTTGCTTTCAGTTTTTTACTGGTCTTCAAGTAGTTTGTTGAATTGGTAGCAAAATTTAAAAAACAATGCCCTAGAACAATATGAAGTATTGTACTTTATTAGTATAGTATACGCTAAGAGTATTTGCCAGCTAACTCCCAAAACCTGATCAAAATTTCTAAGATTTTACAAAGTCTTACCACAATATGCAGGCAAAAAAATCTGTAAATAAAATTCAAAACATTTATGTGTTTTGCAAAAATACAATTTTTTGAAAAAATCGAAGAATGTATTACTTGTCGTAACAGATTTGAGATAGTGTATTTTTCAAGAGTGTAAAAGTGACAATGTTATCAACTGCAATATTCACAGTATGAGCTATAACTTCCAACCGGATTTTCATTAAATTTCTCCGAGTATCAGCTAATTTATAACATACAGCCAACACTGTAGGAATATTTACGAAAGGAAATCCAAGAAATTCTACAATTTCGGTATTTAAAGAAATAGGTTATCCTAACCCAACTATTTTTAAGTTTACTCCGAAAACCTTCACGAATTTTGAAGATTTTTCCGATACTTACCACAACATCGGGACCATTAGAATACATATATATAATATCGAAGTTTATTGTTTGCTACAGTGAGTGTTCTTATTGAGGGCGACTCCAAATCAAACGCTTAGAAAAAAATGAGTTAGATTTTGGACTGTTATGTCTGCCTTAGAAGGTTTGAGGGAGGCTATTTTTAGAATGTAAAAGTGACCTTTACTTTTGATGCGATCGTCATTATAAGAATGGTAAGTATTAAAATACTTTGCTTTCAGTGTTCTACTGGTCTTCAAGTAGTTTGTTGAATTGGTAGCAAAGGTTAAAAAACGATGACCTAAAACAATATGAAGTATTGTACTTTATTAGTATAGGATACACTAGTCAGAGTATTTACCAGCTAACTCCCAAAACCTGATCAAAATTTCTAAGATTTTACAGAGTCTTACCACAATATGCAGGCAAATAATATTTACAAATATAATTCAAAACAGTTATGTGTTTTGCCAAAAATACAATTTTTTGAAAAAATCGAAGAATGTATTACTTGTCGTAACAGATTTGAGATTGTGTATTTTTCAAGAGTGTAAAAGTGACAATGTTTTTAACTGCAATATTCACAGTATGAGCTATAACTCCCAACCGGATTTACATTAAATTTCTCCGAGTATCCGCTAATTTATAACATATAGCCAACACTGCAGAAATATTTTCGTAAAAGAAATCCCAAAAATTCTACAATTTCGGTATTTAAAGAAATAGGTTATGCTAACCCAACTTTTTTAAGTTTACTCCGAAAACCTTCCCGAATTTTGAAGATTTTTCCGATACTTACAACAACACCCGGACCATTAGAGTCCTCATATGTGTAATACCGAAGTTTATTGTTTGCTACAGTGAGTTTTCTTATTGAGAGCAACTCCAAATCAAACTCTTAGAGAAAATGAATTAGATTTTGGACTATTCCGTCTGCCTTAGTAGTTTTGAGGTAGGATACTTTTTAGAATGTAAAAGTGACCTTTACTTTTGATGCAATCTTCATAATAAGAACGATAAGTATTAAAATACTTTGCTTTCAGTTTTCTACTGGTCTTCATGTAGTTTGTTGCATTCGTAGAAAAATTTAAGCAACTGAGCCCTAGAACAATATGAGATATTGTACTTCTTAAAGTTAGAATATGCTTTTCAGAGTTTTTTAAGCTTACTCAGAAAACCTGATAAAAATTTCTAAGATTTTACAAAGTCTTACCACAATATGCAGACAAATAAAATCTATAAATATATTTCAAAACATTTATGTGCTTTGCCGAAAATGCAATTTTTGAAAAAATCGAAGAATGTATTACTTGTCTTAACAGATTTGAGATAGTGTATTTTTCAAGACTGTAAATGTGACAATGTTTTTAACTGCAATATTCACAGAATGAGCTATAAACTCAACTGGATTTTCATTAAATTTCCACGAGTATCCGCTAATTTATAACATATAGCGAACACTGCAGGAATATTTTCGTAAAGGAAATCCAAAAAATTCTACAATTTCGGTATTTAAAGAAATAGTTTATGCTAACCCAACTATTTTTAAGTTCACTCCAAAAACCTTCCCAAATTTTGAAGATTTTTCCGATACTTACCACAACATCCGGACCATTAGAATCCATATATATAATACCGAAGTTTATTGTTAGCTACAGTGAGTGTTCTTATTGAGAGCGACTCCAAATCAAACTCTTAGAGAAAAATGAGTTAGATTTTGGACTGTTATGTCTGCCTTATATGGTTTGAGGTAGGCTATATTTTAGAATGTAAAAGTGACCTTTACTTTTGATGCAATCTTCAGAATAAGAATGGTAATTATTAAAATACTTTGCTTTCAGTGTTCTACTGGTTTTCACTTTGTTGAATTGGTAGCAAAATTTAAAAAACGATGCCCTAGAACAATATGAAGTATTGTACTTTATTAGTATAGGATACGCTAATCAGAGTATTTACATGCTAACTCCCAAAACCTGATCAAAATTTCTAAGATTTTACAAAGTCTTACCATAATATGCAGGCAAATAAAATCTATAAATATAATTCAAAACATTTATGTGTTTTGCCAAAAATACAATTTTTTGAAAAAATCTTTAAATGTATTACTTGTCTTAACAGATTTGAGATAGTGTATTTTTCAAGAGTGTAAATGTGACAATGTTTTTAACTGCAATATTCAAAGTATGAGCTATAAACTCAACCGGATTTTCATTAAATTTCTCCGAGTATCCGCTAATTTATAACATATAGCGAAAACTGCCGGAATATTTTCGTATAGGAAAACCAAAAAATTCTACAATTTCGGTATTTAAAGACATAGGTTATGCTAACCCAACTATTTTTAAGTTTACTCCGAAAACCTTCCCGAATTTTGAAGATTTTTCCGATACTTACCACAACATCCGGCCATTAGAATCCATATAAATAATACCGAAGTTTATTGTTTGCTACAGTGAGTGTTCTTATTGAGAGCGACTCCAAATCCAACTCTTAGAGAAAAATGAGTTAGTCTTTGGACTGTTCTGTCGGCCTTAGTAGTTTTGAGGTAGGCTAATTTTTATAATGTAAAAGTGACCTTTACTTTTATGCAATCTTCATAATAAGAACGATAAGTATTAAAATACTTTGCTTTCAGTTTTCTACTGGTCTTCAAGTAATTTGTTGCATTCGTTGAAAAATTTAAGCAACGGAGCCCAAGAACAATATGAAATATTGTGCTTTATTAGTCTAGGATACGCTAATCAGAGTATTTACCAGCTAACTCTCAAAACCTAATCAAAATATCTAAGATTTTACAAAGTCTTACCATAATATGCAGGCAAATAAATATCTATAAATATAATTCAAAACATTTATGTGTTTTGCCAAAAAATACAATTTTTTGAAAAAATCGTTAAATGTATTACTTGTCTTAACAGATTTCAGATATTGTATTTTTAAAGAGTGTAAATGTGACAATGTTTTTAACTGCAATATTCACAGTATGAGCTTTAAACTCAACCGGATTTTCATTAAATTTCTCCGAGTATCCGCTAATTTATAACATATAGCGAACACTGCCGGAATATTTTCGTATAGGAAATCCAAAAAATTCTACAATTTCGGTATTTAAAGAAATAAGTTATGCTAACCCAACTATTTTTAAGTTTACTCCGAAAACCTTCCCGAATTTTGAAGATTTTTCCGATACTTACCACAACATCCGGCCATTAGAATCCATATATATAAAAATACCGAAGTTTATTGTTTGCTACAGTGAGTGTTCTTATTGAGAGCGACTCCAAATCAAACTCTTAGAGAAAAATGAGTTAGTCTTTGGACTGTTCTGTCGGCCTTAGTAGTTTTGAGGTAGGCTAATTTTTAGAATGTAAAAGTGACCTTTACTTTTATGCAATCTTCATAATAAAAACGTTAAGTATTAAAATACTTTGCTTTCAGTGTTCTACTGGTCTTCAAGTAGTTTGTTTAATTGGTAGCAAAATTTAAAAAACGATGCCCTAGAACAATATGAAGTATTGTACTTTATTAGTCTAGGATACGCTAATCAGAGTATTTACCAGCTAACTCCCAAAACCTGATCAAAATTTCTAAGATTTTACAAAGTCTTACCGCAATATGCAGGCAAAAAAATCTGTAAATAAAATTCAAAACATTTATGTGTTTTGCCAAAAATACAATTCTTTGAAAAAATCGAAGAATGTATTACTTGTCGTAACCGATTTGAGATAGTGTATTTTTCTAGAGTGTAAAAGTGACAATGTTTTAACTGCAATATTCACAGTATGAGCTATAACTCCCAACCGGATTTTCATTAAATTTCTCCGAGTATCCGCTAATTTATAACATATAGCCAAGACTGGAGGAATAATTACGAAAGGAAATCCAAAAAATTCTACAATTTCGGTATTTGAAGAAATAGGTTATGCTAACCCAACTATTTTTAAGTTTACTCCGAAAACCTTCCCGAATTTTGAAGATTTTTCCGATACTTACCACAACATCCGGACCATTAGAATCCATATATATAATATCGAAGTTTATTGTTTGCTACAGTGAGTGTTCTTATAGAGAGCGACTCCAAATCAAACTCTTAAAGAAAAATTAGTTAGATTTTGGACTGTTTTGTCTGCCTTAGTAGGTTTGAGGTAGGCTACTTTTTAGAATGTAAAATTGACCTTTGCTTTTGATGCAATCTTCAGAATAAGAAAATGAGTGTTCTTATAGAGAGCGACTCCAAATCAAACTCTTAGAGAAAAATGAGTTAGACTTTGGACTGTTCAGTCTGCCTTAGTAGTTTTGAGGTAGGCTAATTTTTAGAATGTAAAAGTGACCTTTACTTTTATGCAATCTTCATTATAAGAACGATAAGTATTAAAATACTTTGCTTTCAGTTTTGTACTGGTCTTCAAGTAATTCGTTTCATTCGTAGAAAAATTTAAGCAACGGAGCCCGAGAACGATTTGAAATTTTGTACATCTTAAAGTTAGAATATGCTTTTCAGAGTTTTTTAAGCTTACTCCGAAAACCTGATCAAAATTTCTAAGATTTTACAAAGTCTTACCACAATATGCAGACAAATAAAATCTATAAATATAATTCAAAACATTTATGTGCTTTGCAAAAATTTAATTTTTGAAAAAATCGAAGAATGTATTACTTGTCTTAACAGATTTGAGATAGTGTATTTTTCAAGACTGTAAATGTGACAATGTTTTTAACTGCAATATTCACAGTATGAGCTATAAACTCAACCGGATTTTCATTAAATTTACCAGAGTATCCGCTAATTTATAACATATAGCGAACACTGAAGGAATATTTTCGTAAAGGAAATCCAAAAAATTCTACAATTTCGGTATGTTGTAAATTCTATCATAAACGACGCATTACACATCTGCTTGTTAAGGCTTTATTCTACTTAAAATTAAGCACTAAATAAAAGATAAAACACAAAGAGTAACATTAACGAGTCCAAACAAAACCACATCTTGAGTGCTACGAGATCGAACGCTGAATGAGAAGTGTTGATTGATATCGTCGCTTCTTCTGAACGTTGGTAATCAGCAACTCGCAATCATTACAAATTAGAACCAACAATGCTTTATCTCGACTTCAACAACAATCGGGTATCAGCAAACAAATTTATCACATTCTTCCTCCCTTAAAAATTAAAAGGACTCGTAAGTTAAGCGGTCTGGAGGATTACGTTGCCGTGTAGAACGGCGCAATGGCTCCGGCTCTGTTACACAATCGGGCACGTTTAGTTTCACTGGTTCAGAAGATTCGAACTTTGTGTTGCCGTTTTCTTCCTGCTTTTCAATTGGATTCTGTTCAATTATTGAACCTGCTTCGTATCCACACTTCGAATCGCCACCTGAAAAATTAGACACATTTTGAAGCAAATTAGTAGAATCCAAAGGAGCTAAGTGTTTAGTGGAGTCTGTATCAAGTCTTCCATCAGGAAATTTGATGTGAGCATATTGAGGGTTTGCTTGTAGTAATTCAACCTCATCCACGAAAGGCTCAAATTTGGAATTACGAACATGCCGTTTCAACAACACTTGCCCTGGAGTGGATAGCCAAGACGGAATGGACGTTCCACTGGCGGATCGTCGTTGAAATGAAAACAATCGCTCATGTGGCGTAGTGTTGATGGCGGTACATAATAAAGACCTTATAGAGTGAAGGGCGTCATCTAGTACATCTTGCCATCGATTTACTTTGAAATTTCTGGATCTTAATGCTAGCGTGACGGCTTTCCAAATTGTGCCATTTAGTCTTTCGACCTGCCCATTACCTGCAGGATTATAACTTGTAGTCCTGCTGGTTGCTATTCCTCTGTCCGCTAGGAACTTCTTGAGGTCCATGCTCATAAACCCCATGCCCCTATCGGAATGAATAAAAGAAGCCGTACCAAACATAGAAAACAGGGAAATTAAACATTTAATGATGGTTTGCGTGCTCACGTCTTTACAGGGAAACGCGAATGGAAATCTCGAGTACTCGTCGCAAACAGTCAAAATATACTTATTATGATTTACAGAAGGTAGCGGACCTTTGAAGTCCAGACTAAGTCGTTCAAACGGCTGCGTTGCCTTAATCAGGTGAACACTGTGTCAGGTTTGTGATATCGTGGCTTACATTCGGCGCAAACCTGCAAGAATTCGTAACTCGTTTGATATCCTCAACAGAACAAGGCAGATTTCGAACTCTAACAAAGTGCGCCATTCTGGAAATTCCGGGATGACAAAGAGCGTTGTGAAGTTCGTACAGATTATTCACAGACATATTGAAACACTTGATTCGGGACAATGCATCAGCTGCTACGTTCTCCTTCCCTATTCTATATACTATGTCAAAATCATATGTCAGAAGTTCCATTCGCCAGCGCAATATCTTATCATTTTTAATCTTACTCTTTATGCTTCACGTCAAACATGAATGCAACAGATCGTTGATCAGTTATCAAGGTAAAATGTTTTCCGGTTAAAAAGTGTTTCCAGCGGCGTACCGCTTCAACTACAGCAGCTGCTTCCTTTTTCTACCGCCGCATGTTTATGCTCAGAACCCCGTAGAGATCTTGAAAAGAAAGCGACTGGTCGTCCATTTTGGTTCAAAGTAGCTGCAAGTGCCGATTCTGAAGCATCAGTTTCAACAGTGAAAGGGATCTTATCATTCACTGCACAAATTACCGAATTTTCAATTTCCACTTTCAGGGCATTGAAAGCTCTTAATGCTACGCCTCGCAATGGGAAATTGGTGTTCTTCACAATCGGCTGAATTTTATTTGAGAACTCGCTTATCCATTGCGAATAATATGAAAACAAGCCAATCACACGCTTTTGCTCTTTCATGTTTACTGGCGGCGGCATTTCACGGGGTGGTTGTAAGCGATCCGGATCCGGCTTTATATTGCCACCGGAAACAACGCAACCGAGTATTTTGAGTTCATCGGTAGAGAACACACATTTGTCTTTATTGTAAGTAAGATTCTTATTTTTAGCTGCATCTAAGAAGCGATTTAAATTAATATCATGATGCTCTTGATCTCTACCGCAAATGGTTACATTATCTAGATACGCAAAAGTGTCGTCCAGCGATTCTTCTTCAATGAAATCATTCATCGCTTTTTGAAATATAGCTACTCCGTTAGTTACTCCAAAGGGAAGGCGGGCAAAATTGGTATAAAACGATGATTCGCTTCAAAAGCCGTAAACTTTTTATCGCTTCGCAGCATCTTTTTCACTCGATGAAACATCAAACCGTTCGGGCTTTAGTATTCGGTCCATCATCAAATTTAAGTAGAATAAATTGTTGTAAATTCTATCATAAACGACGCATTACACCTCTGCTTGTTAAGGCTTTATTCTACTTAAAATTAAGCACTAAATAAAAGATAAACACAAAGAGTAACATTAACGAGTCCAAACAAAACCAAATCTTGAGTGCTACGAGATCGAACGCTGAATGAGAAGTGTTGATTGATATCGTCGCTTCTTCTGAACGTTGGTAATCAGCAACTCGCAATCATTACAAATTAGAACCAACAATGCTTTATCTCGACTTCAACAACAATCGGGTATCAGCAAACAAATTATCACACGGTATTTAAAGAAATAGCTTATGCTAACCCAACTATTTTTAAGTTCACTCCAAAAACCTTCCCGAATTTTGAAGATTTTTTCGATACTTACCACAACATCCGGACCATTAGAATCCATATATATAATACCGAAGTTTATTGTTAGTTACTGTGAGTGTTCTTATTGAGAGCGACTCCAAATCAAACACTTTGAGAAAAATGGGTTAGATTTTGGACTGTTATGTCTGCCTTAGATGGTTTGAGGTAGGCTTCTTTTTAGAATGTAAAAGTGACCTTTACTTTTGATGCAATCTTCAGAATAAGAATGGTAATTATTAAAATACTTTGCTTTCAGTGTTCTACTGGTTTTCAATTTGTTGAATTGGTAGCAAAATTTAAAAAACGATGCCCTAGAACGATATGAAATATTGTGCTTTATTAGTCTAGGATACGCTAATCAGAGTATTTACCAGATAACTCCCAAAACCTAATCAAAATATCTAAGATTTTACAAAGTCTTACCATGATATGCAGGCAAATAAGATCTATAAATATAATTCAAAACATTTTTGTGTTTTGCCAAAAATACAATTTTTTGAAAAAATCGTTAAATGTATTACTTGTCTTAACAGATTTGAGATAGTGTATTTTTCAAGAGTGTAAATGTGACAATGTTTTTAACTGCAATATTCACAGTATGAGCTATAAACTCAACCGGATTTTCATTAAATTTACCAGAGTATCCGCTAATTTATAACATATAGCGAACACTGCAGGAATATTTTCGTAAAGGAAATCCAAAAAATTCTACAATTTCGGTATTTTAAGAAATAGCTTATGCTAACCCAACTATTTTTTAGTTTACTCCGAAAACCTTCCTGAATTTTGAAGATTTTTCCGATACTTACCACAACATCCGGCCATTAGAATCCATATATATAATACCGAAGTTTATTGTTTGCTTCAGTGAGTGTTCTTATTGAGAGCGACTCCAAATCAAACTCTTAGAGAGAAATGAGTTAGAATTTGGACTGTTATGTTTGCCTTAGAAGGTTTGAGGTAGGCAACTCTTTAGAATGTAAAGGTGACCTATACTTTTGATGCAATCTTCGTAATAAAAAACGTTAAGTATTAAAATACTTTGCTTTCAGTGTTCTACTGGTCTTCAAGTAGTTTGTTTAATTGGTAGCAAAATTTAAAAAACGATGCCCTAGAACAATATGAAGTATTGTACTTTATAAGTCTAGGACACGCTAATCAGAGTATTTACCAGCAAACTCCCAAAACCTGAACAAAATTTCTAAGATTTTACAAAGGCTTACCACAATATGCAGGCAAATAAAATCTATAAATATAATTCAAAACATTTATGTGTTTTGCCAAAAATACAATTCTTTGAAAAAATCGAAGAATGTATTACTTGTCGTAACAGATTTGAGATAGTGTATTTTTCTAGAGTGTAAAAGTGACAATGTTTTAACTGCAATATTCACAGTATGAGGTATAACTCCCAACAAGATTTTCATTAAATTTCTCCGAGTATCCGCTAATTTATAACATATAGCCAAGACTGGAGGAATAATTACGAAGGGGAATCCAAAAAATTCTACAATTTCGGTATTTAAAGAAATAGGTTATGCTAACCCAACTATTTTTAAGTTTACTCCGAAAACCTTCCCGAATTTTGAAGATTTTTCCGATACTTACCACAACATCCGGCCATTAGAATCCATATATATAATACCGAAGTTTATTGTTCGCTACAGTGAGTGTTCTTATTGAGAGCGACTCCAAATCAAACTCTTAGAGGAAAATGAGTTAGAATTTGGACTGTTATGTTTGACTTAGAGGGTTTTAGGTAGGCAAATCTTCAGAATGTAAAGGTGACATATACTTTTGATGCAATCTTCATAATAAAAACGTTAAGTATTAAAATACTTTGCTTTCAGTGTTCTACTGGTCTTCAAGTAGTTTGTTGAATTGGTAGCAAAATTTAAATACGCTAATATATATATATATTATATATACAGTATGAGCTATAATCTCAACCGGATTTTCATTAAATTTCTCAGAGTATCCGCTAATTTATAACATACCGCCAACACTGTAGGTATATTTTCGAAAAGAAATCCAAAAAGTTCTACAATTTCGGTATTTAAAGAAATAGGTTATGCTAAACCAACTATTTTTAGGATTACTCCGAAAACCTTCCCGAATTTTGAAGATTTTTCCGTTACTTACCACAACATCCGGACCATTAGAATCCATATATATGTAATACCGAAGTTTATTGTTTGCTCCAGTGAGTGTTCTTATTGAGAGCGACTCCAAATAAAACTCTTAGAGAAAAATGAGTTAGATTTTGGACTGTTATGTCTGCCTTAGATGGTTTGAGGTAGTCTACTTTTTAGATTGTAAAAGTGACCTTTACTTTTAATGCAATCTTCAGAATAAGAAAGTGAGTGTTCTTATTGAGAGCGACTCCAAATCAAACTCTTAGAGAAAAATGAGTTAGTCTTTGGACTGTTCTGTCGGCCTTAGTAGTTTTGAGGTAGGCTAATTTTTAGAATGTAAAAGTGACCTTTACTTTTATGCAATCTTCATAATAAGAACGATAAGTATTAAAATACTTTGCTTTCAGTTTTCTACTGGTCTTCAAGTAATTTGTTGCATTCGTTGAAAAATTTAAGCAACGGAGCCCAAGAACAATATGAAATATTGTACTTCTTAAAGTTAGAATATGCTTTTCAGAGTTTTTTAAGCTTACTCCGAAAACCTGATAAAAATTTCTAAGATTTTACAAAGTCTTACCACAATATGCAGACAAATAAAATCTATAAATATAATTCAAAACATTTATGTGCTTTGCCGAAAATGCAATTTTTGAAAAAATCGAAGAATGTATTACTTGTCTTAACAGATTTGAGATAGTGTATAGTCAAGACTGTATATGTGACAATGTTTTTAACTGCAATATTCACAGTATGAGCTATAAACTCAACCGGATTTTCATTAAATTTCCCCGAGTAGCCGCTAATTTATAACATATAGCGAACACTGCAGGAATATTTTCGTAAAGGAAATCCAAAAAATTCTACAATTTCGGTATTTAAAGAAATAGCTTATGCTAACCCAACTATTTTTAAGTTCACTCCAAAAACCTTCCCAAATTTTGAAGATTTTTCCGATACTTACCACAACATCCGGACCATTAGAATCCATATATATAATACCGAAGTTTATTGTTAGCTACAGTGAGTGTTCTTATTGAGAGCGACTCCAAATCAAACTCTTAGAGAAAAATGAGTTAGATTTTGAACTGTTATGTCTGCCTTAGATGGTTTGAGGTAGGCAACTTTTTAGAAAGTAAAAGTGACCTTTACTTTTGATGCTATCTTCAGAATAAGAATGGTAATTATTAAAATTCTTTGCTTTCAGTGTTCTACTGGTTTTCACTTTGTTGAATTGGTAGCAAAATTTAAAAAACGATGCCCTAGAACAATATGAAATATTGTGCTTTATTAGTCTAGGATACGCTAATCAGAGTATTTACCAGCTAACTCCCAAAACCTAATCAAAATATCTAAGATTTTACAAAGTCTTACCATAATATGCAGGCAAATAAAATCTATAAATATAATTCAAAACATTTATGTGCTTTGCAAAAATAAAAATTTTGAAAAAATCGAAGAATGTATTACTTGTCTTAACAGATTTGAGATAGCGTATTTTTCAAGACTGTAAATGTGACAATGTTTTTAACTGCAATATTCAGAGTATGAGCTATAAACTCAACCAGATTTTCATTAAATTTCCCCGTGTATCCGCTAATTTATGACATATAGCGAACACTGACGGAATATTTTCGTAAAGGAAATCCAAAAAATTCTACAATTTCGGTATTTAAAGAAATAGCTTATGCTAACCCAACTATTTTTAAGTTCACTCCAAAAACCTTCCCGAATTTTGAAGATTTTTCCGATACTTACCACAACATCCGGACCATTAGAATCCATATATATAATACCGAAGTTTATTGTTTAGCTACAGTGAGTGTTCTTATTGAGAGCGACTCCAAATCAAACTCTTAGAAAAAAAATGAGTTAGATTTTGGACTGTTATGTCTGCCTTAGATGGTTTGAGGTAGGCTACTTTTTTTAGAATATAAAAGTGACCTTTACTTTTGATGCAATCTTCAGAATAAGAATGGTAATTATTAAAATACTTTGCTTTCAGTGTTCTACTGGTTTTCACTTTGTTGAATTGGTAGCAAAATTTAAAAAAGGATGCCCTAGAACAATATGAAATATTGTGCTTTATTAGTCTAGGATACGCTAATCAGAGTATTTACCAGCTAACTCCCAAAACCTAATCAAAATATCTAAGATTTTA
>OZ023144.1:4702311-4722656 GCA_963675895.2 Styela plicata | reverse complement strand
GCTATGTTTATAATAGTGGATACTCGGAGAAATTTAAAATGAAAATCCGATTGGGAGTTCTTGCTCACACTTTGAATATTGCATTAAAAAAACATTGTCCACTTTTACGCTCTTGAAAAATACACTATCTCAAATCTGTACGGACAAGTAATACATTCTTCGATTTTTACAAAAATTTGAATTTTGGCAAAAACATTTAATGTTTTGAATTATAATTTTATAAGATTTTATTTGCCTGCATATTGTGGTAAGCACTTGTAAAATCATAGAAATTTTGATCAGGTTTTGGAGTTAGCTGGCAAATACTCTTAGACGTATATACTATACTAATAAAGTGCCAATACTTCATATTGTTTCTCAGCGAACTTGTCACAGAGCACTGCGTTCACTCTCATCTGTTCTCTCTCTACACACGAACATGACATACAATCAGCTCTACCTGCACTAATGAGCACAATCACCATCAGCTATACTTCTAGAGACACACGTAACCGCCTTCTACAACGACACAATAACTCAGCCATACAGCATAGAATTATATATTGAATCATCAACACTCTCCACTATCACTCGTAGAACAGTCTTATTCACACACACATGACAGTGCGCATTTATCAATAAAAACACAATAGACTCACTACTATTACATTCTCGAGCGAAATACTCCACTACTTCAAAAACTACTAAGCGGGCCGAACAGAACAGTCCAAAGACCTAACTCATTTTTCTCTAAGAGTTTAATTTGGAGTCGCTTCTCAATAAGAAAACACTCACTGTAGCAAACAATAAACTTCGGTATTTTTTTATATATATGGATTCCTAATGGCCGGATGTTGTGGTAAGTATCGAAAAAATCTTCAAAAATTCGGGAAGTTTTCGGAGTAAACTTAAAATAGTATGGGTTAGCATTAACTTATTTCTTTTAAATACCGAAATTGAAGAATTTTTGGATTTCCTATACGAAAATATTCCGGCAGTTGTTCGCTATATGTTAATAATGTAGCGGATACTCGGAGAAATTTAATGAAAATCCGGTTGAGTTAAAGCTCATACTGTGAATATATTGCAGTTAAAAACATTGTCACATTTACACTCTTTAAAAATACACTATCTGAAATCTGTTAAGACAAGTAATACATTTAACGATTTTTTTCAAAAATTGTATTTTTGGGCAAAACACATAAATGTTTTGAATTATATTTATAGATATTGTTTTTTTTTTTTTATTTGGGGGCCTGCAATATATTATGGTAAGACTTTGTAAAATCTTAGATATTTTGATTAGGTTTTGAGAGTTTAGCTGGGTAAATACTCTGAATAGCGTATCCTAGACTAATAAAGCACAATATTTTCATATTGGTTCTTGGGCTCCGTTGCTTAAATTTTTTCAAACGAATGCAACAAATTACTTGAAGACCAGTAGAAAAACTGAAAGCAAAGTATTTTAATACTTATCGTTCTTATTATGAAAGATTGCATAAAAGTAAAGGTCACTTTTACATTCTAAAAATTAGCCTACCTCAAAAACTACTAAGGCCGACAGAACAGTCCAAAGACTAACTAACTCATTTTTTCTCTCTAAGAGTTGGATTTGGAGTCGCTCTCAATAAGAACACTCACTGTCAGCAAACAATAAACTTCGGTATTATATATATGGATTCTAATGGCCGATGTTGTGGTAAGTAAATCGGAAAAATCTTCAAAATTCGGGAAGGGTTTTCGAGTAAACTTAAAAATAGTTGGGTTAGCATAACCTATGTCTTTAAATACCGAAATTGTAGAATTTTTTGGATTTCCTAATACGAAAATATTCCGTCAGTGTTCGCTATATGTTTTTATAAATTAGCGGATACTCTGGGGAAATTTAATGAAAATCCGGTTGAGTTTATAGCTCATAACTTTGAAAAATTATTGCAGTTAAAAACATTGTCACACATTTACACTCTTGAAAAATACACTATCTCAAATCTGTTAAGACAAGTAATACATTTAACGATATTTTCAAAAATTACATTTTTGCAAAGCACATAAATGTTTTGAATATTATATTTATAGATTTTATTTGTCTGCATATTGTGGTAAGACTTTGTAAAATCTTAGAAATTTTGATCAGGTTTTCCGGAGTAAGCTTAAAAAACTCTGAAAAGCATATTCCTAACTTTAAGATGTACAAAATTTCATAATGTTCTCGGGCTCCGTTGCTTAAATTTTTCTTATAATGAAGATTGCATAAAAGTAAAGGTCACTTTTACATTCTAAAAATTAGCCTACCTCAAACTACTAAGGCAGACTGAACAGTCCCAAAGTCTAACTCATTTTTCTCTAAGAGTTTGAGATTGGAGTGGCTCTCAATAAGAACACTCCACCCTTTTCTTATACTGAAGATTGCATCAAAAGCAAAGGTCAATTTTACATTCTAAAAAGTAGCCTACCTCAAAACCTACTAAGGCAGACAAAACAGTCCAAAATCTAACTAATTTTACTTTTAAGAGTTTGATTTAGAGTCGCCTCACTATAATAAGAACACTCACTGTAGCAAACAATAAACTTCGATATTATATATATGGATTTTCTAATGGTCCGGATGTTGTATGGTAAGTATCCCGGAAAAATCTTCAAAATTCGGAAGGTTTTCGGAGTAAACTTAAAAATAGTTTGGTTTAGCATAACCTATTTCTTCGAAATACCGAAATTGTAGAATTTTTTGGATTTTCCTTTCGTAATTATTCCTCCAGTCTTGGCTATATGATTTATAAATTAGCGGATACTCGGAGAAATTTAAAATGAAAATCCGGTTGGAAGTTATAGCTCATACTGTGAATATTGCAGTTAAATAACATTTGTGGACACACTTTTACACTCTAGAAAAATACACTATCTCAAATCTGTTACGACAAGTAATACATTCTTCGATTTTTTCAAAGAATTGTATTTTTGGCAAAACACATAAATGTTTTGAATTTTATTTACAGATTTTTTTGCCTGCATATTGCTTGCGGGTAAGACTTTGTAAAATCTTTAGGAAATTTTGATCAGGTTTTGGGAGTTAGCTGGTAAATACTGCTGATTAGCGTATCCCTAGACTAATAAAGTACAATACCTTCATATTGTTCTAGGGCATCGTTTTTAAATTTTTGCTACCAAATCAACAAACTACTTGAAGACCAGTAGAACACTGAAAGCAAAGTATTTTTAATACTTATTTAACGTTTTTATTATGAAGATTGCATAAAAGTAAAAGGTCACTTTTACATTCTAAAAATTAGTCCCTACCTCAAAACTACTAAGGCCGACAGAACAGTCCCAAAGACTAACTCATTTTTCTCTAAGAGTTTGATTTTGGAGGTCGCTCTCAAATAAGAACACTCACTGTAGCAAACAATAAAACTCCGGTTATTTTTATATATATGGATTCTAAATGGCCGGATGTTGTGGTAAGTAATCGGGAAAAAATCTTCAAAATTCGGGAAGGTTTTTCGGCAGTAAACTTAAAAATAGTTGGGTTAGCGTAACCTTATTTTCTTTAAATACCGGAAATTGTAGAAATTTTTTTGGATTTCCTATACGAAAATATTCCGGCAGTGTTCGCTAATATGTTATAAATTAGCGGATACTCGGAGAAATTTAATGAAAATCCGGTTGAGTTTAAAGCTCATACTGTGAATATTGCAGTTAAAAACATTGTCACATTTACACTCTTTAAAAATACACTATCTGAAATCTTGTTAAGACAAGTAAACACAATTTAACGGATTTTTTCAAAAAAATTGTATAATTTTGGACAAAACACATAAATAATTTTTGAATTATATTTATAGATAATTATTTGCCTGCATATTATGGTAAGACTTTGTAAAAATCTTAGATATTTTGATTAGGTTTTGAGAGTTAGCTGGTAAACTTACTCTGATTAGCGTATCCCAGACTAATAAAGCACAATATTTCATATTGTTCTTGGGCTCCGTTGCTTAAATTTTTCAACGAATGCAACAAAATTACTTGAAACCAGTAGAAAACTGAAAGCAAAGTATTTTTAATACTTATCGTTCTTATTATGATGATTGCATAAAAGTAAAGGTCACTTTTACATTCTAAAAATTAGCCTACCTCAAAACTAACTAAAGCCGACAGAACAGTCCAAAGACTAACTCATTTTTCTCTAAGAGTTGGATTTGGAGTCCGCCTCTCAATAAGAACACACTCACTGTAGCAAACAATAAAACTTCGGTATTATATATAGGGATTCTAATGGCCGGATTGTTGTGGTAAGTAATCGGAAAAATCTTCAAAATTCGCGGAAGGGTTTTCGGAGTAAACTTAAAATAGTTGGGTTAGCATAACCTATGTCTTTAAATACCGAAATTTGTAGAATTTTTTGGTTTTCCTATACGAAAATATTCCGTCAGTGTTCGCTATATGTTATAAATTAGCGGATACTCGGGGAAATTTAATGAAAATCCGGTTGAGTTTATAGCTCATACTTTGAATATTGCAGTTTTAAAAACATTGGTCACATTTACAACTCTTGAAAAATACACTATCTCAAATCTGTTAAGACAAGTAATTACATTTAACGATTTTTCAAAAAATTGTATTTTTGGCAAAACACATAATGTTTTGAATTATATTTAATAGATTTTATTTGCCTGCATATTATGGTAAGACTTTGTAAAATCTTAGAAATTTTGATCAGGTTTTGGGAGTTAGCTGGTAAATACTCTGATTAGCGTATCCTATACTAAATAAAGTACAATACTTCATATTGTTCTAGGGCATTCGTTTTTTAAACTTTTTGCTACCAATTCAACAAAGTGAAAAACCAGTAGAACACTGAAAGCAAAGTATTTTAATAATTACCATTCTTATTCTGAAGATTGCATCAAAAAGTAAAGGTCACTTTTACATTCTAAAAAGTAGCCTACCTCAAACCATCTAAGGCAGACATAACAGTCCAAAATCTAACTCATTTTTTCTCTAAGAGTTTGATTTGGAGTCGCTCTCAATAAGAAACACTCACTGTAGCTAACAATAAACTTCGGTATTTATATATATGGATTCTAATGGTCCGGATGTTGTGGTAAGTATCGGAAAAATCTTCAAAATTCGGGAAGGTTTTTGGAGTGAACTTAAAAATAGTTGGGTTAGCATAAAACTATTTTTTTAAATACCGAAATTGTTAGAATTTTTTGGATTTCCTTTACGAAAAATATTCCTGCAGTGTTCGCTATATGTATATAAATTAGCGGATACTCGTGGAAATTTAATGAAAAATCCAGTTGAGTTTATAGCTCATACTGTGAATATTGCAGTTAAAAAACATTTGTCACATTTCCCACCCCCAGTCTTTGAAAAATATACACTATCTCAAATCTTTTAAGACAAGTAATACATTTCTTCGATATTTTTTCAAAAATTTGCATTTTCGGCAAAAGCACATATAATGTTTTGAATTATATTTATAGATTTTATTTGTCTGCATATTGTGGTAAGACTTTGTAAAAATCTTTAGAAATTTTTATCAAGGTTTTCGGAGTAAGCTTAAAAAACTCTGAAAAGCATATTTCTAACTTTAAGAAGTACAATATCTCATATTGTTCTAGGGGCTCAGTTGCTTAAATTTTTCTCTACGAATGCAACAAACTATACATGAAAGACCAGTAGAGAAAACTGAAAGCAAAGTATTTTAATACTTATCGTTCTTATTATGAAGATTGCAATCAAAAAAGTAAAGGTTACTGTTTTTACATTCTAAAAAGTATCCTACCTCAAAACTACTAAGGCAGACAGAACAGTCCCAATATCTAATTCATTTTCTCTAAGAGTTTGATTTGGAGTTGCTCTCAATAAGAAAACTCACTGTAGCAAACAATAAAACTTCGGTATTACACATATGAGGACTCTAATGGTCCGGGTGTTGTTGTAAGTATCGGAAAAATCTTCAAAATTCGGGAAGGTTTTTCGGGAGTAAACTTAAAAAAAGTTGGGTTAAGCATAACCTATTTTCTTTAAATACCGAAATTGTAGAATTTTTGGGATTTCTTTTATTAACGAAAATATTTCTTTTTTTCTGCAGTGTTGGCTATATGTTATAAATTAGCGGATACTCGGGAGAAATTTAATGTAAAATCCGGTTGGGAGTTATTATAGCTCATACTGTGAATATTGCAGTTAAAAACATTGTCACTTTTTACACTCTTGAAAAATACACAATCTCAAATCTGTGTACGACAAGTAATACATTCTTCGATTTTTTTTTCAAAAAATTGTAATTTTTTGGCAAAACACATAACTGTTTTGAATTATATTTGTAAATATTATTTGCCTGCATATTGTGGGTAAGACTCCTCTGGTAAAATCTATAGAAATTTTGATCAGGTTTTGGGAGTTAGCTGGTAAATACTCTGACTAGTGTATCCTATTCTAATAAAGTACAAATACTTCATATTGTTTTAGGGCATCGTTTTTTAAACTTTGCTACCAATTCAACAAACTACTTGAAGACCAGTTAGAACACTGAAAGCAAAGTATTTTAATACCTTACCATATTTTATAATGACGATCGCATCAAAAGTAAAAAGGTCACTTTTACATTCTAAAAATAGCCTCCTCAAACCTTCTAAGGAGAGACATAACAGTCCAAAAATCTAACTCATTTTTTTCTAAGCGTTTGATTTGGAGTCGCCCTCAATAAGAACACTCACTGTAGCAAACAATAAACTTCGATATTATATATATGTATTCTAATGGTCCCGATGTTGTGGTAAGTATCGGAAAAATCTTCAAAATTCGGGAAGGTTTTCGGAGTAAACTTAAAAATAGTTGGGATAGGATAACCTATTTCTTTAAATACCAGAAATTGTAGAATTTCTTGGATTTCCTTTCGTAAATATTCCTACAGTGTTGGCTGTATGTTTATAAATTAGCTGATACTCCGGAGAAATTTAATGAAAATCCGGTTGGAAGTTATAGCTCATACTGTGAATATTGCAGTTGATAACATTGTCCACTTTTACACTCTTGAAAAATACATTATCTCAAATCTGTTTACGACAAATAATACATTCTTTCGATTTTTTTAAAAAATTGTATTTTTGGCAAAACACATAAATGTTTTGTGATATTTATATTTATAGATTTTATTTGCCTGCATATTGTGGTACAGACTTTTTGTAAAATCTTAGAAATTTTGAACAGGTTTTGGGAGTTAGCTGGTAAATACTCTGATTAGCGTATCCTAGACTAATAAAAGTACAATACTTTCATATTGCACTAGGGCATCGTTTTTTAAATTTTTTGCTACCAATTCAACAAACTACTTGAAGACCAGTAGAACACTGAAAGCAAAGTATTTTAAATACTTACCGTATTTATTATGAAGATTGCATCAAAAGTATAGGTCACTTTTACATTCTTAAGAGTATCCTACCTCAAATCTTCTAAGGCAAAAACATAACAGTCCAAAATCTAACTCATTTTTCTCTAAGAGTTTGATTTGGAGTCGCTCATCAATAAGAACACTCACTGTAGCAAACAATTAAGTTCGATATTATATATATGGGATTCTGATGGTCCGGATGTTGTGGTAAGTATCGGAAAAATCTTCAAAATTCGGGAAGGTTTTCGGGGAGTAAACTTAAAAAAAATAGTTGGGTTAGCATAACCTATTTCTTTAAATATACCAAAATTGTAGAATTTTTTTGGTTTCCTTAACGAAAATATTTCTGCAGTTATGGCTATATGTTATAAATTAGCGGATACTCGGGGAAATTTAATGAAATTCCGGTTGATTTTTATAGCTCATACTGTGAATATTGCAGTTAAAAACATTGTCACATTTGCAGTCTTGAAAAAATACACTATCTCAAATCTGTTAAGACAAGTAATACATTCTTCGATGTGTTTTCAAAAATTGTATTTTTGGCAAAACACATAAATGTTTTTGAATTATATTTATAGATTTTATTTGTCTGCATATCGTGGTAAGACTTAGTAAAATCTTAAAATTTGATCAGGTTTTCGGAGTAAGCTTAAAAAAAACTCTGAAAAGCTTGTTCTAACTTTTAAGAATTACATCATTTCACATTGTTTCTAGGGGTTCCGTTGTTTTTAAATTTTTCTACGAATGCAACAATCTTCTTGAAGACCAGTAAAAACTGAAAGCAAAGTAATTTTAATACATATCGTTCTTATTATGAAGATTGCATCAAAAGTAAAGGTCACTTTTAACATTCTAAAAAGTAGCCTACCTCAAACCTACTAAGGCAGACAGAGAACTGTCCAAAATCTTACTTATTTTTCTCTAAGAGTTGATTTGGAGTTGCTCTCAATAAGAACACTCACTGTAGCAAACAATAAACTTCGGTATTTATATATATATATGGATTCTAATGGTCCGGATGGTTATGGTAAAGTGTCGGGAAAAATCTTCAAAATTTGGGAAGGTTTTCGGAGTAAAACTTAAAAATAGTTGGGGTAGCAAAACCTATTTCTTTCTTTAAATACCAAAAATTGGAGAATTTTTTTGGATTTCCTTTCGTGAATATTCCTACAGTGTTGGCTATATGTTATAAATTAGTGGATACTCGGAGAAATTTAATGAAAATCCGATTGGGAGTTCTTGCTCACACTTTGAATATTGCAGTTAAAAACATTGTCACTTTTACGCTCTTGAAAAATACACTATCTCAAATCTGTTACGACAAGTAATACATTCTTCGATTTTTACAAAAATTGTATTTTTGGCAAAACATTTAAATGTTTTGAATTATATTTATAGATTTTATTTGCCTGCATATTGTGGTAAGACTTTGTAAAATCATAGAAATTTTGATCAGGTTTTGGGAGTTAGCTGGCAAATACTCTTAGCGTATACTATACTAATAAAGTACAATACTTCATATTGTTCTAGGGCATTGTTTTTTAAATTTTGCTACCAATTCAACAAACTACTTGAAGACCAGTAAAAAACTGAAAGCAAAGTATTTTAATACTTATCGTTCTTATTATGAAGATTGCATAAAAGTAAAGGTCACTTTTACATTCTAAAAATTAGCCTACTTCAAAACTACTAAGGCCGACAGAACAGTCCAAAGACTAACTCATTTTTCTCTAAGAGTTTAATTTGGAGTCGCTCTCAATAAGAACACTCACTGTAGCAAACAATAAACTTCGGTATTTTTATATATATGGATTCTAATGGCCGGATGTTGTGGTAAGTATCGGAAAAATCTTCAAAATTCGGGAAGGTTTTCGGAGTAAACTTAAAAATAGTTGGGTTAGCATAACTTATTTCTTTAAATACCGAAATTGAAGAATTTTTTTGGATTTCCTATACAAAATATTCCGGCAGTGTTCGCTATATGTTATTTTATAAATTAGCGGATACTCGGAGAAAGATTTAATGAAAATCCGGTTGAGTTTAAAGCTCATACTGTGAATATTGCAGTTAAAAACATTGTCACATTTTACACTCTTTAAAAATACACTATCTGAAAATCTGTTTAAGACAAGTAATACATTTAACGATTTTTTCAAAAAATTGTATTTTTGGCAAAACACATAAATGTTTTGAATTATATTTATTAGATATTATTTGCCTGCATATTATGGTAAGACTTTGTAAAATCTTAGATATTTTGATTAGGTTTGAGAGTTAGCTGGTAAATACTCTGATTAGCGTATCCCAGACTAATAAAGCACAAATATTTCATATTGTTCTTGGGCTCCGTTGCTTAAATTTTTCAACGAATGCAACAAATTACTTGAAGACCAGTAGAAAACTGAAAGCAAAGTATTTTAATACTTATCGTTCTTATTATGAAAGATTGCATAAAAGTAAAGGTCACTTTTACATTCTAAAAATTAGCCTACCTCAAAACTACTAAGGCCGACAGAACATTCCAAAGACTAACTCATTTTTTCTCTAAGAGTTGGATTTGGAGTCGCTCTCAATAAGAACACTCACTGTAGCAAACAATAAACTTCGGTATTATATATATGGATTCTAATGGCCGGATGTTGTGGTAAGTATCGGAAAAATCTTCAAAATTCGGGAAGGTTTTCGGAGTAAACTTAAAAATAGTTTGGGTTAGCATAACCTTATGTCTTTAAATACCGAAATTGTAGAATTTTTTGGTTTTCCTATACGAAAAATATTCCGTCAGTGTTCGCTATATGTTATAAATTAGCGGATACTCGGGGAAATTTAATGAAAATCCGTTGAGTTTTTAATAGCTCATACTTTGAATATTGCAGTTTAAAAACATTGTCACATTTACACTCTTGAAAAATACACTATCTCAAATCTGTTAAGACAAGTAATACATTTAACGAATTTTTTTCAAAAAATTGTATTTTTGGCAAAACACATAAATGTTTTTTGAATTATATTTATAGATTTTATTTTGCCCTGCATATTATGGTAAAGACTTTGTAAAATCTTAGAAATTTTGATCAGGTTTTTGGGAGTTAGCTGGTAAATACTCTGATTAGCGTATCCTTATACTAATAAAGTACAATACTTCAATATTGTTCTAGGGCATCGTTTTTTTAAATTTTTGCTACCAATTCAACAAAGTGGAAAACCAAATAGAACACTGAAAGCAAAGTATTTTAATAATTACCATTCATTATTCTTATTCTGAAGATTGCATCAAAAGTAAAGGTCAACTTTTACATTCTAAAAAGTAGCCTACCTCAAAACCATCTAAGGCAGACATAACAGTCCCAAAATCTAACTCATTTTTCTCTAAGAGTTTGATTTGGAGTCGCTCTCAATAAGAACACTCACTGTAGCTAACAATAAACTTCGGTACTTATATATATGGATTCTAATGGTCCGGATGTTGTGGTAAGTTAAGTCGGAAAAATCTTCAAAATTCGGGAAGGGTTTTCGAGAGTGAACTTAAAAAAATAGTTGGGTTAGCATAAACTATTTTTTTAAATACCGAAATTGTAGAAATTTTTTTGGATTTCCTTTACGAAAATATTCCTGCAGTGTTCGCTATATGTTATAAATTAGCGGATACTCGTGGAAATTTAAATGAAAATCCAGTTGAGTTTATAGCTCATACTGTGAATATTGCAGTTAAAAACATTGTCACATTTACAGTCTTGAAAAAATACACTATCTCAAATCTTTTAAGACAAGTAATACATTCTTCGATTTTTTCAAAAATTGCATTTTCGGCAAAGCACATAAATGTTTTGAATTATATTTATAGATTTTTATTTGTCTGCATATTGTGGTAAGACTTTGTAAAATCTTAGAAATTTTTATCAGGTTTTCGGAGTAAGCTTAAAAAAAACTCTGAAAAGCAAATATATCTCTAACTTTAAGAAGTACAATATCTCATATTGTTCTAGGGCTCAGTTGCTTAAATTTTTTTCTACGGAATGCAACAAAACTACATGAAGACCAGTAGAAAACTGAAAGCAAAGTATTTTTAATACTTATCGTTCTTTATTATGAAGATTGCATCAAAAGTAAAGGTTACTTTTACATTCTAAAAAGTATCCCTACCTCAAAACTACTAAGGCAGACAGAACAGTCCAATATCTAATTCATTTTCTCTAAGAGTTTGATTTGGAGTTGCTCTCAATAAGAAAACTCACTGTAGCAAAACAATAAACTTCGGTATTACACATATGAGGACTCTAATGGTCCGGGTGTTGTTTGTAAGTATCGGGAAAAATCTTCAAAATTCGGGAAGGTTTTGTTCGGAGTAAATTAAAAAAGTTTGGGTTAGCATAACCTATTTCTTTAAATACCGAAATTGTAGAATTTTTGGGATTTCTTTTACGAAAATATTTCTGCAGTGTTTGGCTATATGTTATAAATTAGCGGATACTCGGAGAAATTTAATGTAAATCCGGTTGGGAGTTATAGCTCATAACTGTGAATATTGCAGTTTAAAAACATTGTCACTTTTACACTCTTGAAAAATACACAATCTCAAATCTGTTACGACAAGTAATACATTCTTCGATTTTTTCGCAAAAAATTGTATTTTTGGGCAAAACACATAACTGTTTTGAATTATATTTGTAAATATTATTTGCCTGCATATTTGTGGTAAGACTCTGTAAAATCTTAGAAATTTTTGATCAGGTTTTGGAGTTAGCTGGTAAATACTCCGCCTGACTAGTGTATCCTATTCTAATAAAGTACAATACTTCATATTGTTTTAGGGGGCATCGTTTTTTAAACTTTGCTACCAATTCAACAAACTACTTGAAGACCAGTAGAACACTGAAAGCAAAGTATTTTAATACTTACCATTTTATATAATGACGATCGCATCAAAAGTAAAGGTCACTTTTACATTCTAAAAATAGCCTCCCTCAAACCTTTTCTAAGGCAGACATAACAGTCCAAAATCTAACTCATTTTTTTTCTAAGCGTTTGATTTGGAGTCGCCCTCAATAAGAACACTCACTGTAGCAAACAATAGAAAAAACTTCGATATTATATATATGTATTCTAATGGTCCCGATGTTGTGGTAAGTATCGGAAAAAAATCTTC
Organism: Styela plicata; assembly: GCA_963675895.2. Lineage (NCBI taxonomy): Eukaryota > Metazoa > Chordata > Ascidiacea > Stolidobranchia > Styelidae > Styela > Styela plicata. The sequence continues at coordinate 4,710,132 of OZ023144.1, read as the reverse complement.
AAAATTCGGGAAAGGTTTTTCGGGAGTAAACTTAAAAATTAGTTGGGTTAGGATAACCTATTTCTTTTAAATACCGAAATTGTAGAATTTTCTTGGATTTCCTTTCGTAAAAATAATTTCCTACAGTGTTGGCTGTATGTTATAAATTAGCTGATACTCGGGAGAAATTTTAATGAAAATCCGGTTGGAAGTTATAGCTCATACTGTGAATATTGCAGTTGATAAACATTGTCACTTTTACACTCTTGAAAAATACATTATCTCAAATCTGTTTACGACAACAAATAATACATTCTTCGATTTTTTTTAAAAAATTGTATTTTTGGCAAAACACATAAATGTTTTGAATTATATTTATAGATTTTTATTTGCCTGCATTATTGTGGTAAGACTTTGTAAAATCTTAGAAATTTTGAACAGGTTTTTGGGAGTTAGCTGGTAAATACTCTGATTAGCGTATCCTAGACTAATAATAAAGTACAATACTTCATATTGCACTAGGGCATCGTTTTTTAAATTTTGCTACCAATTCAAACAAACTACTTGAAGACCAGTAGAACACTGAAAAGCAAAGTATTTTAATACTTACCGTATTTATTATGAAGATTGCATCAAAAGTATAGGTCACTTTTTACATTCTTAAGAGTAGCCTACCTCAAATCTTCTAAGGCAAACATAACAGTCCAAAATCTAACTCATTTTTTCTCTAAGAGTTTGATTTGGAGTCGCTCTCAATAAGAACACTCACTGTAGCAAAACAATTAAGTTCGATATTATATATATGGATTCTGATGGTCCGGATGTTGTGGTAAGTAAATCGGAAAAATCTTCAAAATTCGGGAAGGTTTTTCGGAGTAAACTTAAAAATAGTTGGGTTAGCATAACCTATTTCTTTAAATACCAAAATTGTAGAATTTTTTGGGTTTCCTTAACGAAAATATTTCTGCCAGTTTTGGCTATATGTTATAAATTAGCGGGGATACTCGGGGGATTTTTAATGAAATTCCGTTGAGTTTATAGCTCATACTGTGAATATTGCAGTTAAAAACATTGTCACATTTGCAGTCTTGAAAAATACACTATCTCAAATCTGTTAAGACAAGTTTTTAATACATTCTTCGATGTTTTCAAAAATTGTATTTTTTGGCAAAACACACTAAATGTTTTTGAATTATATTTATAGATTTTATTTGTCTGCATATCGTGGTAAGACTTAGTAAAATCTTAGAAATTTGATCAGGTTTTCGGAGTAAGCTTAAAAAAAAAACTCTGAAAAGCTTGTTCTAACTTTAAGAATTACCACATCATTTCACATTGTTCATAGGGTTCCGTTGTTTAAATTTTTCTACGAATGCAACCAATCTTCTTGAAGACCAGTAGAAAAACTGAAAGCAAAGTTATTTTAATACATATCGTTCTTATTATGAAGATTGCAATCAAAAGTAAAGGTCACTTTTTTTTACATTCTAAAAAGTAGCCTACCTCAAACCTACTAAGGCAGACAGAAACTGTCCAAAATCTTACTTATTTTTCTCTAAGAGTTTTGATTTGGAGTTTGCTCTCAATAAGAAACACTCACTGTAGCAAACAATAAACTTCGGTATTATATATATATATGGATTCTAATGGTCCGGATGTTTATGGTAAGTGTCGGAAAAATCTTCAAAATTTTGGGAAGGTTTTCGGGAGTAAACTTAAAAATAGTTTGGGGTAGCAAAACCTATTTCTTTAAAATAACCAAAATTGGGAGAATTTTTTGGATTTCCTTTCGTGAATATTCCTACAGTGTTGGCTATATGTTTATAAATTAGTGGATACTCGGAGAAAATTTAATGAAAATCCGATTGGGAGTTCTTGCTCACACTTTGAATATTGGCAGTTAAAAACATTGTCACTTTTACGCTCTTGAAAAATACACTATCTATCTCAAATCTGTTACGACAAGTAAATACATTCTTCGATTTTTTTACAAAAATTGTATTTTTGGCAAAACATTTAAATGTTTTTGAATTATATTTATAGATTTTATTTGCCTGCATATTGTGGTAAGACTTTGTAAAATCATAGAAATTTTGATCAGGTTTTTTGGGAGTTAGCTGGCAAATACTCTTAGCGTATACTAATACTAATAAAAGTACAATACTTCATATTGTTCTAGGGCATTGTTTTTTAAATTTTGCTACCAATTGCGCCAACAAACTACTTGAAGACCAGTAAAAAACTGAAAGCAAAATATTTTAATACTTATCGTTCTTATTATGAAGATTGCATAAAAGTAAAGATCCACTTTTTTACATTCTAAAAATTAGCCTACTTCAAAACTACTAAGGCCCGACAGAACAGTCCAAAGACTAACTCATTTTTCTCTAAGAGTGTTTAATTTGGAGTCGCTCTCAATAAGAACACTCACTGTAGCAAAAAAACAATAAACTTCGGTATTTTTATATATATGGATTCTAATGGCCGGATGTTGTGGTAAGTAATCGGAAAAATCTTCAAATTCCTGAAGGTTTTTCGGAGTAAACTTAAAAAATAGTTGGGTTAGCATAACTTATTTCTTTAAAATACCGAAATTGGAAGAATTTTTTTTGGATTTCCTATACGAAAATATTCCGGCAGTGTTCGCTATATGTTTATAAATTAGCGGATACTCGGAGAAATTTAATGAAAATCCGGTTGAGTTTAAAGCTCATACTGTGAATATTGCAGTTAAAAACACATGTCACATTTTACACTTTATAAAAATACACTATCTGAAAATCTGTTAAGACAAGTAATACATTTAACGATTTTTTCAAAAAATTGTATTTTTGGCAAAACACATAAATGTTTTGAATTATATTTATAGATATTATTTGCCTGCATATTTATGGTAAAGACTTTGTAAAAAAAAATCTTAGATATTTTGATTAGGTTTTGAGAGATTTAGCTGGGTAAATACTCCTGATTAGCGTATCCTAGACTAATAAAGCACAATATTTTCATATTGTTCTTGGGGGCTCCGTTGCTTAAATTTTTCAACGAATGCCAAACAAAATTACTTGAAGACCAGTAGAAAACTGAAAGCAAAGTATTTTAATACTTATCGTTCCTTATTATGAAGATTGCATAAAAGTAAAGGTCACTTTTTACATTCTAAAAATTAGCCTACCTCAAAACTACTAAGGCCGACAGAACAGTCCAAAGACTTAACTCATTTTTTCTCTAAGAGTTGGATTTGGAGTCGCTCTCAATAAGAACACTCACTGTAGCAAACAATAAAACTTCGGTATTATATATATATGGATTCTAATGGGCGGATGTTGTGGTAAGTATCGGAAAAATCTCAAAATTCGGGAAGTTTTCGGAGTAAACTTAAAAATAGTTGGGTTAGCATAACCTATGTCTTTAAATACCGAAATTGTAGAATATTTTTGGATTTCCTATACGAAAATATTTCGTCAGTGTTCGCTATATTTTATAAATTAGCGGATACTCGGGGAAATTTAATGAAAATCCGGTTGAGTTTTAAAGCTCATACTGTGAATATTGCAGTTAAAAACATTGTCACATTTACACTCTTTAAAAATACACCTATCTGAAATCTGTTAAGACAAGTAATACATTTAACGATTTTTTCAAAAAATTGTATTTTTGGCTAAAAACACATAAATGTTTTGAATTATATTTATAGATATATTTACCTGCATATTATGGTAAGACTTTGTAAAAATCTTAGATATTTTGATTAGGTTTTGAGAGTTAGCTGGTAAATACTCTGATTAGCATATTAATCCCAGAACTAATAAAGCACAATATTTCATATAATTCTTATTGGAGCTCCGTTGCTTAAATTTTTCAAACGAATGCAACAAAATTACTTGAAGACCAGTAGAAAATTGAAAGCAAAGTATTTTAATACTTATCGTTCATTTTATGAAGATTGCATAAAAGTAAAGGTCACTTTTACATTCTAAAAAGTAGCCTACCTCAAAAACTACTAAGGCCGACAGAACAGTCCCAAAACTAACTCATTTGTTTCTAAAGAGTTGGATTTTGGAGTCGCTCTCAATAAGAACACTCACTGTATAGCAACACATTAAACTTCGGTATTATATATATGGAATTCTAATGGCCGGATGTTGTGGTAAGTATCCGGAAAAATCGTCAAAATTCGGGAAGGTTTTTCCGGAGTAAACTTAAAAATAGTTGGGTTAGCATAACACTATGTCTTTATATACCGAAATTGTAGAATTTTTTTGGTTTTCCCTATACGAAAAAATTCCGGCAGTGTTCGCTATATGTTATAAATTAGCGGATACTCGGAGAAAATTTAAATGAAAATCCGGTTGTTTTATAGCTCATACTTTGAATATTGCAGTTAAAAACATGTCACATTTACACTCTTGAAAAATACACTATCTCAAATCTGTTAAGACAAGTAATACATTTAAAGATTTTTTCAAAAAATTGTATTTTTGGCAAAACACATAAATGTTTTTTGCATTAATATTTATAGATTTTATTTGCCCTGCATATTATGGTAAGACTTTGTAAAAAATCTTAGAAATTTTGATCAGGTTTTGGGAGTTAGCTGGTAAAATACTCTGATTAGCGTATCCTTACTAATAAAGTACAATACTTCATATTGTTTGTTTTCTTAGGGCATCGTTTTTTAAATTTTGCTACCAATTCAACAAAGTGAAAACCATGTAGAACACTGAAAGCAAAGTATTTTAATAATTACCATTCTTATATCTGAAGATTGCATCAAAAGTACAGTCACTTTTTACATTCTAAAAAGTATCGCCTACCTCAAACCATATAAGGCAGACATAAACAGTCCAAAATCTAACTCATTTTTTCTCTAAGAGTTTGATTTGGAGTCGCTCTCATTAAGAACACTCACTGTAGCTAACAATAAACTTCGGTAATTATAATATATGGATTCTAATGGTCCGGATGTTGTGGTAAGTATCAGGGAAAAATCCTCAAAATTCGGGAAAGTTTTTGGAGTGAACTTAAAAAAAATAGTTTTTGGGTTAGCATAAACTATTTCTTTTAAATACCGAAATTGTAGAATTTTTTTTGGATTTCCTTTACGAAAATATTCCTGCAGTGTTCGCTATATGTGTTATAAATTAGCGGATACATCGTGGAAATTTTAATGAAAAATCCAGTTGAGTTTATAGCTCATACTGTGAATATTTGCAGTTAAAAACATTGTCCACACTTTTATTACAGTCTTGAAAAATACACTATCTCAAATCTGGTTTTAAGCAAACAAGTAATACATTCTTCGATTTTTTTTCAAAAAAATTGCAATTTTCGGCAAAGCACATAAATGTTTTGAAATATAATATGTTTAATAGATTTTTATTTGTCTGCAAATATTGTGGTAAGACTATTTTTTGTAAAATCTTAGAAATTTTATCAGGTTTTTCGAGTAAGCTTAAAAAACTCTGGAAAAAGCATATTCTAACTTTAAGAAGTACAATATCTCATATTGTTCTAGAGCTCAGTTGCTTAAAATTTTTCTACGAATGCAACAAACTACATGAAGACCAGTAGTAGAAAACCTGAAAGCAAAGTTATTTTAATACTTATCGTTCTTATTATGAAGATTGCATCAAAAGTAAAGGTCAACTTTTACATTCTAAAAAGTATCCTACCCTCAAAACTACTAAGGCAGACAGAATAGTCCAAAATCTAATTCATTTTCTCTAAGAGTTTGATTTGGAGTTGCTCTCAATATGTAAGAAAACTGTAACTTCACTGTAGCAAACAATAAACTTCGGTATTACACATATGAGGACTCTAATGGTCCAGGGTGTATTGTTGTGTAAGTATCGGAAAAATCTTCAAAATTCGGGGAAGGTTTTCGGAGTAAACATAAAAAAAAGTTGGGGTTAGCATAACCCTATTTCTTTAAATACCGAAATTGTAGAATTTTTGGGATTTCTTTTACGAAAATATTTCTGCAGTGTTGGCTATATGTTATAAATTAGCGGATACTCGGAGAAATTTAATGTAAAATCCGGTTGGGAGTTATAGCTCAACCTACTGTGAATATTGCAGGTTAAAAACATTGTCACTTTTACACTCTTGAAAAATACACAATCTCAAATCTGTTACGACAAGTAAATACATTCTTCGATTTTTTCAAAAAAATTGTATTTTTGGCAAAACACATAACTGTTTTGAATTATATTTGTAAATATTATTTGCCTGCATATTGTGGTAAGACTCTGTAAAATCTTAGAAAATTTATGATCAGGTTTTGGGAGTTAAGCTGGTCAATACTCTGACTCAGTGTATCCTATACTAATAAAGTACAATAACTTCATATTGGTTTTAGGGCATCGTTTTTTAACCTTTGCTACCAATTCAACAAACTACTTGAAGACCAGTAGAACACTGAAAGCAAAGTATTTAAATACTTACCATTCTCATAATGAACGATCGCATCAAAAGTAAAGGTCACTTTTACATTCCTAAAAATAGCCTCCCTCAAACCTTCTAAGGCAGACATAACAGTCCAAAATCTTAACTCATTTTTTTATCTAAGCGTTTATATTTGGAGTCGCCCTCAATAAGAAAACACTCACTGTAGCAAACAATAAACTTCGATATTATAGATATATGTATTCTAATGGTCCCGATGTTGTGGTAAGTATCCGGAAAAAATCTTCAAAATTCGTGAAGGTTTTTCGGAGTAAACTTAAAAATAGTTTGGTTAGGATAACCTTATTTCTTTAAATAATAACCGAAATTGTAGAATTTCTTGGATTTCCTTTTCGTAAATATTACCTACAGTGTGTTGGCTGTAATGTTATAAATTAGCTGATACTCGGAGAAATTTAATGAAAATCCGGTTGGAAAGTTATAGCTCATACTGTGGAATATTGCAGTTGATAAACATTGTCACTTTTACACTCTTGAAAAATACACTATCGTCAAATCCTGTTACGACAAGTAATACATTCTTCGATTTTTTCAAAAAATTGTATTTTTGCAAAAACACATAAATGTTTTGAATTTTAATTTACATAGATTTTTTTGCCTGCATAATGTGGTAAGACTTTGTAAAATCTTAGAAAATTTTGATCAGGTTTTGGGAGTTAGCTGGCAAATACTCTTAGCCGTATACTATACTGAAATAAAGTACAATACTTCATATTGTTCTAGGGCATTGTTTTTTTAAATTTTGCTACCAATTCAACAAAGACTTGAAGACCAGTAAAAAAACTGAAAGCAAAGTATTTTAATACTTATCGTTCTTATATATGAAGATTGCATAAAAGTAAAGGTCATCTTTACATTCTAAAAATTAGCCTACCTCAAAACTACTAAGGCCGACAGAACAGTCCAAAGACTAACTCATTTTTCTCTAAGAGTTTTGGGATTTGGAGTTCGCTCTCAATAAGAACACTCATTGGTAGCAAACAATAAACTTCGGTATTTTTATATATATGGATTCTAATGGCCGGAATGTTTTGGAGTAGTATCGGAAAAATCTTCAAAATTCTGGAAGTTTTCGGAGTTAACTTAAAAATAGTTGGGTTAGCATAACTTATTTCTTTAAATACCGAAATTGTAGAAATTTTTTGGATTTCCTATACGAAAATATATCGGCAGTGTTCGCTATATGTTAATAATTAGCGGATACATCCGGAGAAATTTAATGAAAATCCGGTTGAGTTTAAAGCTCATACTGTGAATATTGCAGTTATAAACATTGTCACATTTACACTCTTTAAAATACAACTATTCTGAAATCTGTTAAGACAAGTAATACATTTAAAACGATTTTTTCAAAAAATTGTATTTTTGGCAAAACAC
>OZ023144.1:4684960-4702211 GCA_963675895.2 Styela plicata | reverse complement strand
TTAGCTGGTAAATACACTGATTTGCGTAACCTATACTAATTATGTACAATACTTCATATTGTTCTACAGGCATCGTTTTTTAAATTTTGCTACCAAATTCAACAAACTACTGGAAGACCAGTAGAACACTGAAAGCAAAGTATTTTAATACTTACCGTTCTTATTATGAAGATTGCATCAAAAGTAAAGGTCACTTTTACATTCTAAAAAGTAGCCTACCTCAAAGCTACTAAGGCAGACAGAACAGTCCAAAATCTAACTCATTTTTCTCTAAGAGTTTGATTTGGAATTGCCCTCAATAAGAACACTCACTGTAGCAAACAATAAACTTCGGTATTATATATATGGATTCTAATGGTCCGGATGTTGTGGTAAGTATCGGAAAAATCTTCAAAATTCGGGAAGATTTTCGAAGCAAACCTAAAAATAGTTGGGTTAGCATAACCTATTTCTTTAAATACCGAAATTGTAGATTTTTTTTGGATGTCCGTTACGACAATATTCCTGCAATGTTCCCTATATGTTATAAATTAGCTGATACCCGGGGAAATTTAATGAAAATCCGGTTGAGTTTATAGCTCATACTGTGAATATTGCAGTTAAAAACATTGTCACATTTACAGTCTTGAAAAATACACTATCTCAAATCTGTTAAGACCAGTAATACATTCTTCGATTTTTTCAAAAATTGTATTTTTGGCAAAACACATAAATGTTTTGAATTATATTTATAGATTTTAATTGTCTGCATATTGTGGTAAGACTTTGTAAAATCTAAGATATTTTGATCAGGTTTTCGGAGTAATCTTAAAAAACTCTGTAAAGCATATTCTAACTTTAAGAAGTACAATATTTCATATTGTTCTAGGGCTCCGTTGCTTAAATTTTTCTACGAATGCAACAAACTGCTTGAAGACCAGTAGAAAACTGAATACAAAGTATTTTAATACTTATCGTTCCTATTATGAAGATTGCATCAAAAGTAAAGGTCACTTTTACATTCTAAAAAGTAGCCTACCTCAAAACTTCTAAGGAAGACAGAACAGTACAAAATCTATCTCATTTTTCTCTAAGAGAACACTAAAAGCAAAGTATTTTAATACTTACCGTTCTTATAATGAAGATCGCATCAAAAGAAAAGGTCACTTTTACATTCTAAAAATAGCCTCCCTCAAACCTTCTAAGGCAGACATAACAGTCATATTGTGGTAAGACTTTGTAAAATCTTAGAAATTTAGATCAGGTTTTGGAAGTTAGCTGGTAAATACACTGATTTGCGTAACCTATACTAATAATGTACAATACTTCATATTGTTCTAGGGCATCGTTTTTTAAATTTTGCTACCAATTCAACAAACTACTGGAAGACCAGTAGAACACTGAAAGCAAAGTATTTTAATACTTACCGTTCTTATTATGAAGATTGCATCAAAAGTAAAGGTCACTTTTACATTCTAAAAAGTAGCCTACCTCAAAGCTACTAAGGCAGACAGAACAGTCCAAAATCTAACTCATTTTTCTCTAAGAGTTTGATTTGGAGTTGCCCTCAATAAGAACACTCACTGTAGCAAACAATAAACTTCGGTATTATATATATGGATTCTAATGGTCCGGATGTTGTGGTAAGTATCGGAAAAATCTTCAAAATTCGGGAAGATTTTCGAAGCAAACCTAAAAATAGTTGGGTTAGCATAACCTATTTCTTTAAATACCGAAATTGTAGATTTTTTTTGGATGTCCGTTACGACAATATTCCTGCAATGTTCCCTATATGTTATAAATTAGCTGATACCCGGGGAAATTTAATGAAAATCCGGTTGAGTTTTAGCTCATACTGTGTATATTGCAGTTAAAAACATTGTCACATTTACAGTCTTGAAAAATACACTATCTCAAATCTGTTAAGACCAGTAATACATTCTTCGATTTTTTCAAAAATTGTATTTTTGGCAAAACACATAAATGTTTTGAATAATATTTATAGATTTTATTTGTCTGCATATTGTGGTAAGACTTTGTAAAATCTTAGAAATTTTGATCACGTTTTCGGAGTAAGCTTAAAAAACTCCGAAAAGCATATTCTAACTTTAAGAAGTACAATATTTCATATTGTTCTAGTGCTCCGTTGATTAAATTTTTCTACGAATGCAACAAACTACTTGAAGTCCAGTAGAACACTGAAAGCAAAGTATTTTAATACTTATCGTTCTTATTATGAAGATTGCATCAAAGTAAGGGTCACTTTTACATTCTAAAAAATAGCCTACCTCAAAACTACTAAGGCAGACAGAACAGTCCAAAATCTAACTCATTTTTCTCTAAGAGTTTGATTTGGAATTGCTCTCAATAGGAAAACTCAATGTAGCAAACAATAAACTTCGGTATTACATATATGAGGATTCTAATCGTCCGGGTGTTGTTATAAGTATCGGAAAAATCTTCAAAATTCGGGAAGGTTTTCGGAGTAAACTTAAAATAGTTGGGTTAGCATAAACTATTTCTTTAAATACCGAAATTGTAGAATTTTTGGGATTTCCTTTACGAAAATATTTCTGCAGTGTTGGCTATATGTTATAAATTAGCGGATACTCGGAGAAATTTAATGAAAATCCGGTTTGGAGTTATAGCTCATACTGTGAATATTGCAGTTAAAAACATTGTCACTTTTACACTCTTGAAAAATACACTATCTCAAATCTGTTACGACAAGTAATACATTCTTCGATTTTTTCAAAAAATTGTATTTTTGGCAAAACACATAAATGTTTTGAATTATATTTATAGATTTTATTTGCCTGCATATTGTGGTAAGACTTTGTAAAATCTTAGAAATTTTTATCAGGCTTTGGGAGTTAGCTGGTAAATACTCTGATTAGCGTATCCTATACTAATAAAGTACAATACTTCATGTTATTTTAGGGCATCGTTTTTTAAATTTTGCTACCAATTTAACAAACTACTTGAAGACCAGTAGAACACTGAAAGAAAAGTATTTTAATACTTACCGTTTTTATTATGAAGATTTCATCAAAAGTAAAGGCCACTTTTACATTCTAACGAGTAGCCTACCTCAAACCTTCTAAGGCAAACATAACAGTCCAAAATCTAACTCATTTTTCTCTACGAGTTTTATTTGGAGTCGCTCTCAATAAGAACAGTCACTTTCTTATTCTGAAGATTGCATCAAAAGTAAAGGTCACTTTTACATTCTAAAAAGTAGCCTACCTCAAACCTACTAAGACAGACAAAACAGTCCAAAATCGAACTCATTTTTCTTTAAGAGTTTGATTTGGAGTCGCTCTCAGTAAGAACACTCACTGTAGCAAACAATAAACTTCGATATTATATATATGGATTCTCATGGTCCGGATGTTGTGGTAAGTATCGGAAAAATCTTCAAAATTCGGGAAGGTTTTCGGAGTAAACTTAAAAATAGTTGGGTTAGCATAACCTATTTCTTTAAATACCGAAATTGTAGAATTTTTTGGATTTCCTTTTGTAATTATTCCTCCAGTCTTGGCTACATGTTATAAATTAGCAGATACTCGGAGAAATTTAATGAAAATCCGGTTGAGTTTATAGCTCATACTGTGAATATTGCAGTTAAAAACATTGACACTTTTACACTCTTGAAAAATACACTATCTCAAATCTGTTACGACAAGTAATAATACATTCTTCGATTTTTTCAAAAAATAGTATTTTTGGCAAAACACATAAATGTTTTGAATTATATTTATAGATTTTATTTGCCTGCATATTGTGGTAAGACTTTGTAAAATCTTAGAAATTTTTATCAGGTTTTGGGAGTTAACTGGTAAATACTCTGATTTTCGTATCCTATACTAATAAAGTAAAATACTTCATATTGTTTTAGGGCATTGTTTTTTAAATTTTGCTACCAATTCAACAAATTACTTGAAGACCAGTAGAACACTGAAAGCAAAGTATTTTAATACTTACCGTTTTTATTATGAAAGATCGCATCAAAAAGTAAAGGTCACTTTTACATTCTAAAGAGTAGCCTACCTCAAACCTTCTAAGGCAGACATAACAGTCCAAAATCTAACTCATTTTTCTCAAAGAGTTTTATTTGGAGTCGCTCTCCATAAGAACACTGACTGTAGCAAACAATAAACTTCGGTATTATATATATGGATTCTAATGGTCCGGATGTTGTGGTAAGTATTGGAAAAATCTTCAAAATTCGGGAAGGTTTTCGAAGCAAACCTAAAAGTAGTTGGGTTAGCATAACCTATTTCTTTAAATACCGGAATTGTAGATTTTTTTGGATGTCCGTTACGACAATATTCCTGCAGTGTTCAGTATATGTTCTAAATTAGAGTATACTCGGGGAAATTTAATGAAATTCCGGTTGAGTTTATAGCTCATACTGTGAATATTGCAGTTAAAAACATTGTCACATTTACAGTCTTGAAAAATACACTATCTCAAATTTGTTAAGACAAGTAATACATTCTTCGATTTTTTCAAAAAATTGTATTTTTGGCAAAACGCATAAATGTTTTCAATTATATTTATAGATTTTATTTGCCTGCATATTATGGTAAGACTTTGTAAAATCTTAGATATTTTGATTCGGTTTTGGTAGTTAGCTGGAAAATACTATGATAAGCGTATCCTATACTAATAAAGTACATTATTTTCATAATGTTCTAGGCATCGTTTTTTCAAATTTTGCTACCAATTCAACAAAGTACTTGAAGACCAGTAGAACACTGAAAGCAAAGTATTTTAATACTTACCATTCTTATTCTTAAGATTGCATCATAAGTAAAGGTCACTTTTACATTCTAAAAAGTAGCCTACATCAAACCATCTAAGGCAGACATAACAGTCCGAAACCTAACTCATTTTTCTCTAAGAGTTTGATTTGGAATCGCTCTCCATAAGAACACTCACTGTAGCAAACAATAAACTTCGGTATAATATATATGGATTCTAATGTTCCGGATGTTGTGGTAAGTATTGGAAAAATCTTCAAAATTCGGGAAGGTGTTCGGAGTAAACTTATTAGAAATAGTTGGGTTAGCATAACCTATTTCTTTAAATACCGAAATTGTGATGTTTTTTTGGATATCCTTTCGTAAATATTCCTGCAGTGTTGGCTATATGTTATGAATTAGCGGATACTCGGAGAAATTTAATGAAAATCCGGTTGGGAGTTACAGCTCATACTGTGAATATTGCAGTTAAAAACGTTTTCACTTTTGCACTCTTGAAAAATACACTATCTCAAATCTGTTACGACAAGTAATACATTCTTCGATTTTTTCAAAAAATTGTATTTTTGGCAAAGCACGTAAATGTTTTGAATTATATTTATAGCTTTTATTTGTCTGCATATTGTGGTAAGACTTTGTAAAATCTTAGAAATTTTGATTAAGTTTTGGGAGTTAGCTGGAAAATACTCTGATAAGCGTATCCTATACTAATAAAGTACAATACTTCATATTGTTCTAGGGCATCGTTTTTTTAAATTTTGCTACTAATTCAACAAACTACATAAAGACCCGTAGAACACTGAAAGCAAAGTATTTTAATACTTACCGTTTTTATTATGAAGATTGCATCAAAAGTATAGGTCACTTTTACAATCTAAAGAGTAGCCTACCTCAAGCCTTCTAAGACAAACATAACAGTAAAAAATCTAACTTCTTTTTCTCTGAGAGTTTGATTTGGATTCGCTCTCAATAAGAACACTCACTGTACCAAACAATAAACTTCGGTATTATATATATGGATTCTAATGGTCCGGATGTTGTGGTAAGTATCGGAAAAATCTTCAAAATTCGGGAAAGTTTTCGGAGTAAACTTAAAAATAGTTGGGTTAGCATAACCTATTTCTTTAAATACCGAAATTGTTGAATTTTTTGGATTTCCTTTTCGAAAATATTTCTGCAGTGTTGGCTATATTTTATAAATTAGCAGATACTCGGGGAAATTTAATGAAAATCCGGCTGAGTTTATAGCTCATACTGTGAATATTGCAGTTAAAAACATTGTCACTTTTACACTCTCACTGTAGCAAACAATAAACTTCGGTATAATATATATGGATTCTAATGGTCCGGATGTTGTGGTAAGTATTGGAAAAATCTTCAAAATTCGGGAAGGTTATCGGAGTAAACCCATTAGAAATAGTTGGGTTAGCATAACCTATTTCTTTAAATACCGAAATTGTGGTGTTTTTTGGATTTCCTTTCGTAAATATTCCTGCAGTGTTGGCTATATGTTATGAATTAGCGGATACTCGGAGAAATTTAATGAAAATCCGGTTGGGAGTTACAGCTCATACTGTGAATATTGCAGTTAAAAAACGTTTTCACTTTTACACTCTTGAAAAATACACTATCTCAAATCTGTTACGACAAGTAATACATTCTTCGATTTTTTCAAAAAATAGTATTTTTGGCAAAACACATAAATGTTTTGAATTATATTTATAGATTTTATTTGCCTGCATATTGTGGTAAGACTTTGTAAAATCTTAGAAATTTTTATCAGGTTTTGGGAGTTAGCTGGTAAATACTCTGATTAACGTATCTTATACTAATAAAGTAAAATACTTCATATTGTTTTAGGGCATCGTTTTTTAAATTTTGCTACCAATTTAACAAACTACTTGAAGACCAGTAGAACACTGAAAGCAAAGTATTTTAATACTTACCGTTATTATTATGAAGATTGCATCCAAAGTAAAGGTCACTTTTACATTCTAAAGAGTAGCCTACTTCAAACCTTCTAAGGCAAACATAACAGTCCAAAATCAAACTCATTTTTCTCTAAGAGTTTAATTTGGAGTCGCTCTCAATAAGAACACTCACTTTCTTATTCTGAAGATTGCCTCAAAAGTAAAGGTCACTTTTACATTCTAAAAAGTAGCCAACCTCAAACCATCTAAAGCGGACATTACAGTCCAAAATCTAACTCATTTTTCTCTATGAGTTTGATTTGGAGTCGCTCTCAATAAGAACACTCACTGTAGCAAACAATAAACTTCGGTAATATATATATGGATTCTAATGGTCCGGATGTTTTGGTAAGTATCGGAAAAATCTTCAAAATTCGGGAAGGTTTTTGGAGTGAACTTAAAAATAATTGGGTTAGCATAACCTATTTCTTTAAATACCGAAATTGTAGAATTTTTTGGATTTCCTTTACGAAAATATTCCTGCAGTGTTCGCTATATGTTATAAATTAGCGGATACTCGGGGAAATTTAATGAAAATCAGGTTGAGTTTATAGCTCATACTGTGAAAATTGCAGTTAAAAACATTTTCACATTTACAGTCTTGAAAAATACACTATCTCAAATCTGTTAAGACAAGTAATACATTCTTCGATTTCTTCAAAAATTGCATTTTTGGCAGAGCACATAAATGTTTTGAATTATATTTATAGATTTTATTTGTCTGCATATTGTGGTAAGACTTTGTAAAATCTTAGAAATTTTGATCAGGTTTTCGGAGTAAGCTTAAAAAACACTGTAAAGCATATTCTAACTTTAAGAAGTACAATATTTCATATTGTTCTAGGGCTCCGTTGCTTAAATTTTTCTACGAATGCAACAAATTACTTGAATACCAGTACAAAACTGAAAGCAAAGTATTTTAATACTTATCGTTCTTATTATGAAGATTGCATAAAAGTAATAGTCACTTTTACATTCTAAAAATTAGTCTACCTCAAAACTACTAAGGCCGACAGAACAGTTCAAAGTCTAACTCATTTTTCTCTAAGAGTTTGATTTGGAGTTGCTCTCAATAAGAACACTCACTTTCTTATTCTGAATAGTGCATCAAAGGTAAAGGTAATTTTACATTCTAAAAAGTAGCCTACCTCTAACCTACTAAGGCAGACAGAACAGTCCAA
Source organism: Styela plicata (assembly GCA_963675895.2). NCBI lineage: Eukaryota > Metazoa > Chordata > Ascidiacea > Stolidobranchia > Styelidae > Styela > Styela plicata. Next base: position 4,694,315 of record OZ023144.1, on the reverse strand, counting down.
AATCTAACTCATTTTTCTTTAAGAGTTTGATTTGGAGTCGCTCTCAATAAGAACACTCACAGTAGCAAACAATAAACTTCGGTATTATATATATGGATCCTTAATAAACGGATGTTGTGGTAAGTATCGGAAAAATCTTCAAAATTTGGGAAGGTTTTCGGAGTAAACTTATTAAAAATAGTTGGGTTAGCATAACCCATTTCTTTAAATACCGAAATTGTGGAATTTTTTGGATTTCCTTTCGTAAATATTCCTGCAGTGTTGTCTATATGTTATGAATTAGCGGATACTCGGAGAAATTTAATGAAAATCCGGTTGGGAGTTATAGCTCATACTGTGAATATTGCAGTTAAAACATTGTTACTTTTACACTCTTGAAAAATACACTATCTCAAATCTGTACCGACAAGTAATACATTCTTCGATTTTTTCAAAAAAATTGTATTTTTGGCAAAACACATAAATGTTTTGAATTATATTTATAGATTTTATTTGCCTGCATATTGTGGTAAGACTTTGTAAAATCTTAGAAATTTTGATCAGGTTTTGGAAGTTAGCTGGTAAATACTCTGATTAGCGTATCCTATACTAATAAAGTACAATACTTCATATTGTTCTAGTGCATCGTTTTTTAAATTTTGCTACCAATTCAACAAACTACTTGAAGACCAGTAGAACACTGAAAGCAAAGTATTTTAAAACTTATCGTTTTTATTATGAGGATTGCATCAAAAGTATAGGTCACTTTTACATTCTAAAGAGTAGCCTACCTCAAACCTTCTAAGGCAAACATAACAGTCTAAAATCTAACTCATTTTTCTCTAAGAGTTTGATTTGGAGTCGCTCTCAATAAGAACACACTCACTGTGTAATAAACAATAAACTTCGGTATTTTATATATATGGATTTCTAATGGTACGGATGTTGTGGTAAGTATCGGAAAAATCTTCAAAATTCGGGAAGGTTTTCGGACTAAACTTAAAAATGGTTGGGTTAGCATGACCTATTTCTTTAAATACCGAAATTGTAGAATTTGTTGGATTTCCTTTACGAAAATATTCCGGCAGTGTTCGCTATATGTTATAAATTAGCGGATAATCGGGGAAATTTAATGAAAATCCGGTTGAGTTTATAGCTCATACTGTGAATATTGCAGTTAAAAACATTGTCACATTTACACTCTTGAAAAATCCACTATCTCAAATCTGTTAAGACGTAATACATTCTTCGATTTTTTCAAAAAATTGTATTTTTGGCAAAACACATAAATGTTTTGAATTATATTTATAGATTTTATTTGCCTGCATATTGTGGTAAGACTTTGTAAAATCTTAGAAATTTTGATCAGGTTTTGGAAGTTAGCTGGTAAATACTCTGATTAGCGTATCCTATACTAATAAAGTACAATACTTCATATTGTTCTAGTGCATCGTTTTTTAAATTTTGCTACCAATTCAACAAACTACTTGAAGACCAGTAGAACACTGAAAGCAAAGTATTTTAAAACTTATCGTTTTTATTATGAGGATTGCATCAAAAGTATAGGTCACTTTTACATTCTAAAGAGTAGCCTACCTCAAACCTTCTAAGGCAAACATAACAGTCTAAAATCTAACTCATTTTTCTCTAAGAGTTTGATTTGGAGTCGCTCTCAATAAGAACACTCACTGTAATAAACAATAAACTTCGGTATTATATATATGGATTCTAATGGTACGGATGTTGTGGTAAGTATCGGAAAAATCTTCAAAATTCGGGAAGGTTTTCGGACTAAACTTAAAAATGGTTGGGTTAGCATGACCTATTTCTTTAAATACCGAAATTGTAGAATTTGTTGGATTTCCTTTACGAAAATATTCCGGCAGTGTTCGCTATATGTTATAAATTAGCGGATAATCGGGGAAATTTAATGAAAATCCGGTTGAGTTTATAGCTCATACTGTGAATATTGCAGTTAAAAACATTGTCACATTTACACTCTTGAAAAATCCACTATCTCAAATCTGTTAAGACGTAATACATTCTTCGATTTTTTCAAAAAATTGTATTTTTGGCAAAACACATAAATGTTTTGAATTAAATTTATAGATTTTATTTGCCTGCATATTGTGGTAAGACTTTGTAAAATCTTAGAAATGTTGATCAGGTTTTGGAAGTTAGCAGGTAAATACTCTGATTAACATATCCTATACTAATAAAGTACAATACTTCATATTGTTCTAGGGGCATCGTTTTTTAAATTTTTGCTACCAATTCAACAAACTACTTGAAGACCAGTAGAACACTGGAAACCAAAGTATTTCGATACTTACCGTTCTTATAATGAAGATTGCATCAAAAGTAAAGGTCACTTTTACATTCTAAAAATAGCCTACCTCAAACCTTCTAAGGCAGACATAACAGTCCAAAATCTAACTCATTGTTTTCTAAGTGTTTGATTTGGAGTCGCCCTATATAAGAACACTCACTGTAGCAAACAATAAACTTCGGTATTATATATGTAGATTCTAATGGTCCCGATGTTGTGGGTAAGTATCGGGAAAAATCTTCAAAATTCGGGAAGGTTTTCGGAGTAAACTTAAAAATAGTTCGGTTAGGATAACCTATTTCTTTAAATACCGAAATTGTTGAATTTCTTGGATTTCCTTTCGTAAATATTCCTACAGTGTTGGCTGTATGTTATAAATTAGCGGATACTCGGAGAAATTTAATGAAAATCCGGTTGGGAGTTATATCTCATACTGTGAATATTGCAGTTAGAAACATTGTTACTTTTACACTCGTGAAAAATACACTATCTCAAATCTGTTAAGACAAGTAATACATTCTTCGATTTTTTCAAAAATTGCATTTTTGGCAAGGCAAATAAATGTTTTGAATTATATTTATAGATTTTATTTTTCTGGATATTGTGGTAAGACTTTGTAAAATCTTGGAAATTTTGATCAGGTTTTCTATGTAAACTTAAAAAACTCTGAAAAGCATATTCTAACTTTAAAAAGTACAATATTTCATATTGTTCTAGGGCTCCGTTGCTTAAATTTTTCAACAAATGCAACAAATTACTTGAAGACCAGTAGAAAACTGAAAGCAAAGTATTTTAATAAGTATCGTTCTTATTATGAAGATTGTATAAAAGTAAAGGTCACTTTTACATTCTAAAAAGTAGCCTACCTCAAAACTACTAAGGCCGACTGAACAGTCCAAAGTCTAACTCATTTTTCTCTAAGAGTTTGATTTGAAGTCGCTCTCAATAAGAACACTCACTTTTTTATTCTGAAGATTGCATCAAAAGTAAAGGTCACTTTTACATTCTGAAAAGTTGCCTACCTCAAACCTACTAAGGCAGACAAAACAGTACAAAATCCAACTCATTTTTCTTTAAGAGTTTGATTTGGAGTCGCTCTCAATAAGAACACTCACTGTAGCTAACAACAAATTTCGGTATTATATATATGGATTCTAAATGTCCGGATGTTGTGGTAAGTATCGGAAAAATCTTCAAAATTCGGGAAGGTTATCTGAGTAAATTTATTAAAAATAGTTGGGTTAGCATAACCTATTTCTTTAAATACCGAAATTGTAGAATTTTTTGGATTTCCTTTCGTAAATATTCCTACAGTGTTGGCTGTATGTTATAAATTAGCGGATACTCGGAGAAATTTAATGAAAATCCGGTTGGTAGTTACAGCTCATACTGTGAATATTGCAGTTAAAAACATTGTTACTTTTACACTCTTGAAAAATACACTATCTCAAATCTGTTACAACAAGTATTACATTCTTCGATTTTTTCAAAAAATTGTATTTTTGGCAAAGCAAATAAATGTTTTGAATTATATTTGTAGATTTTATTTTTCTGCATATTGTGGTAAGACTTTGTAAAATCTTGGAAATTTTGATCAGGTTTTCTATGTAAACTTAAAAAACTCTGAAAAGCATATTCTAACTTTAAAAAGTACAATATTTCATATTGTTCTAAGGCTCCGTTGCTTAAATTTTTCAACAAATGCAACAAATTACTTGAAGACCAGTAGAAAACTGAAAGCAAAGTATTTTAATACTTATCGTTCTTATTATGAAGATTGCATAAATGTAAAGGTCACTTTTACATTCTAAAAATTAGCCTACCTCAAAACTACTAAGGCCGACAGAACAGTCCAAAGTCTAACTCATTTTTCTCTAAGAGTTTGTTTTGGAGTCGCTCTCAATAAGAACACTCACTTTCTTATTCTGAAGATTGCATCAAAAGTAAAGGTCACTTTTACATTCTAAAAAGTAGCCTACCTCAAACCTACTAAGGCAGACAGAACAGTCAAAAATCTAACTCATTTTTCTCTAAGAGTTTGATTTGGAGTCGCTCTCAATAAGAACACTCACTGCAGCAAACAATAAACTTCGGTATTATATATATGGATTCTAATGGTCCGGATGTTGTGGTAAGTATCGGAAAAATCTTCTAAAATTCGGGAAGGTTTTTCGGAGTAAACTTAAAAATAGTTGGGTTAGCATAACCTGTTTCCTTAAATACCGAAATTGTAGAATTTTTTGGATTTCATTTCGTAATTATTCCTCCCGTCTTGGCTATATGTTATAAGTTAACGGATACTCGGAGAAATTTAATGAAAATCCGGTTGGGAGTTATAGCTCATACTGTGAATATTGCAGTTAAAACATTGTCACTTTTACACTCTTGAAAAATACACTATCTCAAATCTGTTACGACAAGTAATACATTCTTCGATTTTTTCAAAAAATTGTATTTTTGGCAAAACACATAAATGTTTTGAATTATATTTATAGATTTCATTTGCCTGCATATTGTGGTAAGACTTTGTAAAATCTTAGAAATTTTGATCAGGTTTTCGGAGTAAGCTTAAAAAACTCTGAAACGCGTATTATAACTTTAAGAAGTACAATATTTCATAATGTTCTTGGGCTCCGTTGCTTAAATTTTTCAACGAATGCAACAAATTACTTGAGGACCAGTAGAAAACTGAAAGCAAAGTATTTTAATACTTATCGTCCTTATTATGAAGATTGCATAAATGTAAAGGTCACTTTTACATTCTAAAAATTAGCCTACCTCAAAACTACTAAGGCCGACAGAACAGTCCAAAGTCTAACTCATTTTTCTCTAAGAGTTTGTTTTGGAGTCGCTCTCAATAAGAACACTCACTTTCTTATTCTGAAGATTGCATCAAAAGTAAAGGTCACTTTTACATTCTAAAAAGTAGCCTACCTCAAACCTACTAAGGCAGACAGAACAGTCAAAAATCTAACTCATTTTTCTCTAAGAGTTTGATTTGGAGTCGCTCTCAATAAGAACACTCACTGCAGCAAACAATAAACTTCGGTATTATATATATGGATTCTAATGGTCCGGATGTTGTGGTAAGTATCGGAAAAATCTTCTAAATTCGGGAAGGTTTTCGGAGTAAACTTAAAAATAGTTGGGTTAGCATAACCTGTTTCCTTAAATACCGAAATTGTAGAATTTTTTGGATTTCATTTCGTAATTATTCCTCCCGTCTTGGCTATATGTTATAAGTTAACGGATACTTTGAGAAATTTAATGAAAATCCGGTTGGGAGTTATAGCTCATACTGTGAATATTGCAGTTGAAACATTGTCACTTTTACACTCTTGAAAAATACACTATCTCAAATCTGTTACGACAAGTAATACATTCTTCGATTTTTTTAAAAAATTGTATTTTTGGCAAAACACATAAATGTTTTGAATTATATTTATAGATTTCATTTGCCTGCATATTGTGGTAAGACTTTGTAAAATCTTAGAAATTTTGATCAGGTTTTGGGAGTTAGCTGGTAAATACTCTGATTAGCGTATCCTATACTAATAAAGTATAATACTTCATATTGTTCTAGCGCATCGTTTTTTAAATTTTGCTACCAATACAACAAACTACTTGAAAACCGGTAGAACACTGAAAGCAAAGTATTTTAATACTTATTGTTTTTATTATGAAGATTGCATCAAAAGTATAGGTCACTTTTACATTCTAACGAGTAGCCTACCTAAAACCTTCTAAGACAAACATAACAATCCACAATCTAACTCATTTTTCTCTAAGAGTTTGATTTGGAGTCGCTCTCAATAAGAACACTCACTGTAGCAAACAATAAACTTTGGTATTATATATATGGATTCTAATGGTCCGGATGTTGTGGCAAGTATCGGAAAAATCTTCAAAATTCGGGAAGGTTTTCGGAGTAAACTTAAAAATAGTTGGGTTAGCATAACCTATTTCTTTAAATACCGAAATTGTAGAATTTGTTGGATTTCCTTTACAAAAATATTCCGGCAGTGTTCGCTATATGTTATAAATTAGCGGATACTCGGGGAAATTTATAGCTCATACTGTGAATATTGCAGTTAAAAACATTGTCACATTTACACTCTTGAAAAATACACTATCTCAAATCTGTTTAAGACAAGTAATACATTCTTCGATTTTTTCAAAAATAGCATTTTGGGCAAAGCACATGAATTTTTTGAATTATATTTATAGATTTTATTTGTTTGCATATTGTGTTAAGACTTTGTAAAATCTTAGAAATTTTGATCAGGTTTTCGGAGTAAGCTTAAAAAACTCTGTAAAGCATATTCTAACTTTAAGAAGTACAATATTTCATATTGTTCTTGGGCTCCGTTGCTTAAATATTTCTACGAATGCAACAAATTACTTGAAGACCAGTACAAAACTGAAAGCAAAGTATTTTAATGCTTATCGTTCTTATTGTGAAGATTGCATAAAAGTAATAGTCACTTTTACATTCTAAAAAGTAGCCTACCTCTAACCTACTAAGGCACAGAGAACAGAACAAAATCTAACTCATTTTCTTTAAGAGTTTGATTTGGAGTCGCTCTCAATAAAGAACACTCACTGTAAGCAAACAATAAACTTCGGTATTATATATATGGATTCTAAATGTCCGGATGTTGTGGTAAGTATCGGAAATATCTTCAAAATTCGGAAGGTTTTCGTAGTAAACTTATTAAAAATAGTTGGGTTAGCATAACCTATTTCTTTAAATACCGAAATTGTGGAATTTTTTTGGATTTCCTTTCGTAAATATTCCTGCAGTGTTGGATACATGTTATGAATTAGCGGATACTCGGAGAAATTTAATGAAAATCCGGTTTGGAGTTATAGCTCATACTGTAAATATTGCTGGTAAAAACATTGTCAGTTTTACACTCTTGAAAAATACACTATCTCAAATCTGTTAGGACAAGTAATACATTCTTCGATTTTTTTCAAAAAATTGTATTTTTGGCAAAACACATAAAATGTTTTGAATTATATTTATAGATTTTATTTGTCTGCATATTGGTGGTAAGACTTTGTGAAATCTTAGAAATTTTGATTAGGTTTTTAGAGTTAGCATTAAAATACTCTGATAAGCGTATCCTATACTAATAATGTACAATACTTCATATTGTTCTAGGGCATCGTTTCTTAAATTTTGCTACCAATTCAACAAATCAACAAAGTATTGAAGACCAGTAGAACACTGAAAGCAAAGTATTTTAATACTTACCAATCTTATTATGAAGATTGGATCAAAAGTAAAGGCCACTTTTACATTCTAAAAAGTAGCCTACCTCAAACCTACTAAGGCAGACAGAACAGTCCAAAATCTAACTCATTTTTCTCTAAGAGTTTAATTTGGAGACGCTCTCAATAAGAACACTCACTGTAGCAAACAATATACTTCGGTATTATATATATGGATCCTAATGTTCCGGATGTTGTGGTAAGTATCGGAAAATCTTCAAAATTCGGGAAGGTTTTCGGAGTAAACTTAAAAATAGTTGGGTTAGCATAACCTATTTCTTTAAATACCGAAATTGTGGAATTTTTTGGATTTCCTTTCGTAAATATTCCTGCAGTGTTGGATACATGTTATGAATTAGCGGATACTCGGAGAAATTTAATGAAAATCCGGTTGGGAGTTATAGCTCATACTGTGAATATTGCAGGTAAAAACATTGTCACTTTTACACTCTTGAAAAATACACTATCCCAAATCTGTTACGACAAGTAATACATTCTTCGATTTTTTCAAAAAATTGTATTTTTGGCAAAACACATAAATGTTTTGAATTATATTTATAGATTTTATTTGTCTGCATATTGTGGTTAGACTTTGTGAAATCTTAGAAATTTTGATTAGGTTTTTGGAGTTAGCTTTAAAATACTCTGATAAGCGTATCCTATACTAATAATGTACAATACTTCATATTGTTCTAGGGCATCGTTTCTTAAATTTTGCTACCAATTCAACAATTCAACAAAGTATTGAAGACCAGTAGAACACTGAAAGCAAAGTATTTTAATACTTACCATTCTTATTATGAAGATTGCATCAAAAGTAAAGGCCACTTTTACATTCTAAAAATTAGCCTACCTCAAACCTACTAAGGCAGACAGAACAGTAAAAAATCTAACTCATTTTTCTCTAAGAGTTTGATTTGGAGTCGCTCTCAATAAGAACACTCACTGTAGCAAACAATATACTTCGGTATTATATATATGGATCCTAATGTTCCGGATGTTGTGGTAAGTATCGGAAAAATCTTCAAAATTCGGGAAGGTTTTCGGAGTAAACTTAAAAATAGTTGGGTTAGCATAACCTACTTCTTTAAATAACGAAATTGTAGAATTTTTTGGATTTCCTTTCGTAAATATTCCTCCAGTCTAGGCTATATGTTATAATTTAGCGGATACTCGGAGAAATTTAATGAAAATCCGGTTGAGTTTATAGCTCATACTGTGAATATTGCAGTTAGAAACATTGTCAAATTTACAGTCTTGAAAAATACACTATCTCAAATCTGTTAAGACAAGTAATACATTCTTCGATATTTTCTAAAATTGTATTTTTGGCAAAACACATAAATATTTTGAATTATATTTATAGATTTTTATTGTCTGCATATTGTGGTAAGACTTTGAAAAATCTTAGAAATTTTGATCAGGTTTTCAGAGTAAGCTTAAAAAACTCTGTAAAGCATATTCTAACTTTAAGAAGTACAATATTTCATATTGTTCTAGGGCTCCGTTGCTTAAATTTTTCTACGAATGCAACAAACTACTTTGAAAAAAAGACCAGTAGAAAACTGAAAGCAAAGTATTTTAATACTTATCGTCCTTATTATGAAGATTGCATAAATGTAAAGGTCACTTTTTACATTCTAAAAAATTAGCCCTACCTCAAAACTACTAAGGCCGACAGAACAGTCCACAAGTCTAACTCATTTTTCTTCTAAGAGTTTGTTTTGGAGTCGCTCTCAATAAGAACACTCACTGTAGCTAACAACAAAT
>OZ023144.1:4437550-4684860 GCA_963675895.2 Styela plicata | reverse complement strand
CGATAGGAAATTGTGATTTTACGTTTAGGGATTTAGTGTCTTATATAGTTATTAGTATTTGGCAAACTGGTGAATTGTACTATTTTTTAACTGCAATATTCTCTTGTAGACGTATAAACTCATCCGTATTTTCATTAATTCACCGAATACGCTAATTTATATCAACAGCCAACACGATAGGTATATTTCGAAAAAAATCCATTCATGTAGACAAGGCGTATTGAAAGATTTAATTCTAACCCAACTAGTTTTTGGATTTACACCCAAACTTTTTCCGCGAAGTATTGAATATTTTTCCGAGACTTGTAAAATACATACGACCTTTAAATCCATAATATTAATAAAACGATTTATGTTTTTGCTCCATGATTGTTATTATAAGACGAGACTCCAATAAAACTCTTATGAAACAGGTGTTTGTTTTGGACTGTTATGTCTCTTATATGGTGAAGTACGGCGGTTTAAATGAAAATGACCTTTACTTTTGATGCCATCTTCAGATAAAATGTGATGTTCTTATAACGACTCCAAATCAAACCTTATAGATAAATATTAGTCTTTGGACTGTTCTGTCCGCCTTAGTAGTTTTTAGGTAGGCCCTAATTTTTAGAATGAAAATGACCGCTTTACTTTAGTGCAATCGTCAAATAAACGATAATATTAAATATACTTTGCTTTTCATTTTCTACTGGTCTTCAAAGTAATTTTTGTATTTCTTGAAAATTGAAGCAACGAGCCCAAAACAATAAAAATAATTGTACGGTCTTAAAGGTAAATTTCTTTTTTAGAGTGTTTTAAGCTTACTACCGAAAACCTATAAGAAATGTTCTAAATTTAACAAAGTCTAACCACAATATCAAACAAGATATAATCTATAAATGATAAATCAAAACGATTTATGAGCGTTGCCGAAAAATCAATTTTTGAAAACTCGAAAATGTCATATACTTTCTATAACTAAATTTGATAAGTTATTTTTGCAAACTGTATATGTGACAATGTTTTTAACTGCAAAACTCACAGTATGAGCTTATAAACTCAGACCGTATTTTACATTGAATTGTCCGTCGAGATAACCGGTCATTTAAAACATATAAAGCGAACACTGCAGTACACAGTATTTTTCTAGATGGTAAAAGAAAACAATGTATTAAACTGCAATATTCAAGCACAGTATGAAGGCTATAACTCCCAACCGATTTTCATTAAATATTCTCCGCAGTATCCGCATAATTAAATCTAAACAATAACCAACTACTGTGATGGGAATAATAATCTAACGAAACACGAAAATCAAAAAACAATTACTCATATTTCGAGTATTATTAAAAATAGTTATGCTAACCCAACTATTTGACAGTTTACTCCCGAAAAACCTTCCCAATTTGAAGATTTTTTCGAGACTTAACCACTAACATCCGAGACCTTTAGAATCCAAATACAGATTAACCCGATGTTTTACGTTCGTTTGCTACAGTGGAGTGTTCTTATAGAGAATATCGACTCCAATCAATCAAAACTACTTAAAAGACAATTTAGAGTGATTAATATTTGGGACTGTTTTGTAAGACATTAGTAGCGTGTGTAGTATGCTAACTTGTAGAAGGTTAAATTCACCTTTGCCTTTGATGCAATTCTACAAGATAAGAGAGTGAGTGTTCTTTTATGAGAGCCACTCCAAATTCTAACAACTATAGAGAAGAAAATGAGTTAGACTTTTGGACTGCGTTTCGATTCGTGCCTTAGGTAATGTTAGAGGTAGCCTAATTTTTAGAATGTTAAAAAGTGGACCGTTACTTTCGTTGCAACATACTTCTCAGTATAATAAAAAATAAGATAAATAAACATTCTCTGCTTGTCGAGTGTTGTACACCGTCTTCAATGTAAGTTGTTTCATTATCGTATAAATAGGTTTAATCAAGCACTGGAGCCGACCGAGAACATTATGAAATTTTTTGTGTACAACTTAAAGTTAAATTATGCTCTGCTCAGTTGTTTTTTAGCTTACTCCCAATCATCTCCTATCTAATGTTTCTTAGGATGTTACTAAGTTTAATTAGCGACCACAATATGGCAACACTACCTCATTACGATATATATTTGGACAAAACCATTGATGTGCGTTACAAGTAATATGCAAATTTAAAAAAAATCGAAGAATGTTATATACTTGTCCTTGAACAAATTTTGAGATTGATGTATTTTGCAAGACTGAGTAGATGTGACAAGTTTTGTTTAACTGCTATAATTCCACGAGTATGAGCAATAAACTACATACCGATATTTATAATATATTTTCCCCGTTTAGTTAACCGCTATTGTTATAACAGAGAATGCAACCACTTTGCAGAATATCAATGGGACGGAAGAATAGACTAAAAATTCTAGCAATCTCTATTTCGTCTCATAAAGATATATAGGTTATGCTGAACCCAACTATGTTGTGAGTCTATTACACTATTCTCCGAAAACAACATTCGTCCAATTTATGAAAGTGGTTCGAGACTATACACTTACCACTACAACCGTTCCCATTAGAATCCATTATGAAATTATTACTCGAAAGATGATTATGTTGCTAACAGTCGAGATGTTTCGTATAGACTAACCGACTCCAAATCCAAAATCTTACAAGAACATTATTTAGACTCTTGGACTTTTTATCGCGTCTGCCTTAGTAGATGATTTGAGAGTTAGACTGGGGGTAATAGTATGTAAAAATGGACCTTATGCTTTTGGTATCAATCTGTCAGGATAAGAAATGAGCGTGTTTCTTATGTATAAGCGAGCGACATCCATTATCAAACCTCGTTAGGAGAAATAAATAGTTAGACTTTCGTACTGTTAGCAAGTCTGGCGTTTAGTAGGTTTTGAGGTAGAGACCTAGTTATTACATGAATGTAAAATAGGACCTTTACATTTATTCCATCATCTTCATTAGCTCAAGAACGTTAAAGTAAATCTGATGAAATACTTTTGCTTTCATAGTTATGTTCTGGTCCTTCAAGTTAATTTGTTATACATTCGAGAAACAAATTAAAGTAAGAACAACGGTGACCCGAGAACATTATTGAAAAAGATTGTATCATCCTAAACGTTACAGAAATATGTTTCTTTTCAGATATTTTGTTAGGCTTACTCTCCGTAAACCTCTATCAGAAATTTTCTAAAGATTGAACAAAGTCTTAAGCCCAATATGCAAAAAAATGAAAATTAGATAAAATAGTAGTTCAAGACAGTGTGAGTGTGAACTTGTTAGCCGAAAATGGCAACTTTTGCGAAAACTCCGAAGAATGTATTACTTTCTGTCTTAAACAGATTTGAGATAGTTGTATTTTCAAGAGACTGTATTATGTGACAATGTTTTCTAAAGCCGTCAATATTCACAGTTATTAGCTTGAAACTACAAGCTGGATTTTTTATTATCTAAGTTTATCCGCGCGAGTAGCCTGCAAAATGTTTATAACATGATATCTAATACTGCAAGAATATAAATTTCGAAAAGCAGATTAAGCCAAAAAAATTGCTTAACAAATTTCTGTTATAGTTAAAAAGAGAATAGCTTAGTGCTTAACGATTCCACCTATTTTAAATTAATTTCACAATACCGTCCAAAAATCCGTCTTCCCCGTATTTTGCGTGAAGATTTTTCCGAATACTTAAACCACAATCCTTGCCGTCCATTTGAAGACTCCTAGATATATAATGACCGCGAAGTTTATTGTGATACGTACCAGTGAGTGTTTTTCTTATTATTGAGAGCAACCTCCCAAATCAAAGCTCTGAAAAAAACATGAGTTAGATTTTGACTGTTTATGAGTCCTGCCTTAGAATGTTTGAGTAGGCCTACTTTTTTAGCTAGTAATAGTTACCTTTACTTTTGATTGCAATCCTTCAGAATAAGAATTGCGTGAAGTATTGAAAAAGGCTTTGCTTTCAGTGTCTTCCATTTCGTTTTTCACACTCTTTGTTGAAATGGTTTCAAAATATTTAAAAAAACGATGAGCCCCAAGAACAATATGAAATAATTGTGCATTTTATTTGTCTAGTGATACGCTAATCTGAGTATTTACCAGATAACACTCTACCAAAACCTAATCATAAATATCTAAGAATGTTTCATCTCTAGTCTCTTACCATATATCTCGCAGGGCAAATAAGATCTAATGAAATATATATATCAAATCACTTAATATGTTTTGAACCAAAAATGCGCAATAATATTTAAGCACAAAAATCGTTAAATATCTTACTTGTTCTTAACAACAGATTTAGATAGTGTAGTTTTTCAAGCGTCTGTAGAATGTGACAATGTTATATAACTGCAAGTAATGCACAGTAAGGTGCTATAAACTCAGACCTTGATTATGCTTTAAATTATCTCCGAGGTGATCCCGATAATTAATAACAGATAGAGCGAACACTGGCCGGAATAGATTTCGTATAGGAACATCCGAAAAAATTCTCTACAATATTCGGGTATGTTAGAAAGAAATAGGAAATGCTAGAACAGCCAACGATTTTTAAAGTTTACTCCGAATTCCTTCCCCGAATTTTTGATGATTTTTTTCGATACTTAACCACAACATCCGGCCAGTAGAATTCATATATATAATACCGCGAAGTTTATTGTTCTGCCTACTGTGAGTGTTCTTATTGAGATCGTACTCCAAACTCAAACTCCTTAGAGAAAAATGAGTAGCGTGAATTTGGACTGTTCATGTTTCCTTAAACGAAAGTTTTGAGGTTAGCAACTCATTAGAATGTAATAGGAGATCTATACTTTTTATGCAATACATCCTTAAAAAAAAACGGCGTAGAATTAAAATACTTACTTTGCTTTCAGTTTGTCTACAGTTCTTCAATAAGTTTGATGATAATTGTAACCAAACTTCGAAAAACAATGGCCCTAAAACAATATGAAAGTATTGTACTTTATTAGTCTAGAGATACGCCAATTCGAGTATTTACACCAGCTAACTCCCCAATAACCTGAAACGAAATTTCCGAAGATTTACCAAAGTCTTATCACAAATAAATGCAGGCTCGAATAAAATTTATACAATATAAATCAAAACAATTATGTGTTTTGCCGAAAATTTAAAAAAAAATACAATTCCTTTGAAAAAATTCGAAGAAACGTATTACGTGGTCGTAACATATTTTGAGATAGTTTAATTTTTCTAGAGTTAAAAAGTGACAATGTTTTACAACTGCAAATATTCAACAGTATAGCTATTACATCCCAACTCGAATTTTCATTAAATTTCTCCGAGTTCAACCGCAAATTTATAACATATAGCCATGTCTGGTGAGGAATAATTACGAAGGGAAATCCAAAAAATTCTACAATTTCGGTATTTAAAGAAATAGGTTATGCTAACCCAACTATTTTTAAGTTTACCTTTCCGAAAAACCTTCCCGAATTTTGAAGAATTTTTCGGATACTTAACCACAACATCCGGACCATTAGCCAATCCATATATATAATACCAAAGTTTATTGTTTCTGCTACACGTGATGTTCTTATAGAGAGCGACTCCAAATCAAACTCGTAAAGAAAAATTAATTAGATTTAGGATTGTTTTGTTCTGCCTTAGTAGTTTGAGGGTGGGCTACATTTTAGAAAATGTAAAATTGACCTTTGCTTTTGATCGCAATCTTCAGAATAAGAAAGTGAGTGTTCTTATTAGAGCGACCCCAAATCAAAACTCTTAGAGAAAAAATGAGTTAGACTTTATGACTGTTCAGTCTGCCTTAGTTGTTTTGAGGTAGGCTAATTCCTTAGAATTGTAAAAGTTGACCTTTCTTTTTATGCAATCTTTCATAATAAGAACGAAAAGTATTAAAATACTTTGCTTTCAGTTTTGTACTGGATCTTCAAGTAATTCTTTGGTTTCATTCGTAGAAAAATTTAAGCAATCGGAGAATCCAAGACAATATGAAATATTATACATCTTTTAAAGTTAGAATATGCTTTTCATAGTGTTTTTTAAGCTTACTCCGAAAACCTGATGAAAATTTTCTAAGAGTTTACAAAGTCTTACCCACAATATGCAGACAAATAAAATCTATAAATAAAAATCAAAACATTTCTGGTTCTATGCCAAAAATATTATTTTTGAAAAAAATCGAAGAAATGTATTACTTGTCTTAACAGATTTGAGATAGTGTATTTTTCAAGACTGTTAAATGTGACAATGTTTTTAACTGCAATATTAACAGTATGAGCTATAAAACTTCAACCGGATTTCATTAAATTTCCCGAGAGTATCCGCTAATTTTAACATATAGCGAACATGCAGGAATATTTTACGTAAAGGAAATCCAAAAAATTCTACAATTTCGGTATTTAAAGAAATAGGTTATGCTTAACCCAACTATTATTCTAAGTACACATTCCAAAAAACCTTCCCGAATTTTGACACAGATTTTTCCGATACTTAGGACAACAAACATCCGGACCATTTTGAAATCCCGTATATATATAATACGCGAAGTTTATTGTTTGCTACAGTGAGTGTTCTCTTATTGAGAGCGACTCCAAATCAAACTCTTAGAAAAAAATGAGTTAGATATTTGGACTGGTTATGTCTGCCTTAGATGGTTTGAGGCTAGGCTACTTTTTTATAAATGTAAAAAGTGGACCGTTTACTTTTGATGGCAATCTTCAGAATAAGAATGGTAAGTAATAAAATACTTTGCTTTCAGTTGTTCTACTGGTCTTCCAAGTTACTTTGTTTGAATTCTGGTAGCAAAATTGAAAAAAACGATCCAAAATTTTACACAACAAAAATTGGGTTCCAAAGATTTTTGGAGAAAATAATAAATAATGTAATGAAACAGGGGTAAATCTAGTTATCCGTATCCTCTTTTAAATGGCCCTGAAATTTTGTGTTCTTCCAGAGACAAGGCGGAGTTGTTTGCCAGGATGTTCAACTAATAACGTGCAGCCTTGGTTTCGGTTTCTGGTACCTCACCACCCTAATTTTCACCAAATCGAACCGACGTTACATTGGAGAGCATGTCAGTAACTCCCGCTAACTTGTCTGCTCCTAGAATGATTGCCAAACTCGATTCGAACATATCTCCTAGTCCTGACTTGCATTCCATCTGTGATTCTGAAGATTCTTTCACCTGAGTTTGTCCTCTATTTTGGCCAAACTTTTTAATAAATGCTTAAAGAATGTAACCTCCCAAACACATGGGAAATGTCAACGATTGGTGCGCCGGCATTTCAAAAACTGTGGCGACCGAACTGATTTCCTAAATAAATATTCGTCCCAATTAGTCTTTTACCAATTATAAGTAAAATATTTTGAATCAATTATTAATAATTAAAATTTCTGGGACACCTGGAGGGGTCGCTTTGTCTCCGCTCACGGACAAGCAGTATGGTTTTCGTCGTCTTCTCGCTCTCTACTGCTGACTTGTTGACAGTAATAACTGAACAAATATTTCGCGTGCCCTTGATCGTTGTGGGTAGGCAAAGTCGGTTGCTATAGACATTTCTAAAGCAATTGACAGAGTTTGGCACCAAGGTCTGTTGCAGAAAATTCAATCCGTATGATTTCTGGACAAGTATTTTTTCAGGTTGTCAAATCTTTCTTATCATTCGTAATAGAATAATGTTGTTTTGGGACGGACAACGTTCAGGTAATTATTCCAATTTCATCTCCTGTGTTCCCTCAGGGGTCAATTCCTTGGTCCAACTTTTCTTGATATATATTAAATGACCTGTCCCGATAATTTGATATGTGATTTGGTAATTTTACGCTGACTGATATACAACTCTAATATTCTTTGTCTCAATGAAAAAATTCTTCCCGGAACAACGTTCTAGCTCTGTTGGCAAATCACTCTTGAGTGGTGATTTGGGCCACAGTAATACTAAATTGGGGTGACAAACTTGCAGGTAACTCTTAACTCGAGAAAGACTAAAGTTTTATCAAGTAATCGTTACACTAACACGAATGCAACCCAAATTTACATTATCTGGGGACTGCGTTCTGGAGGAATCTCTTAAATATTCGTTCTTGTTGGACTCGCACACTGTCTAAGGACATGAGTTGGAATGAATATGTCACCCAGTATTGCTAAACAAGGCCTCGATGAAAGTCGTATCTCTCTATATCGAGCTCGCCGATCGTATATCTCACTCCCGAAATCATTCTCTCCATTTGTACAAATCATTGATTCGACCCCTGTATGGAGTATTGCTGTCCACAATTTGGAAGGGGCAGTGCCGCCTGTCACTGTTCTTAGCATGCTCGATCGTATTAAAAGGCGTGTGGTCTCATATGATTGGTCCTAACTTTCCTGCAGTCTGCAAAGTTTGGACACAACCGCGCGCAACGTTGCCTCACTAGGTTTATTTTACAGATATTATAATGGTCTTTGTTCAAAGGAGCTTTGCTAGCTCTCGTTCCTCAGAACAAAATTTTTAATCGATCAACACGATTTGGCTACCAATTCGCAACCTATTCACTGTGGAGGTTCCCACAATTGTCACAAACAGTTTTATGCAAGAAGCTTTTTTTTCCAAGGAATATCAAAACTTTGAATTCCTTGCCTTCTTTGCTGTTTTCCTGATCGTGTTGAACCTACATTGGGGCTTTAAAACTCGCGTTTTAATAGACATACTATCAGGGCGGATGGGGGGTTCTTTAGTTCCTGCTCCTGCATGCTCGCGAGTTGGTGCAATTGACGGTTGTAGCAGCGTCTTTCTGCACTTTGAGTGGCTGCAGGAGGTGTGGAGAATTTTCATAGAAGTTTGATTCTTCATTTTCTGTTGTCTCCTTGCTCTGAGTGAGCGAATTTCAATAAAAAAAAAAAAAAAAAAACATATGAAATATCTGTGCTTTATTTAGTATAGGATTCTACGCTTATCAAAGTATTTTCCAGCTAACTCCCAAAAACCTGATCAAAATTTCTCTAAATGCAGGCAACGAAAATAAAATCTATAAATATAAATTCAAAAGATCTTATGTGTTTTTGCCAAAAATACCAATTTTTTGAAAAAAATCGTAGAATGTATTACTTGTCTTAACAGATTTGCAGGTAGTGATGAGTTTCGTCAAGAGTGTAGATGTGACAAAGTTTTTAACTACAATATTCACAGTATGAGCTATAAAAACTCAACCGGACATTTCACTAAATTTCCCCGACATAACCGCTAATTTTATAACCATAAAGGAAACACTGCAGGAATAATTGTCGTAAACGGAATTCCAAAAAAATCCCTACAATTTTCGGTATTTAAAGAAAATAGGGTTATGCTAACGCTCAACTATTTTTAGGTTTCCTTTTTCTTCGAAAACCTTCCCGAATTTTTGAAGATGATTTTCCATACTTACCACAACATCCGGACCATTAGAATTCATCAGTAATTCCTTATAAAAAACCGAAGTTTATATCCGTTTGCTTCAGTGAGTGTTCTTATTGAGAGCTCTACTCCAAATCAAACTCTTTAGAGAAAAAAATGAGTTAGATTTTGGACTGCTCTGTCTGCCTAGTAGTTTTGAGGTAGGCTACTCATTTTTAGAATGTAAAAAGTGACCTTACTTTTGATGCAATCAATCATCATAATAAGAACGGTCTAGTATTAAAATACTATTGCTTTCAGTGTTCTACTGGTCTTCAAGTAGTTTGTTGAATTGGGTAGCAAAAATTTAAAAAAACGATGCCATAGAACAATATGAAGAATTGTACTTTTATTAGCATATAGGACACGCTTATCAGAGATATTTCCAAGCTAACTCCCAAAACCTGATCAAATTTCTAAGATTTTACAAAGTCTTACCACAATATGCAGACAAATAAAATCAATAAATATAATTCAAAACATTTATGTGCTTTGCCAAAAATGCAATTTTTAAAAAAATCGAAGAATGTATTACTCGTCTTAACAGATTTGAGATAGTGTAGTGACTTTTCAAGACTGTAAAATGTGACATTGTTTATAACTGCATATATTCACAGTATGAGCTATAAACTCAACCGGATTTTTCATTAAATTTCCCCGAGTATCCGCTAATTTATAAACATATAGCGAACACTGCAGGAATATTTTCGTAAAGGAAATCCAAAAAATTCTACAATTTCGGTATTTAAAGAAATAGGTTATGCTAACCCAACTATTTTTAAGTTTTACTCCGAAAAACCTTCCCGAATTTTGAAGATTTTTTCCGATACTTGCCACAACATCCGGACCATTAGAATACACATATATATAATACCGAAGTTTATTTGTTTTCTACAGTGAGTGTTCTTATTAAGGGCGACTCCAAATCAAACACTTAGAAAAAAATGAGTTAGATTTTGGACTGTTTATGTCTGCCTTAAAGGTTTGAGGGAGGCTATTTTTTAGAATGTAAAAGTGACCTTTACGAGTTTTTGATGCGATCTTCATTATAAGAACGGTAAGTATTAAAATACTTTGCTTTCAGTGTTTCTACTGGTCTTCAAGTAGTTTGTTGAATTGATAGCAAAATTTTAAAATACGATGCCCTAGAACAATATGAAGTATTCTACTTTATTAGTATAGGATACGTTAATCAGAGTATTTACCAGCTAACTTCCCAAAACCTGATAAAAATTTCTAAGATTTTTCAAAGTCTTTACCACAATATGCAGACAAGTAAAATCTATAAAATATAATTCAAAAACATTTAAGTGTTTTGCCAAAAATACAATTTTTGAAAAAATCGAAGAATGTATTACTTGTCTTAAACAGATTTGAGATAGGGTATTTTTCAAGACTGTAAATGTGACAATATTTTTAACTGCAATATTAACAGTATGAGCTTTAAACTCAACCGGATTTTCATTAAATTTTCCCGAGTTATCCCGCTAATTTATAACATATAGCCAACACTGCAGAAATATTTTCGTAAAGGAAATCCAAAAAAAAAATTCTAAAATTTTCGTTATTTAAAAGAAATAGGTTATGCTAACCCAACTATTTTTAAGTTTACTCCTAAATCCTTCCCGAATTTTGAAGATTTCTCCGATACTTACCTCAACATCCGGACCATTAGAATCCATATATATAATACAGAAGTGTCTATTGTTTTCTACAGTGAGTGTTCTTATTGAGACAGGCTCCAAATCAAACTCTTAGAGAAAAATGAGTTAGATTTTGGACTGTTTCTGTCTCCTTTAGTAGTTTTGAGGTAGGATACTATTTAGAATGTAAAAGTGACCTTTACTTTTGATGCAATCTTCAAAATAAGAACGGTAAGTATTAAAATACTTTGATTTCAGTGTTTCTACTGGGTCTTCCAGTAGTTTGTTGTATTGGTAGCAAAATTTAAAAAACGATGCTCTAGAACAATATGAAGTATTGTACATTATTAGTATAGGATACGCTAATCAGAGTATTTACCAGCTAACTCTCAAAACCTGATCAAAATTTCTAAGATTTTACAAAGTCTTACCATAATATGCAGGCAAATAAAATCTATAAATATAATTCAAAACATTTTATGTGTTTTGCCAAAAATACAATTTTTTGAAAAAAAAAAATCGTTAAATGTATTACTTGTCGTAACATATTTGAGATAGTGTATTTTTCAAGAGTGTAAATGTGACAATGTTTTTAACTGCAATATTCATAGTATGAGCTATAAACTCAACCGGATTTTCATTAAATTTCTCCGAGTATCCGCTAATTAATAACATATAGCGAACACTGCCGGAATATTTTCGTATAGGAAAATCAAAAAATTCTACAATTTCGGTATTTAAAGAAAATAGGTTATGCTAACCCAACTATTTTTAAGTTTACTCCGAAAACCTTCCCGAATTTTGAAGATTATTCCGATACTCACCACAACATCCGGCCATTAGAATCCATATATATAATACCGAAGTTTATTGTTTGCTACAGTGAGTGTTCTTATTGAGAGCGACTCCCAAATCAAACTCTTAGAGAAAAAATGAGTTAGAATATGGACTGTTATGTTTGCCTTAGAAGGTTTGAGGTAGGCAACTCTTTAGAATGTAAAGCTGACCCTATACTTTTGATGCAATCATTCATAAAAAAAAAACGTTAAGTATTAAAATACTTTGGTTTCAGTGTTCTACTGGTCTTCAAGTACTTTGTTTAATAGGTAGCAAAATTTAAAAAACGATGCCCTAGAACAATATGAAGTATTGTACTTTATCAGTCTAGGATACGCTAATCAGAGTATTTACCAGCTAACTCCCAAAACCGGAAAAAAATTTTCTAAGATTTTTTACAACGTCTTACCACAATATGCAGGCAAATGAAATCTATAAATATAATTCAAAACATTTATGTGTGTTTTGCCAAAAATACAATTCTTTGAAAAAATCGAAGAATGTAATACATGTCGTAACAGCTTTGAGATAGTGTATTTTTCTAGAGTGTAAAAGTGACAATGTTTTTAACTGCAATATTCACAGTATGAGCTATAACTCCCAACCGGATTTTCATTAAATTTCTCCGATATCCGCTAATTTATAACATATAGCCAGGACTGGAGGAATAATTACGAAATAGAAATCCAAAAAATTCTCCAATTTCGGTATTTAAAGAAATAGGTTATGCTAACCCAACTATTTTTGAGTTTTTCTCCGAAAAAACCTACCCGAATTTTGAAAGATTTTTCCGATACTTACCACAACATCCGGACCATTAGAATCCATATATATAATACCGAAGTTTATTGTTTGCTACAGTGAGTGTTCTTATTGAGTGCGACTCCAAATCAAACTCTTAAAGAAAAATGAGTTAGATTTTGGACTGTTTTGTCTGCCTTAGTAGACCTTTACTTTTGATGCGATCTTCAGAATAAGAAAGTGAGTGTTCTTATTGAGAGCGACTCCAAATCAAACTCTTAGAGAAAAATGAGTTAGTCTTTCGACTGTTCTGTCGGCCTTAGTAGTTTTGAGGTAGATTAATTTTTAGAATGTAAAAGTGACCTTTACTTTTTATGCAATCATCATAGTAAGAACGATAAGTATTAAAAATACTTTGCTTTCAGTTTTCTACTGGTCTTCAAGTAATTTTGTTGCATTATTAGAAAAATTTTAAGCAACGGAGCTTTAGAACAATATGAAATATTGTACTTCTTAAAGTTAGAAATATGCTTTTCAGAGTTTTTTTAAGCTTACTCCGAAAACATGATCAAAATTTCTAAGATTTTACAAAGTTTTACCACAATATGCAGACAAATAAAATCTATAAATATAATTCAAAACATTTATGTGTTTTGCCAAAAATACAATTTTTTGAAAAAATCGAAGAATGTATTACTTGTCTTAACAGATTTGAGATAGTGTATTTTTCAAGAGTGTAAATGTGACAATGTTTTTAACTGCAATATTCACAGTATGAGCTATAAACTCAACCGGAATTTCATAAAATTTCCCCGAGTATCCGCTAATTTATAACATATAACCAACACTGCAGAAATATTTTCGTAAAGGAAATCCCAAAAATTCTACAATTTCGGTATTTGAAGAAAGAGGTTATGCTAACCCAACTATTTTTAAGTTTACTCCGAAAACCTTCCCGAATTTTGAAGATTTTTCCGGTACTTACAACAACACCCGGACCATTAGAATCCTCATATATGTAATACCGAAATTTAATGTTTGCTACAGTGAGTTTTCTTATTGAGAGCAACTCCAAATCAAACTCTTAGAGAAAAATGAGTTAGATTTTGGACTGTTCTGTCTGCCGTAGTAGTTTTGAGGTAGGCTACTTTTTAGAATGTGAAAGTGACCTTTACTTTTGATGCAATCTTCATAATAAGAACGATAAGTATTTAAATACTTTGCTTTCAGTTTTCTCCTGGTCTTCAAGTAGTTTGTTGCATTCGTAAAAAATTTAAGCAACGTAGCCCTAGAACAATAAGAAATATTGTACTTCTTAAAGTTAGAATATGCTTTTCAGAGTTTTATAAGCTTACTCCGAAAACCTGATCAAAATTTCTAAGATTTTACAAAGTCTTACCACAATATGCAGACAAATAAAATCTATAAATATAATTCAAAATATTTATGTGTTTTTGCCAAAAATACAATTTTTGAAAAAATCGAAAAATGTATTACTGGTCTTAACAGATTTGAGATAGTGTATTTTTCAAGAATGTAAATGCGACAATGTTTTTTAACTGCAATATTCACAGTATGAGCTATAAACTCATCCGGATTTTCATTAAATTTCCCCGAGTATCCGCTATTTTATAACATATAGGAAAAACTGCAGGAATATTGTCGTAACGGAAATCCAAAAAAATCTACAATTTCGGTATTTAAAGTAATAGGTTATGCTAACCCAACTATTTTTAGGTTTGCTTCGAAAACCTTCCCGAATTTTGAAGATTCTTCCGGTACTTACAACAACACCCGGACCATTAGAATCCATATATATATAAAACCGATGTTTATCGTTTGCTACAGTGAGTGTTCTTATTGAGAACAACTCCAAATCAAACTCTTAGAGAAAAATGAGTTAGATTTTGGTCTGCTCTGTCTGCCTTAGTAGTTTTGAGATAGGCTACTTTTTAGAATGTAAAAGTGTCCTTTACTTTTGATGCAATCTTCATAATAAGAACGGTGAGTATTAAAATACTTTGCTTTCAGTGTTCTACTGGTCTTCAAGTAGTTTGTTGAATTGGTAGCAAAATTAAAAAAAACGATGCCATAGAACAATATGAAGAATTTTACTTTATTAGTATAGGACACGCTTATCAGAGTATTTTCCAGCTAAGTCCCAAAACCTCATTAAAAAATTTCTAAGATTTTTACAAAGTCTTACCACAATATGCAGGCAAATAAAATCTATAAATATTATTCAAAAACTTTTATGTGTTTTTGCAAAAAATACAATTTTTTTGAAAAAATCGAAGAATGTATTACTTGTCGTGACATATTTGAGAGAGTGTATTTTTCAAAAAGTGTAAAAGTGACAATGTTTTAACTACAATATTCACAGTATGAGCTATAACTCCCAACCGGATTTTCATTAAACTTCTCCGAGTATCCTCTAATTTATAACATATAGCCAACACCGTAGGAATATTTACTAAAGGAAATCCAAAAAGTTCTACAATTTCGGTATTTAAAAGTAATAGGTTATGCTAACCCAACTATTTTTAAGTTTACTCCCGAAATACTTCCCGAATTTTGAACATTTTTTCCGATACTTACCACAACATCCGGACCATTATAATCCATATATATAATACCGAAGTTTATTGTTTGCTACAGTGAGTGTTCTTATTGAGAGCGACTCCAAATCAAACTCTTAGAAAAAAATGAGTAAGATTTTTTTATACGGTTATGTCTGCCTTAGCTGGTTTGAGATAGGCTACTTTTTAGAATGAAAAAGTGACCTTTACTTTTGATGCAATCTTCAGAATAAGAATGTTATGTATTAAAATACTTTGCTTTCAGTGTTGTACTGGTCTTCAAGTACTTTGTTGAATTGGTAGCAAAATTTAAAAAACGATGTCCAAGAACAATATGAAATATTGTACTTTATTAGTATAGGATACGCTTATCAGAGTATTTTCCAGCTAACTCCCAAAACCTAATCAAAATATCCAAGATTTTACAAAGTCTTACCACAATATGCAGGCAAATAAAATCTATAAATATTAATTTAAAACATTTATGTGTTTTGCCAAAAATACAATTTCTGAAAAAATCGAAGAATGTATTACTTGTCTTAACAGATTTGAGATAGTGTATTTTTCAAGAATGTAAATGCGACAATGTTTTTAACTGCAATATTCACAGTATGAGCGATAAACTCATCCGGATTTTCATTAAATTTTCACGAGTATCCGCTAATTTATAACATATAGCAAACACTGCAGTAATATTTTCGTAAAGGAAATCGAAAAAATTCTAAAATTTCGGTATTTAAAGAAATAGGTTATGCTAACCCAACTATTTTTAAGTTAACTCCGAAAAACTTCCAGAATTTTGAAGATTTTTCCGATACTTACCACAACATCCGGACCATTAGAATCCATATATATAATACCGAAGTTTATTGTTTGCTACAATGAGTGTTCTTATTGAGAGCGACTCCAAATCAAACACTTAGAGAAAAATGAGTTAGATTTTGGACTGTTATGTCTGCCTTAGCAGGTTTGAGGTAGGCTACTTTTTAGAATGTAAAAGTGACCTTTACTTTTGATGCAATCTTCATAATAAGAACAGTAAGTTTTAAAATACTTTGCTTTCAGTGTTCTACTGGTCTTCAAGTAGTTTGTTAAATTTGTAGCAAAATTTAAAAAACGATGCCCTAGAACAATATGAAGTATTGTACTTTATTAGTATAGGATACGCTAATCAGAGTATTTACCTGCTAACTCCCAAAACCTGATCAAAATTTCTAAGATTTTACAAAGTCTTACCACAATATGCAGGCAAATAAAATCTATAAATATTAATTTAAAACATTTATGTGTTTTGCCAAAAATACAATTTCTGAAAAAATCGAAGAATGTATTACTTGTCTTAACAGATTTGAGATAGTGTATTTTTCAAGAGTGTAAAAGTGCCAATGTTTTTAAATGCAATATTCACAGTATGAGCAAGAACTCCCAAACGGATTTTCATCAAATTTCTGCGAGTATCCACTAATTTATAACAAATAGCCAACACTTTTGGAATATTTACGAAAGGAAATCCAAAAAATTCTACAATTTCGGTATTTAAAGAAATAGGTTATGCTAACCCAACTATTTTTAAGTTTACTCCGAAAACCTTCCCGAATTTTGAAGATTTTTCCGATTCCACAACTTCTGGGCCATTAGAATCCATATCTATAATACCGAAGTTTATTGTTTGCTACAGTGAGTGTTCTTATTGAGAGCGACTCCAAATAAAAATCTTAGAGAAAAATGAGTTAGATTTTGGACTGTTCTGTCTGTCTTAGTAGTTTTGAGGTAGGCTACTTTTTAGAATGTAAAATTGACCTTTACTTTTTGATGCAATCTTCATAATAAGAACGGTGAGTATTAAAATACTTTGCTTTCAGTGTTCTACTGGTCTTCAAGTAGTTTGTTGAATTTGTAGCAAAATTAAAAAACGATGCCCTAGAACAATATGAAGTATTGTACTTTATTAGTATAGGATATGCTAATCAGAGTATTTTCCAGCTAACTCCCAGAACCTGATCAAAAATTTCTAAGATTTTACAAAGTCTTACCACAATATGCCGGCAAATAAAATCTACAAATATAATTTAAAACATTTATGTGTTTTGCCAAAAATACAATTTTTTTAAAAAAATCGAAGAATGTAATACTTGTCATAACAGATTTGAGATATTGTATTTTTCAAGAGTGTAAAAGTGACAATGTTTTTTAACCGCAATATTCACAGTATGAGCTATAACTCCCAACCGGATTTTCATTAAATTTCTCCGAGTATCCGCTAATTTATAACATACAGCCAACACCGTAGGAATATTTACTAAAGGAAATCCAAAAAGTTCTACAATTTCGATATTTAAAGTAATAGTTTATGCTAACCCAACTATTTTTAAGTTTACTCCCAAAAACCTTACGGAATTTTGAAGATTTTTCCGATACTTTACCAAAACATCCAGACAATTAGAATCCATTTATATATAATACCGAAGTTTTATTGTTTGCTACAGTGAGTGTTCTTATTGAGAGCGACTCCAAATCCAACTCTTAGAGAAAAATGAGTTAGATTTTGGACTGTTATGTCTGCCTTAGATGGTTTGAGGTAGGCTACTTTTTAGAATGTAAAATTGACCTTTACTTTTGATGCAATCTTGAGAATAAGAATGGTAAGTATTAAAAATACTTTGCTTTCAGTTTTTCTACTGGTCTTCAAGAGTAATTTGTTGCATTCGTTGAAAAATTTAGGCAACGGAGCCCTAGAACAATATGAAATATTGTACTTCTTAAAGTATAGAATATGCTTTTCAGAGTTTTTTAAGCTTACACCGAAAACCTGATAAAAATTTCTAAGATTTTACAATGTCTTACCACAATATGCAGACAAATAAATTCTATAAATATAATTCAAAACGTTTATGTGCTTTGCCAAAAATGCAATTTTTTGAAAAAATTCGAAGAATGTATTACTTGTCTTAAAAGATTTGAGATAGTGTATTTTTCAAGACTGTAAACGTGTCAATGTTTTTAACTGCAATATTCACAGTATGTTATAAACTCAACCGGGATTTTCATTAAATTTCCCCGAGTATCCGCTAATTTATAACATATAGCGAACACTGCAGGATATTTTATTTTCGTAAATGAAAGGTACAATTTCGGTATTTAAAAAAAATAGGTTATGCTAACCCAACTATTTTTAAGTTCACTCCGAAAACCTTCCCGAATTTTGAAGATTTTTCCGATACTTACCACAACATCCGGACCATTATAATCCATATATATAATACCGAAGTTTATTGTTTGCTACAGTGAGTGTTCTTATTGAGAGCGACTCCAAATCAAACTCTTAGAAAAAAATGAGTAAGATTTTTATACCGTTATGTCTGCCTTAGCTGGTTTGAGATAGGCTACTTTTTAGAATGAAAATGTGACGTTTACTTTTGATGCAATCTTCAGAATAAGAATGGTAATTATTAAAATACTTTGCTTTCAGTGTTGTACTGGTATTCAAGTACTTTGTTGAATTGGTAGCAAAATTAAAAAAACGATGTCCAAGAACAATATGAAGTATTGTACTTTATTAGGATACGTTAATCAGAGTATTTACCAGCTAACTCCCAAAACCTGATGAAAATTTCTAAGACTTTACAAAGTCTTACCACAATATGCAGGCAAATAAAATCTATAAATATAATTCAAAACATTTATGTGCTTTGCCAAAAATGCAATTTTTGAAAAAATCGAAGAATGTATTACTTGTCTTAACAGATTTGAGATATTGAATTTTTCAAGAGTGTAAAAGTGACAATGTTTTAACTGCAATATTCACAGTATGAGCTATAACTCCCAACCGGATTTTCATTAAATTTCTCCGAGTATCCGCTAATTTATAACATACAGCCAACACTTTAGGAATATTTACGAAAGGAAATCCAAAAAATTCTACAATTTCGGTATTTAAAGAAATAGGTTATGCTAACCCAACTATTTTTACGTTTACTCCGAAAACCTTCCCGAATTTTGAAGATTTCTCCGATACTTACCTCAACATCCGGACCATTAGAATCCATATATATAATACAGAAGTGTATTGTTTTCTACAGTGAGTGTTCTTATTGAGACAGGCTCCAAATCAAACTCTTAGAGAAAAATGAGTTAGATTTTGGACTGTTCTGTCTCCTTTAGTAGTTTTGAGGTAGGATACTATTTAGAATGTAAAAGTGACCTTTACTTTTGATGCAATCTTCAAAATAAGAACGGTAAGTATTAAAATACTTTGATTTCAGTGTTCTTCTGGTCTTCCAGTAGTTTGTTGTATTGGTAGCAAAATTTAAAAAACGATGCTCTAGAACAATATGAAGTATTGTACATTATTAGTATAGGATACGCTAATCAGAGTATTTACCAGCTAACTCTCAAAACCTGATCAAAATTTCTAAGATTTTACAAAGTCTTACCATAATATGCAGGCAAATAAAATCTATAAATATAATTCAAAACATTTATGTGTTTTGCCAAAAATACAATTTTTTGAAAAAATCGTTAAATGTATTACTTGTCGTAACATATTTGAGATAGTGTATTTTTCAAGAGTGTAAATGTGACAATGTGTTTTTAACTGCAATATTCATAGTATGAGCTATAAACTCAACCGGATTTTCATTAAATTTCTCCGAGTATCCGCTAATTAATAACATATAGCGAACACTGCCGGAATATTTTCGTATAGGAAATTCAAAAAATTCTACAATTTCGGTATTTAAAGAAATAGGTTATGCTAACCCAACTATTTTTAAGTTTTACTCCGAAAACCTTCCCGAATTTTTGAAGAATATTCCGATACTCACCACAACATCCGGGCCATTAGAATCCATATATATAATACCGAAGTTTATTGTTTGCTACAGTGAGTGTTCTTATTGAGAGCGACTCCAAATCAAACTCTTAGAGAAAAATGAGTTAGAATATGGACTGTTATGTTTGCCTTAGAAGGTTTGAGGTAGGCAACTCTTTAGAATGTAAAGCTGACCTATACTTTTGATGCAATCTTCATAAAAAAAACGTTAAGTATTAAAATACTTTGGTTTCAGTGTTCTTCTACTGGTCTTCAAGTACTTTGTTTTAATAGGTAGCAAAATTTAAAAAAAACGATGCCCTAGAACAATATGAAGTATTGTACTTTATCAGTCTAGGATACGCTAATCAGAGTATTTACCAGCTAACTCCCAATACCGGAAAAAAATTTCTAAGATTTTACAACGTCTTACCACAATATGCAGGCAAATGAAATCTGTAAATATAATTCAAAACATTTATGTGTTTTGCCAAAAATACAATTCTTTGAAAAAATCGAAGAATGTAATACATGTCGTAACAGCTTTGAGATAGTGTATTTTTCTAGAGTGTAAAAGTGACAATGTTTTAACTGCAATATTCACAGTATGAGCTATAACTCCCAACCGGATTTTCATTAAATTTCTCCGAGTATCCGCTAATTTATAACATATAGCCAGGACTGGAGGAATAATTACGAATAGAAATCCAAAAAATTCTCCAATTTCGGTATTTAAAGAAATAGGTTATGCTAACCCAACTATTTTTGAGTTTTCTCCGAAAACCTACCCGAATTTTGAAGATTTTTCCGATACTTACCACAACATCCGGACCATTAGAATCCATATATATAATACCGAAGTTTATTGTTTGCTACAGTGAGTGTTCTTATTGAGTGCGACTCCAAATCAAACTCTTAAAGAAAAATGAGTTAGATTTTGGACTGTTTTGTCTGCCTTAGTAGACCTTTACTTTTGATGCGATCTTCAGAATAAGAAAGTGAGTGTTCTTATTGAGAGCGACTCCAAATCAAACTCTTAGAGAAAAATGAGTTAGTCTTTCGACTGTTCTGTCGGCCTTAGTAGTTTTGAGGTAGATTAATTTTTAGAATGTAAAAGTGACCTTTACTTTTATGCAATCATCATAGTAAGAACGATAAGTATTAAAATACTTTGCTTTCGGTTTTCTACTGGTCTTCAAGTAATTTGTTGCATTATTAGAAAATTTTAAGCAACGGAGCTTTAGAACAATATGAAATATTGTACTTCTTAAAGTTAGAATATGCTTTTCAGAGTTTTTTAAGCTTACTCCGAAAACATGATCAAAATTTCTAAGATTTTACAAAGTTTTACCACAATATGCAGACAAATAAAATCTATAAATATAATTCAAAACATTTATGTGTTTTGCCAAAAATACAATTTTTTGAAAAAATCGAAGAATGTATTACTTGTCTTAACAGATTTGAGATAGTGTATTTTTCAAGAGTGTAAATGTGACAATGTTTTTAACTGCAATATTCACAGTATGAGCTATAAACTCAACCGGAATTTCATAAAATTTCCCCGAGTATCCGCTAATTTATAACATATAACCAACACTGCAGAAATATTTTCGTAAAGGAAATCCCAAAAATTCTACAATTTCGGTATTTGAAGAAAGAGGTTATGCTAACCCAACTATTTTTAAGTTTACTCCGAAAACCTTCCCGAATTTTGAAGATTTTTCCGGTACTTACAACAACACCCGGACCATTAGAATCCTCATATATGTAATACCGAAATTTAATGTTTGCTACAGTGAGTTTTCTTATTGAGAGCAACTCCAAATCAAACTCTTAGAGAAAAATGAGTTAGATTTTGGACTGTTCTGTCTGCCGTAGTAGTTTTGAGGTAGGCTACTTTTTAGAATGTAAAAGTGTCCTTTACTTTTGATGCAATCTTCATAATAAGAACGGTGAGTATTATAATACTTTGCTTTCAGTGTTCTACTGGTCTTCAAGTAGTTTGTTGAATTGGTAGCAAAATTAAAAAAACGATGCCATAGAACAATATGAAGAATTTTACTTTATTAGTATAGGACACGCTTATCAGAGTATTTTCCAGCTAAGTCCCAAAACCTCATTAAAATTTCTAAGATTTTACAAAGTCTTACCACAATATGCAGGCAAATAAAATCTATAAATATTATTCAAAACTTTTATGTGTTTTGCAAAAAATACAATTTTTTGAAAAAATCGAAGAATGTATTACTTGTCGTGACATATTTGAGAGAGTGTATTTTTCAAAAGTGTAAAAGTGACAATGTTTTAACTACAATATTCACAGTATGAGCTATAACTCCCAACCGGATTTTCATTAAACTTCTCCGAGTATCCTCTAATTTATAACATATAGCCAACACCGTAGGAATATTTACTAAAGGAAATCCAAAAAGTTCTACAATTTCGGTATTTAAAGTAATAGGTTATGCTAACCCAACTATTTTTAAGTTTACTCCGAAATACTTCCCGAATTTTGAACATTTTTCCGATACTTACCACAACATCCGGACCATTATAATCCATATATATAATACCGAAGTTTATTGTTTGCTACAGTGAGTGTTCTTATTGAGAGCGACTCCAAATCAAACTCTTAGAAAAAAATGAGTAAGATTTTTATACGGTTATGTCTGCCTTAGCTGGTTTGAGATAGGCTACTTTTTAGAATGAAAAAGTGACCTTTACTTTTGATGCAATCTTCAGAATAAGAATGCTATGTATTAAAATACTTTGCTTTCAGTGTTGTACTGGTCTTCAAGTACTTTGTTGAATTGGTAGCAAAATTTAAAAAACGATGTCCAAGAACAATATGAAATATTGTACTTTATTAGTATAGGATACGCTTATCAGAGTATTTTCCAGCTAACTCCCAAAACCTAATCAAAATATCCAAGATTTTACAAAGTCTTACCACAATATGCAGGCAAATAAAATCTATAAATATAATTCATAACATTTATGTGTTTTGCCAAAAATACAATTTTTTGAAAAAATCGAAGAATGTAT
The DNA here is from genome assembly GCA_963675895.2 of Styela plicata. Taxonomy (NCBI): domain Eukaryota; kingdom Metazoa; phylum Chordata; class Ascidiacea; order Stolidobranchia; family Styelidae; genus Styela; species Styela plicata. Next base: position 4,661,838 of record OZ023144.1, on the reverse strand, counting down.
TACTTGTCGTAACAGATTTGAGATAGTGTATTTTTCAAGAGTGTAAAAGTGACAATGTTTTTAACTGCAATATTCACAGCATGAGCTATAACTCCCAACCGGATTTTAATTAAATTTCTCCGAGTCTCCGCAAATTTATAACATATAGCCAACACTGTAGGAATATTTACGAAAAGAAATCAAAGAAATTCTACAATTTTGGGATTTAAAGAAATATGTTATCCTAACCCAACTATTTTTAAGTTTACTCCAAAAACCTTCCCGAATTTTGAAGATTTTTCCGATACTTACCACAACATCGGGACCATTAGAATACACATATATAATTTCGAAGTATATTGTTTGCTACAGAGAGTGTTCTTATTGAGAGCGACTCTAAATCAAACTCCTAGAGAAAAATGAGTTAGATTTTGGACTGTTCTGTCTGGCTTAGTAGGTTTGAGGTAGGCTACTTTTTTAGAATGTAAAAGTGACCTTTACTTTTTATGCAATCTTCAGAATAAGAAAGAGAGTGTTCTTATTGAGAGCACTCCAAATCAAACTCTTAGAGAAAAATGAGTTAGAATTTGAACTGTTCTGTCGGCCTTAGTAGTTTTGAGGTAGGCTAATTTTTTGAATGTAAAAGTGACCTTTACTTTTATGCAATCTTCATAATAAGAACGATAAGTATTAAAATACTTTGCTTTCAGTTTTCTACTGGTCTTCAAGTAATTTGTTGCATTCGTAGAAAAATTTAAGCAACGGAGCCCAAGAACAATATGAAATATTGTACTTCTTAGTTAGAATATGCTTTTCAGAGTTTTTTAAGCTTACTCCGAAAACCTGATCAAAATTTCTAAGATTTTACAAAGTCTTACCACAATATGCAGATATATAAAATCTATAAATATAATTCAAAACATTTATGTGCTTTGCCAAAAATGCAATTTTTGAAAAAATCAAAGAATGTATTACTTGTCTTAACAGATTTGAGATAGTGTATTTTTCAAGAATGTAAATGCGACAATGTTTTTAACTGCAATATTCACAGTATGAGCGATAAACTCATCCGGATTTTCATTAAATTTTCACGAGTATCCGCTAATTTATAACATATAGCAAACACTGCAGTAATATTTTCGTAAAGGAAATCGAAAAAATTCTAAAATTTCGGTATTTAAAGAAATAGGTTATGCTAACCCAACTATTTTTAAGTTAACTCCGAAAACCTTCCAGAATTTTGAAGATTTTTCCGATACTTACCACAACATCCGGACCATTAGAATCCATATATATAATACCGAAGTTTATTGTTTGTTACAATGAGTGTTCTTATTGAGAGCGACTCCAAATCAAACACTTAGAGAAAAATGAGTTAGATTTTGGACTGTTATGTCTGCCTTAGCAGGTTTGAGGTAGGCTACTTTTTAGAATGTAAAAGTGACCTTTACTTTTGATGCAATCTTCATAATAAGAACAGTAAGTTTTAAAATACTTTGCTTTCAGTGTTCTACTGGTCTTCAAGTAGTTTGTTAAATTTGTAGCAAAATTTAAAAAACGATGCCCTAGAACAATATGAAGTATTGTACTTTATTAGTATAGGATACGCTAATCAGAGTATTTACCTGCTAACTCCCAAAACCTGATCAAAATTTCTAAGATTTTACAAAGTCTTACCACAATATGCAGGCAAATAAAATCTATAAATATTAATTTAAAACATTTATGTGTTTTGCCAAAAATACAATTTCTGAAAAAATCGAAGAATGTATTACTTGTCTTAACAGATTTGAGATAGTGTATTTTTCAAGAGTGTAAAAGTGCCAATGTTTTTAAATGCAATATTCACAGTATGAGCAAGAACTCCCAAACGGATTTTCATCAAATTTCTCCGAGTATCCACTAATTTATAACAAATAGCCAACACTTTTGGAATATTTACGAAAGGAAATCCAAAAAATTCTACAATTTCGGTATTTAAAGAAATAGGTTATGCTAACCCAACTATTTTTAAGTTTACTCCGAAAACCTTCCCGAATTTTGAAGATTTTTCCGATTCCACAACTTCTGGGCCATTAGAATCCATATCTATAATACCGAAGTTTATTGTTTGCTACAGTGAGTGTTCTTATTGAGAGCGACTCCAAATAAAAATCTTAGAGAAAAATGAGTTAGATTTTGGACTGTTCTGTCTGTCTTAGTAGTTTTGAGGTAGGCTACTTTTTAGAATGTAAAATTGACCTTTACTTTTGATGCAATCTTCATAATAAGAACGGTGAGTATTAAAATACTTTGCTTTCAGTGTTCTACTGGTCTTCAAGTAGTTTGTTGAATTTGTAGCAAAATTTAAAAAACGATGCCCTAGAACAATATGAAGTATTGTACTTTATTAGTATAGGATATGCTAATCAGAGTATTTTCCAGCTAACTCCCAGAACCTGATCAAAATTTCTAAGATTTTACAAAGTCTTACCACAATATGCCGGCAAATAAAATCTACAAATATAATTTAAAACATTTATGTGTTTTGCCAAAAATACAATTTTTTTAAAAAATCGAAGAATGTAATACTTGTCATAACAGATTTGAGATATTGTATTTTTCAAGAGTGTAAAAGTGACAATGTTTTAACCGCAATATTCACAGTATGAGCTATAACTCCCAACCGGATTTTCATTAAATTTCTCCGAGTATCCGCTAATTTATAACATACAGCCAACACCGTAGGAATATTTACTAAAGGAAATCCAAAAAGTTCTACAATTTCGATATTTAAAGTAATAGTTTATGCTAACCCAACTATTTTTAAGTTTACTCCAAAAACCTTACGGAATTTTGAAGATTTTTCCGATACTTACCAAAACATCCAGACAATTAGAATCCATTTATATAATACCGAAGTTTATTGTTTGCTACAGTGAGTGTTCTTATTGAGAGCGACTCCAAATCCAACTCTTAGAGAAAAATGAGTTAGATTTTGGACTGTTATGTCTGCCTTAGATGGTTTGAGGTAGGCTACTTTTTAGAATGTAAAATTGACCTTTACTTTTGATGCAATCTTGAGAATAAGAATGGTAAGTATTAAAATACTTTGCTTTCAGTTTTCTACTGGTCTTCAAGAGTAATTTGTTGCATTCGTTGAAAAATTTAGGCAACGGAGCCCTAGAACAATATGAAATATTGTACTTCTTAAAGTTAGAATATGTTTTTCAGAGTTTTTTAAGCTTACACCGAAAACCTGATAAAAATTTCTAAGATTTTACAATGTCTTACCACAATATGCAGACAAATAAATTCTATAAATATAATTCAAAACGTTTATGTGCTTTGCCAAAAATGCAATTTTTGAAAAATTCGAAGAATGTATTACTTGTCTTAAAAGATTTGAGATAGTGTATTTTTCAAGACTGTAAACGTGTCAATGTTTTTAACTGCAATATTCACAGTATGTTATAAACTCAACCGGATTTTCATTAAATTTCCCCGAGTATCCGCTAATTTATAACATATAGCGAACACTGCAGGAATATTTTCGTAAATGAAAGGTACAATTTCGGTATTTAAAAAATAGGTTATGCTAACCCAACTATTTTTAAGTTCACTCCGAAAACCTTCCCGAATTTTGAAGATTTTTCCGATACTTACCACAACATCCGGACCATTATAATCCATATATATAATACCGAAGTTTATTGTTTGCTACAGTGAGTGTTCTTATTGAGAGCGACTCCAAATCAAACTCTTAGAAAAAAATGAGTAAGATTTTTATACCGTTATGTCTGCCTTAGCTGGTTTGAGATAGGCTACTTTTTAGAATGAAAATGTGACGTTTACTTTTGATGCAATCTTCAGAATAAGAATGGTAATTATTAAAATACTTTGCTTTCAGTGTTGTACTGGTATTCAAGTACTTTGTTGAATTGGTAGCTAAATTAAAAAAACGATGTCCAAGAACAATATGAAGTATTGTACTTTATTAGGATACGTTAATCAGAGTATTTACCAGCTAACTCCCAAAACCTGATGAAAATTTCTAAGACTTTACAAAGTCTTACCACAATATGCAGGCAAATAAAATCTATAAATATAATTCAAAACATTTATGTGTTTTGCCAAAAATACAATTTTTTGAAAAAATCGAAGAATGTATTACTTGTCGTAACAAATTTGAGATAGTGTATTTTTCAAGAGTGTAAAAGCGACAATGATTTAACTGCAATATCACAGTATGAGCTATAACTCCCAATCGGATTTTCATTAAATTTCACCGAGTATCCGCTAATTTATAACATATAGCCAATACTGGAGGAATATTTACGAAAGGAAATCCAAAAAATTCTACAATTTCGGTATTTAAAGAAATAGGTTAGGCTAACCCAACTATTTTTAAGTTTACTCCGAAAACCTTCCCGAATTTGGAAGATTTTTCCGATACTTACCACAACATCCGGATTATTAGGATCCATATATTTAATACCGAAGTATATTGTTTGCTACAGTGAGTGTTCTTATTGAGAGCGACTCCAAATCAAACTCTTAGAGAAAAATGAGTTAGACTTTGGACTGTTCTCTCGGCCTTAGTAGTTTTGAGGTAGGCTAATTTTTAGAATGTAAAAGTGACCTTTACTTTTATGCAATCTTTATAATAAGAACGATAAGTATTAAAATACTTTGCTTTCAGTTTTCTACTGGTCTTCAAGTAATTTGTTGCATTCGTAGAAAAATTTAAGCAACGGAGCCCAAGAACAATATGAAATATTGTACTTCTTAGTTAGAGTATGCTTTTCAGAGTTTTTTAAGCTTACTCCGAAAACCTGATCAAAATTTCTAAGATTTTACAAAGTCTTACCACAATATGCAGACAAATAAAATCTATAAATATAATTCAAAACATTTATGTGCTTTGCCAAAAATGCAATTTTTGAAAAAATCGAAGAATGTATTACTTGTCTTAACAGATTTGAGATATTGTATTTTTCAAGAGTGTAAAAGTGACAATGTTTTAACTGCAATATTCACAGTATGAGCTATAACTCCCAACCGGATTTTCATTAAATTTCTCCGAGTATCCGCTAATTTATAACATACAGCCAACACTTTAGGAATATTTACGAAAGGAAATCCAAAAAATTCTACAATTTCGGTATTTAAAGAAATAGGTTATGCTAACCCAACTATTTTTACGTTTACTCCGAAAACCTTCCCGAATTTTGAAGATTTTTCAGATACCACAACTTCCGGGCCAATAGAATTCATATCTATAATACCGAAGTTTATTGTTTGCTACAGTGAGTGTTCTTATTGAGAGCGACTCCAAATCAAAATCTTAGAGAAAAATGAGTTAGATTTTGGACTGTTCTGTCTGTCTTAGTAGTTTTTGAGGTAGGCTACTTTTTAGAATGTAAAATTGACCTTTACTTTTGATGCAATCTTCATAATAAGAACGGTGAGTATTAAAATACTTCGCTTTCAGTGTTCTACTGGTCTTCAAGTAGTTTGTTTGAATTGGTTTCAAAATTTAAAAAACGATGCCCTAGAACAATATGAAAAATTGTACATTATTAGTATAGGACACGCTTATCAGAGTATTTTCCAGCTAACTCGCAAAACCTGATCAAAATTTCTAAGATTTTGCAAAGTCTTACCACAATATGCAGGCAAATAAAATCTACAAATATAATTCAAAACATTTATGTGTTTTGCCAAAAATACAATTTTTTTAAAAAATCGAAGAATGTAATACTTGTCATAACAGATTTGAGATATTGTATTTTTCAAGAGTGTAAAAGTGACAATGTTTTAACTGCAATATTCACAGTATGAGCTATAACTCCCAACCGGATTTTCATTAAATTTCTCAGAGTGTACGCTAATTTATAACATATAGCCAACACCGTAGGAATATTTACTAAAGGAAATCCAAAAAGTTCTACAATTTCGATATTAAAGGTAATAGTTTATGCTAACCCAACTATTTTTAAGTTTACTCCAAAAACCTTACGGAATTTTGAAGATTTTCCCGATACTTACCAAAACATCCAGACAATTAGAATCCATATATATAATACCGAAGTTTATTGTTTGCTACAGTGAGTGTTCTTATTGAGAGTGACTAGAAATCAAACTCATAGAGAAAAAGGAGTTAGATTCTGGACTGTTATGTCTGCCTTATATGGTTTGAGGTAGGCTACTTTTTAGAATGTAAAATTGACCTTTACTTTTCATGCAATCTTAAGAATAAGAATGGTAAGTATTAAAATACTTTGCTTTCAGTTTTCTACTGGTCTTCAAGTAATTTGTTGCATTCGTTAAAAAATTTAAGCAACGGAGCCCTCGAACAATATGAAATATTGTACTTCTTAAAGTTAGAATATGCTTTTCAGAGTTTTTTAAGCTTACACCGAAAACCTGATCAAAATTTCTGAGATTTTTACAATGTCTTACCACAATATGCAGACAAATGAATTCTATAAATATAATTCAAAACGTTTATGTGCTTCGCCAAAAATGCAATTTTTGAAAAAATCGAAGAATGTATTACTTGTCTTAACAGATTTTAGATAGTGTATTTTTCAAGACTGCAAACGTGTCAATGTTTTTAACTGCAATATTCACAGTATGAGCTATAAACTCAACCGGATTTTCATGAAATTTCCCCGAGTACCCGCTAATTTATAACATATAGCGAACACTGCCGGAATATTTTCGTAAAGGAAATCCAAAAAATTCTACAATTTCGGTATTTAACGAAATATTTTATGCTAACCCAACTATTTTTAAGTTTACTCCGAAAACCTTCCTGAATTTTGAAGATTTTTCCGATACTTACCACAACATCCGGACCGTTAGAATCCATATATACAATACCGAACTTTATTGTTTGCTACAGTGAGTGTTCTTATTGAGAGCGACTCCAAATCAAACTCTTAGAGAAAAATGAGTCAGATTTTGGACTGTTATGTTTGCCTTAGAAGGTTTGAGGTAGGCTACACTTTAGAATGTAAAAGTGACCTATACTTTTGATGCAATCTTCATAATAAAAACGGTAAGTATCAAAAATACTTTGCTTTCAGTGTTCTACTGGTCTTCAAGTAGTTTGTTGAATCAGTTGCAAAATTTAAAAAACGATGCCCTAGAACAATATGAAGTATTGTACTTTATTAGTCTAGGATACGCTAATCAGAGTATTTACCAGCTAACTCCCAAAACCTGATCAAAATTTCTAAGATTTTACAAAGTCTTACCACAATATGCAGGCAAATAAAATCTATAAATATAATTCAAAACATTTATGTGTTTTGCCAAGAATACAATTTTTTGATAAATCGAAGAATGTATTACTTGTCGAAACAGATTTGAGATAGTGTATTTTTCAAGAGTGTAAAAGTGACAATGTTTTAACTGCAATATTCACAGTATGAGCTATAACTCCCAACCGGATTTTCAATCAATTTCTCCGAGTATCCGCTAATTTATAACATATAGCCAAGACTGGAGGAATAATTACGAAAGGAAATCAAAAAATTCTACAATTTCGGTATTTAAAGAAATAGGTTATGCTAACGCAACTATTTTTAAGTTTACTCCGAATCCTTCCCGAATTTTGAAGATTTTTCCGATACTTACCACAACATCCGGAGCATTAGAATCCATATATATAATAAGAACAATAAGTATTAAAATACTTTGCTTTCAGTTTTCTACTGGTCTTCAAGAAACTTGTTGCATTCGTAGAAAAATTTAAGCTACGGAGCCCAAGAAAAATATGAAATATTGTACTTCTTAAAGTTAGAATATGCTTTTCAGAGTTTTTTAAGCTTACTCCGAAAACCTGATCAAAATTTCTAAGATTTTACAAAGCCTTACCACAATATGCAGACAAATAAAATGTATAAATATAATTCAAAACTGTTATGTGCTTTGCCAAAAATGCAATTTTTGAAAAAATCGAAGAATGTATTACTTGTCTTAACAGTTTTGAGATAGTGTGTTTTTCAAGACTGTAAATGTGACAATGTTTTTAACTGCAATATTGACAGTATGAGCTATAAACTCAACCGGATTTTCATTAAATTTCCCCGAGTAACCGCTAATTTATAACATATAGCAAACACTGCAGGAATATTTTCGTAAAGGAAATCCAAAAAAATGCTAAAATTTCGTTATTTAAAGAAATATTTTATGCTAACCCAACTTTTTTTAAGTTTACTCCGAAAACCTTCCCGAATTTTGAAGATTTTTCCGATACTTACCACAACATCCGGACCATTAGAATCCATATATATAATACCGAAGTTTATTGTTTTCTACAGTGAGTGTTCTTATTGAGAGCGACTCCAAATCAAACACCCACAGAAAAATGAGTTAGATTTTGGACTGTTATGTCTGCCTTAGAAGGTTTGAGGGAGGCTATTTTTTGAATGTAAAAGTGACCTTTACTTTTGATGCGATCTTCATTATAAGAACGGTAAGTATTAAAATACTTTGCTTTCAGTGTTCTACTGGTCTTCAAGTAGTTTGTTGAATTGATAGCAAAATTTAAAAAAACGATGCCCTAGAACAATATGAAGTATTGTACTTTATTAGTATAGGATACGTTAATCAGAGTATTTACCAGCTAACTCCCAAAACCTGATCAAAATTTCTAAGATTTTACAAAGTCTTTCCACAATATGCAGGCAAATAAAATCTTTAAATATAATTCAAAACATGTATGTGTTTTGCCAAAAATACATTTTTAGAAAAAATCGAAGAATGTATTACTTGTCTTAACAGATTTGAGATAGTGTATTTTTCAAGACTGTAAATGTGACAATGTTTTTACCTGCAATATTCACAGTATGAGCTATAAACTCGACCGGATTTTCATTAAATTTCCCCGAGTATCCGCTAATTTATAACATATAGCCAACACTGCAGAAATATTTTCGTAAAGGAAATCCAAAAAATTCTAAAATTTCGGTATTTAAAGAAATTAGTTATGCTATCCCAACTATTTTTAAGTTTACTCCGAAAACCTTCCCGAATTTTGAAGATTTTTCCGATACTTACCTCAACATCGGGACCATTAGAATACACATATATATTACCGAAGTTTATTGTTTGCTACCATGAGTGTTCTTATTGAGGGCGACTCCAAATCAAACACTTAGAAAAAAATTAGTTAGATTTTGGACTGTTATGTCTGCCTTAGAAGGTTTGAGGTAGGCTACTTTTTAGAATGTAAAAGTGACCTTTACTTTTATGCAATCTTCATAATAAGAACGATAAGTATTAAAATACTTTGCTTTCAGTTTTCTACTGGTCTTCAAGTAGTTTGTTGAATTTATAGCAAAATTTAAAAAACGATGCCCCTAGAACAATATGAAGTATTGTACTTTATTAGTATAGGATACGTTAATCAGAGTATTTACCAGCTAACTCCCAAAACCTGATCAAAATTTCTAAGATTTTACAAAGTCTTTCCACAATATGCAGGCAAATAAAATCTTTAAATATAATTCAAAACATGTATGTGTTTTGCCAAAAATACAATTTTTGAAAAAATCGAAGAATGTATTACTTGTCTTAACAGATTTGAGATAGTGTATTTTTCAAGACTGTAAATGTGACAATGTTTTTAACTGCAATATTCACAGAATGAGCTATAAACTCAACCGGATTTTCATTAAATTTCTCCGAGTATCCGCTAATTTATAACATACAGCCAACACTTTAGGAATATTTACGAAAGGAAATCCAAAAAATTCTACAATTTCGGTATTTAAAGAAATAGGTTATGCTAACCCAACTATTTTTACGTTTACTCCGAAAACCTTCCCGAATTTTGAAGATTTTTCAGATACCACAACTTCCGGGCCATTAGAATTCATATCTATAATACCGAAGTTTATTGTTTGCTACAGTGAGTGTTCTTATTGAGAGCGACTCCAAATCAAAATCTTAGAGAAAAATGAGTTAGATTTTGGACTGTTCTGTCTGTCTTAGTAGTTTTGAGGTAGGCTACTTTTTAGAATGTAAAATTGACCTTTACTTTTGATGCAATCTTCATAATAAGAACGGTGAGTATTAAAATACTTCGCTTTCAGTGTTCTACTGGTCTTCAAGTAGTTTGTTTGAATTGGTTTCAAAATTTAAAAAACGATGCCCTAGAACAATATGAAAAATTGTACATTATTAGTATAGGACACGCTTATCAGAGTATTTTCCAGCTAACTCGCAAAACCTGATCAAAATTTCTAAGATTTTGCAAAGTCTTACCACAATATGCAGGCAAATAAAATCTACAAATATAATTCAAAACATTTATGTGTTTTGCCAAAAATACAATTTTTTTAAAAAATCGAAGAATGTAATACTTGTCATAACAGATTTGAGATATTGTATTTTTCAAGAGTGTAAAAGTGACAATGTTTTAACTGCAATATTCACAGTATGAGCTATAACTCCCAACCGGATTTTCATTAAATTTCTCAGAGTGTACGCTAATTTATAACATATAGCCAACACCGTAGGAATATTTACTAAAGGAAATCCAAAAAGTTCTACAATTTCGATATTAAAGGTAATAGTTTATGCTAACCCAACTATTTTTAAGTTTACTCCAAAAACCTTACGGAATTTTGAAGATTTTCCCGATACTTACCAAAACATCCAGACAATTAGAATCCATATATATAATACCGAAGTTTATTGTTTGCTACAGTGAGTGTTCTTATTGAGAGTGACTAGAAATCAAACTCATAGAGAAAAAGGAGTTAGATTCTGGACTGTTATGTCTGCCTTATATGGTTTGAGGTAGGCTACTTTTTAGAATGTAAAATTGACCTTTACTTTTCATGCAATCTTAAGAATAAGAATGGTAAGTATTAAAATACTTTGCTTTCAGTTTTCTACTGGTCTTCAAGTAATTTGTTGCATTCGTTAAAAAATTTAAGCAACGGAGCCCTCGAACAATATGAAATATTGTACTTCTTAAAGTTAGAATATGCTTTTCAGAGTTTTTTAAGCTTACACCGAAAACCTGATCAAAGTTTCTGAGATTTTACAATGTCTTACCACAATATGCAGACAAATGAATTCTATAAATATAATTCAAAACGTTTATGTGCTTCGCCAAAAATGCAATTTTTGAAAAAATCGAAGAATGTATTACTTGTCTTAACAGATTTTAGATAGTGTATTTTTCAAGACTGCAAACGTGTCAATGTTTTTAACTGCAATATTCACAGTATGAGCTATAAACTCAACCGGATTTTCATGAAATTTCCCCGAGTACCCGCTAATTTATAACATATAGCGAACACTGCCGGAATATTTTCGTAAAGGAAATCCAAAAAATTCTACAATTTCGGTATTTAACGAAATATTTTATGCTAACCCAACTATTTTTAAGTTTACTCCGAAAACCTTCACGAATTTTGAAGATTTTTCCGATACTTACCACAACATCCGGACCGTTAGAATCCATATATACAATACCGAACTTTATTGTTTGCTACAGTGAGTGTTCTTATTGAGAGCGACTCCAAATCAAACTCTTAGAGAAAAATGAGTTAGATTTTGGACTGTTATGTTTGCCTTAGAAGGTTTGAGGTAGGCTACACTTTAGAATGTAAAAGTGACCTATACTTTTGATGCAATCTTCATAATAAAAACGGTAAGTATCAAAAATACTTTGCTTTCAGTGTTCTACTGGTCTTCAAGTAGTTTGTTGAATCAGTTGCAAAATTTAAAAAACGATGCCCTAGAACAATATGAAGTATTGTACTTTATTAGTCTAGGATACGCTAATCAGAGTATTTACCAGCTAACTCCCAAAACCTGATCAAAATTTCTAAGATTTTACAAAGTCTTACCACAATATGCAGGCAAATAAAATCTATAAATATAATTCAAAACATTTATGTGTTTTGCCAAGAATACAATTTTTTGATAAATCGAAGAATGTATTACTTGTCGAAACAGATTTGAGATAGTGTATTTTTCAAGAGTGTAAAAGTGACAATGTTTTTAACTGCAATATTCACAGTATGAGCTATAACTCCCAACCGGATTTTCAATCAATTTCTCCGAGTATCCGCTAATTTATAACATATAGCCAAGACTGGAGGAATAATTACGAAAGGAAATCAAAAAATTCTACAATTTCGGTATTTAAAGAAATAGGTTATGCTAACGCAACTATTTTTAAGTTTACTCCGAATCCTTCCCGAATTTTGAAGATTTTTCCGATACTTACCACAACATCCGGAGCATTAGAATCCATATATATAATAAGAACAATAAGTATTAAAATACTTTCCTTTCAGTTTTCTACTGGTCTTCAAGAAACTTGTTGCATTCGTAGAAAAATTTAAGCTACGGAGCCCAAGAAAAATATGAAATATTGTACTTCTTAAAGTTAGAATATGCTTTTCAGAGTTTTTTAAGCTTACTCCGAAAACCTGATCAAAATTTCTAAGATTTTACAAAGCCTTACCACAATATGCAGACAAATAAAATGTATAAATATAATTCAAAACTGTTATGTGCTTTGCCAAAAATGCAATTTTTGAAAAAATCGAAGAATGTATTACTTGTCTTAGCAGTTTTGAGATAGTGTGTTTTTCAAGACTGTAAATGTGACAATGTTTTTAACTGCAATATTGACAGTATGAGCTATAAACTCAACCGGATTTTTATTAAATTTCCCCGAGTAACCGCTTATTTATAACATATAGCAAACACTGCAGGAATATTTTCGTAAAGGAAATCCAAAAAAATGCTAAAATTTCGTTATTTAAAGAAATATTTTATGCTAACCCAACTTTTTTTAAGTTTACTCCGAAAACCTTCCCGAATTTTGAAGATTTTTCCGATACTTACCACAACATCCGGACCATTAGAATCCATATATATAATACCGAAGTTTATTGTTTTCTACAGTGAGTGTTCTTATTGAGAGCGACTCCAAATCAAACACCCACAGAAAAATGAGTTAGATTTTGGACTGTTATGTCTGCCTTAGAAGGTTTGAGGGAGGCTATTTTTTGAATGTAAAAGTGACCTTTACTTTTGATGCGATCTTCATTATAAGAACGGTAAGTATTAAAATACTTTGCTTTCAGTGTTCTACTGGTCTTCAAGTAGTTTGTTGAATTGATAGCAAAATTTAAAAAACGATGCCCTAGAACAATATGAAGTATTGTACTTTATTAGTATAGGATACGTTAATCAGAGTATTTACCAGCTAACTCCCAAAACCTGATCAAAATTTCTAAGATTTTACAAAGTCTTTCCACAATATGCAGGCAAATAAAATCTTTAAATATAATTCAAAACATGTATGTGTTTTGCCAAAAATACATTTTTAGAAAAAATGGAAGAATGTATTACTTGTCTTAACAGATTTGAGATAGTGTATTTTTCAAGACTGTAAATGTGACAATGTTTTTACCTGCAATATTCACAGTATGAGCTATAAACTCGACCGGATTTTCATTAAATTTCCCCGAGTATCCGCTAATTTATAACATATAGCCAACACTGCAGAAATATTTTCGTAAAGGAAATCCAAAAAATTCTAAAATTTCGGTATTTAAAGAAATTAGTTATGCTATCCCAACTATTTTTAAGTTTACTCCGAAAACCTTCCCGAATTTTGAAGATTTTTCCGATACTTACCTCAACATCGGGACCATTAGAATACACATATATATTACCGAAGTTTATTGTTTGCTACCATGAGTGTTCTTATTGAGGGCGACTCCAAATCAAACACTTAGAAAAAAATTAGTTAGATTTTGGACTGTTATGTCTGCCTTAGAAGGTTTGAGTTAGGCTATTTTTAGAATGTAAAAGTGACCTTTACTTTTGATGCGATCTTCATTATAAGAACGGTAAGTATTAAAATACTTTGCTTTCAGTGTTCTACTGGTCTTCAAGTAGTTTGTTGAATTGATAGCAAAATTTAAAAAACGATGCCCTAGAACAATATGAAGTATTGTACTTTATTAGTATAGGATACGTTAATCAGAGTATTTACCAGCTAACTCCCAAAACCTGATCAAAATTTCTAAGATTTTACAAAGTCTTTCCACAATATGCAGGCAAATAAAATCTTTAAATATAATTCAAAACATGTATGTGTTTTGCCAAAAATACAATTTTTGAAAAAATCGAAGAATGTATTACTTGTCTTAACAGATTTGAGATAGTGTATTTTTCAAGACTGAAAATGTGACAATGTTTTTAACTGCAATATTCACAGAATGAGCTATAAACTCAACCGGATTTTCATTAAATTTCCTCGAGTATCCGCTAATTTATAGCATATAAAGCCAACACTGTAGAAATATTTTCGTGAAGGAAATCCAAAAAATTCTAAAATTTCGGTATTTAAAGAAATTTGTTATGCTATCCCAACTACTTTTAGGTTTACTCCGAAAACCTTCCCGAATTTTGAAGATTTTTTTCCGATACTTACCTCAACATCCGGACCATTAGAATCCATATATATAATACCGAAGTTTATTGTTTTATACAGTGAGTGTTCTTATTGAGAGTGACTCCAAATCAAGCTCTTAGAGAAAAATGAGTTAGATTTTGGACTGTTATGTTTGCCTTAGAAGGTTTGAGGTAGGCTACTCTTTAGATTGTAAAAGTGACCTTTACTTTTGATGCAATCTTCATAATAAGAACGGTAAGTATTAAAATACTTTGCTTTCCGTGTTCTACTGGTCTTCAAGTAGTTTGTTGAATTGGTAGCAAAATTTATAAAACGATGCCCTAGAACAATATGAAGTATTTTACTTTATTAGTATAGGATACGCTAATCAGAGTATTTACCAGCTAACTCCCAAAACCTGATCAAAATTTCTAAGATTTTACAAAGTCTTACCACAATATGCAGGCAAATAAAATCTATAAATATAATTCAAAACATTTATGGGTTTTGCCAAAAATACAATTTTTTGAAAAAATCGAAGAATGTTTTACTTGTCGTAACAGATTTGAGATGGTGTATTTTTCAAGAGTGTAAAAGTGACAATGTTTTTAACTGCAATATTCACAGTATGAGCTATAACTACCAACCGAATTTTCATTAAATTTCTCCGAGTATCCGCTAATTTATATCATATAGACAACACTGTAGGAATATTTACGAAAGGAAATCCAAAAAATTCTTAAATTTCGGTATTTAAAGAAATTAGTTATGCTATCCCAACTATTTTTAAGTTTACTCAGAAAACCTTCCCGAATTTTAAAGATTTTTCCGATACTTACCTCAACATCGGGACCATTAGAATACACATATATATTACCGAAGTTTATTGTTTGCTACCATGAGTGTTCTTATTGAGGGCGACTCCAAATCAAACACTTAGAAAAAAATTAGTTAGATTTTGGACTGTTATGTCTGCCTTAGAAGGTTTGAGTTAGGCTATTTTTAGAATGTAAAAGTGACCTTTACTTTTGATGCGATCTTCATTATAAGAACGGTAAGTATTAAAATACTTTGCTTTCAGTGTTCTACTGGTCTTCAAGTAGTTTGTTGAATTGATAGCAAAATTTAAAAAACGATGCCCTAGAACAATATGAAGTATTGTACTTTATTAGTATAGGATACGTTAATCAGAGTATTTACCAGCTAACTCCCAAAACCTGATCAAAATTTCTAAGATTTTACAAAGTCTTTCCACAATATGCAGGCAAATAAAATCTTTAAATATAATTCAAAACATGTATGTGTTTTGCCAAAAATACAATTTTTGAAAAAATCGAAGAATGTATTACTTGTCTTAACAGATTTGAGATAGTGTATTTTTCAAGACTGAAAATGTGACAATGTTTTTAACTGCAATATTCACAGAATGAGCTATAAACTCAACCGGATTTTCATTAAATTTCCTCGAGTATCCGCTAATTTATAGCATATAGCCAACACTGTAGAAATATTTTCGTGAAGGAAATCCAAAAAATTCTAAAATTTCGGTATTTAAAGAAATTTGTTATGCTATCCCAACTACTTTTAGGTTTACTCCGAAAACCTTCCCGAATTTTGAAGATTTTTCCGATACTTACCTCAACATCCGGACCATTAGAATCCATATATATAATACCGAAGTTTATTGTTTTATACAGTGAGTGTTCTTATTGAGAGTGACTCCAAATCAAGCTCTTAGAGAAAAATGAGTTAGATTTTGGACTGTTATGTTTGCCTTAGAAGGTTTGAGGTAGGCTACTCTTTAGAATGTAAAAGTGACCTTTACTTTTGATGCAATCTTCATAATAAGAACGGTAAGTATTAAAATACTTTGCTTTCCGTGTTCTACTGGTCTTCAAGTAGTTTGTTGAATTGGTAGCAAAATTTATAAAACGATGCCCTAGAACAATATGAAGTATTTTACTTTATTAGTATAGGATACGCTAATCAGAGTATTTACCAGCTAACTCCCAAAACCTGATCAAAATTTCTAAGATTTTACAAAGTCTTACCACAATATGCAGGCAAATAAAATCTATAAATATAATTCAAAACATTTATGGGTTTTGCCAAAAATACAATTTTTTGAAAAAATCGAAGAATGTTTTACTTGTCGTAACAGATTTGAGATGGTGTATTTTTCAAGAGTGTAAAAGTGACAATGTTTTTAACTGCAATATTCACAGTATGAGCTATAACTACCAACCGAATTTTCATTAAATTTCTCCGAGTATCCGCTAATTTATATCATATAGACAACACTGTAGGAATATTTACGAAAGGAAATCCAAGAAATTCTACAATTTCGGTATTTAAAGAAATAGGTTATCCTAACCCAACTATTTTTAAATTTACTCCAAAAACCTTCCCGAATTTTGAAGATTTTTCCGATACTTACCACAACATCGGGACCATTAGAATACACATATATATTACCGAAGTTTATTGTTTTCTACAGTGAGTGTTCTTATTGAGAGCGACTCCAAATCAAACACTTACAGAAAAATGAGTTAGATTTTGGACTGTTATGTCTGCCTTAGAAGGTTTGAGGGAGGCTATTTTTTGAATGTAAAAGTGACCTTTACTTTTGATGCAATCTTCATTATAAGAACGGTAAGTATTAAAATACTTTGCTTTCAGTGTTCTACTGGTCTTCAAGTAGTTTGTTGAATTGATAGCAAAATTTAAAAAACGATGCCCTAGAACAATATGAAGTATTGTACTTTATTAGTATAGGATACGTTAATCAGAGTATTTACCAGCTAACTCCCAAAACCTGATCAAAATTTCTAAGATTTTACAAAGTCTTACCACAATATGCAGGCAAATAAAATCTTTAAATATAATTCAAAACATGTATGTGTTTTGCCAAAAATACATTTTTTGAAAAAATCGAAGAATGTATTACTTGTCTTAACAGATTTGAGATAGTGTATTTTTCAAGACTGTAAATGTGACAATGTTTTTAACTGCAATATTCACAGTATGAGCTATAAACTCGACCGGATTTTCATTAAATTTCCCCGAGTATCCGCTAATTTATAACATATAGCCAACACTGCAGAAATATTTTCGTAAAGAAAATCCAAAAAATTCTAAAATTTCGGTATTTAAAGAAATTAGTTATGCTATCCCAACTATTTTTAAGTTTACTCCGAAAACCTTCCCGAATTTTGAAGATTTTTCCGATACTTACCTCAACATCCGGACCATTAGAATCCATATATATAATACCGAAGTTTATTGTTTTATACAGTGAGTGTTCTTATTGAGAGCGACTCCAAATCAAGCTCTTAGAGAAAAATGAGTTAGATTTTAGACTGTTATGTTTCCCTTAGAAGGTTTGAGGTAGGCTACTCTTTAGAATGTAAAAGTGACCTTTACTTTTGATGCAATCTTCATAATATGAACGGTAAGTATTAAAATACTTTGCTTTCAGTGTTCTACTAGTCTTCAAGTAGTTTGTTGAATTTGTAGCAAAATTTATAAAACGATGCCCTAGAACAATATGAAGTATTTTACTTTATTAGTATAGGATACGCTAATCAGAGTATTTACCAGCTAACTCCCAAAACCTGATAAAAATTTCTAAGATTTTACAAAGTCTTACCACAATATGCAGGGAAATAAAATCTATAAATATAATTCAAAACATTTATGGGTTTTGCCAAAAATACAATTTTTTGAAAAAATCGAAGAATGTTTTACTTGTCGTAACAGATTTGAGATGGTGTATTTTTCAAGAGTGTAAAAGTGACAATGTTTTTAACTGCAATATTCACAGTATGAGCTATAACTACCAACCGGATTTTCATTAAATTTCTCCGAGTATCCGCTAATTAATATCATATAGCCAACACTGTAGGAATATATACGAAAGGAAATCCAAGAAATTCTACAATTTCGGTATTTAAAGAAATAGGTTATCCTAACCCAACTATTTTTAAGTTTGCTCCGAAAACCTTCCCGAATTTTGAAGATTTTTTCCGATACTTACCACAACATCGGGACCATTAGAATACACATATATATTACCGAAGTTTATTGTTTTCTACAGTGAGTGTTCTTATTGAGAGCGACTCCAAATCAAACACTTACAGAAAAATGAGTTAGATTTTGGACTGTTATGTCTGCCTTAGAAGGTTTGAGGGAGGCTATTTTTTAAATGTAAAAGTGACCTTTACTTTTGATGCGATCTTCATTATAAGAACGGTAAGTATTAAAATACTTTGCTTTCAGTGTTCTACTGGTCTTCAAGTAATTTGTTGAATTGATAGCAAAATTTAAAAAACGATGCCCTAGAACAATATGAAGTATTGTACTTTATTAGTATAGGATACGTTAATCAGAGTATTTACCAGCTAACTCCCAAAACCTGATCAAAATTTCTAAGATTTTACAAAGTCTTACCACAATATGCAGGCAAATAAAATCTTTAAATATAATTCAAAACATGTATGTGTTTTGCCAAAAATACATTTTTTGAAAAAATCGAAGAATGTATTACTTGTCTTAACAGATTTGAGATAGTGTATTTTTCAAGACTGTAAATGTGACAATGTTTTTAACTGCAATATTCACAGTATGAGCTATAAACTCGACCGGATTTTCATTAAATTTCCCCGAGTATCCGCTAATTTATAACATATAGCCAACACTGCAGAAATATTTTCGTAAAGGAAATCCAAAAAATTCTAAAATTTCGGTATTTAAAGAAATTAGTTATGCTATCCCAACTATTTTTAAGTTTACTCCGAAAACCTTCCCGAATTTTGAAGATTTTTCCGATACTTAACTCAACATCCGGACCATTAGAATCCATATATATAATACCGAAGTTTATTGTTTTATGCAGTGAGTGTTCTTATTGAGAGCGACTCCAAATCAAGCTCTTAGAGAAAAATGAGTTAGATTTTAGACTGTTATGTTTCCCTTAGAAGGTTTGAGGTAGGCTACTCTTTAGAATGTAAAAGTGACCTTTACTTTTGATGCAATCTTCATAATATGAACGGTAAGTATTAAAATACTTTGCTTTCAGTGTTCTACTGGTCTTCAAGTAGTTTGTTGAATTGGTAGCAAAATTTATAAAACGATGCCCTAGAACAATATGAAGTATTTTACTTTATTAGTATAGGATACGCTAATCAGAGTATTTACCAGCTAACTCCCAAAACCTGATCAAAATTTCTAAGATTTTACAATGTCTTACCACAATATGCAGGGAAATAAAATCTATAAATATAATTCAAAACATTTATGGGTTTTGCCAAAAATACAATTTTTTGAAAAAATTGAAGAATGTTTTACTTGTCGTAACAGATTTGAGATGGTGTATTTTTCAAGAGTGTAAAAGTGACAATGTTTTTAACTGCAATATTCACAGTATGAGCTATAACTACCAACCGGATTTTCATTAAATTTCTACGAGTATCCGCTAATTTATATCATATAGCCAACACTGTAGGAATATTTACGAAAGGAAATCCAAGAAATTCTACAATTTCGGTATTTAAAGAAATAGGTTATCCTAACCCAACTATTTTTAAGTTTGCTCCGAAAACCTTCCCGAATTTTGAAGATTTTTCCGATACTTACCACAACATCGGGACCATTAGAATACACATATATATTACCGAAGTTTATTGTTTTCTACAGTGAGTGTTCTTATTGAGAGCGACTCCAAATCAAACACTTACAGAAAAATGAGTTAGATTTTGGACCGTTATGTCTGCCTTAGAAGGTTTGAGGGAGGCTATTTTTTGAATGTAAAAGTGACCTTTACTTTTGATGCGATCGTCATTATAAGAACGATAAGTATTAAAATACTTTGCTTTCAGTGTTCTACTAGTCTTCAAGTAGTTTGTTGAATTGATAGCAAAATTTAAAAAACGATGTCCTAGAACAATATGAAGTATTGTACTTTATTAGTATAGGATACGTTAATCAGAGTATTTACCAGCTAACTCCCAAAACCTGATCAAAATTTCTAAGATTTTACAATGTCTTACCACAATATGCAGGGAAATAAAATCTATAAATATAATTCAAAACATTTAAGGGTTTTGCCAAAAATACAATTTTTTGAAAAAATTGAAGAATGTTTTACTTGTCGTAACAGATTTGAGATGGTGTATTTTTCAAGAGTGTAAAAGTGACAATGTTTTTAACTGCAATATTCACAGTATGAGCTATAACTACCAACCGGATTTTCATTAAATTTCTACGAGTATCCGCTAATTTATATCATATAGCCAACACTGTAGGAATATTTACGAAAGGAAATCCAAGAAATTCTACAATTTCGGTATTTAAAGAAATAGGTTATCCTAACCCAACTATTTTTAAGTTTGCTCCGAAAACCTTCCCGAATTTTGAAGATTTTTCCGATACTTACCACAACATCGGGACCATTAGAATACACATATATATTACCGAAGTTTATTGTTTTCTACAGTAAGTGTTCTTATTGAGAGCGACTCCAAATCAAACACTTACAGAAAAATGAGTTAGATTTTGGACCGTTATGTCTGCCTTAGAAGGTTTGAGGGAGGCTACTCTTTAGAATGTAAAAGTGACCTTTACTTTTGATGCAATCTTCATAATATGAACGGTAAGTATTAAAATACTTTGCTTTCAGTGTTCTACTGGTCTTCAAGTAGTTTGTTGAATTGGTAGCAAAATTTATAAAACGATGCCCTAGAACAATATGAAGTATTTTACTTTATTAGTATAGGATACGCTAATCAGAGTATTTACCAGCTAACTCCCAAAACCTGATCAAAATTTCTAAGATTTTACAAAGTCTTACCACAATATGCAAGGAAATAAAATCTATAAACATAATTCAAAAAATTTATGGGTTTTGCCAAAAATACAATTTTTTGAAAAAATCGAAGAATGTTTTACTTGTCGTAACAGATTTGAGATGGAGTATTTTTCAAGAGTGTAAAAGTGACAATGTTTTTAACTGCATTATTCACAGTATGAGCTATAACTAGCAACCGGATTTTCATTAAATTTCTCCGAGTATCCGCTAATTTATATCATATAGCCAACACTGTAGGAATATTTACGAAAGGAAATCCAAGAAATTCTACAATTTCGGTTTTTAAAGAAATAGGTTATCCTAACCCAACTATTTTTAAGTTTGCTCCGAAAACCTTCCCGAATTTTGAAGATTTTTCCGATACTTACCACTTCATCGGGACCATTAAAATACACATATATATTACCGAAGTTTATTGTTTGCTACCATGAGTGTTCTTATTGAGGGCGACTCCAAATCAAACACTTAGAAAAAAATTAGTTAGATTTTAGACTGTTATGTCTGCCTTAGAAGGTTTGAGTTAGGCTATTTTTAGAATGTAAAAGTGACCTTTACTTTTGATGCGATCTTCATTATAAGAACGGTAAGTATTAAAATACTTTGCTTTCAGTGTTCTACTGGTCTTCAAGTAGTTTGTTGAATTGATAGCAAAATTTAAAAAACGATGCCCTAGAACAATATGAAGTATTGTACTTTATTAGTATAGGATACGTTAATCAGAGTATTTACCAGCTAACTCCCAAAACCTGATCAAAATTTCTAAGATTTTACAAAGTCTTACCACAATATGCAGGCAAATAAAATTTTTAAATATAACTCAAAACATGTATGTGTTTTGCCAAAAATACAATTTTTGAAAAAATCGAAGAATGTATTACTTTTCTTAACAGATTTGAGATAGTGTATTTTTCAAGACTGTAAATGTGACAATGTTTTTAACTGCAATATTCACAGTATGAGCTATAAACTCAACCGGATTTTCATTAAATTTCCTCGAGTATCCGCCAATTTATATCATATAGCCAACACTGCAGAAATATTTTCGTAAAGGAAATCCAAAAAATTCTAAAATTTCGGTATTTAAAGAAATTAGTTATGCTATCTCAACTACTTTTAGGTTTACTCCGAAAACATTCCCGAATTTTGAAGATTTTTCCGATACTTACCTCAACATCCGGACCATTAGAATCCATATATATAATACCGAAGTTTATTGTTTTATACAGTGAGTGTTCTTATTGAGAGCGACTCCAAATCAAGCTCATAGAGAAAAATGAGTTAGATTTTGGACTGTTATGTTTGCCTTAGAAGGTTTGAGGTAGGCTACTCTTTAGAATGTAAAAGTGACCTTTACTTTTGATGCAATCTTCATAATAAGAACGGTAAGTATTAAAATACTTTGCTTTCAGTGTTCTACTGGTCTTCAAGTAGTTTGTTGAATTGGTAGCAAAATTTATAAAACGATGCCCTAGAACAATATGAAGTATTTTACTTTATTAGTATAGGATACGCTAATCAGAGTATTTACCAGCTAACTCCCAAAACCTGATCAAAATTTCTAAGATTTTACAAAGTCTTACCACAATATGCAGGCAAATAAAATCTATAAATATAATTCAAAACATTTATGGGTTTTGCCAAAAATACAATTTTTTGAAAAAATCGAAGAATGTTTTACTTGTCGTAACAGATTTGAGATGGTGTATTTTTCAAGAGTGTAAAAGTGACAATGTTTTTAACTGCAATATTCACAGTATGATCTATAACTACCAACCGAATTTTCATTAAATTTCTCCCAGTATCCGCTAATTTATATCATATAGACAACACTGTAGGAATATTTACGAAAGGAAATCCAAGAAATTCTACAATTTCGGTATTTAAAGAAATAGGTTATCCTAACCCAACTATTTTTAAATTTACTCCGAAAACCTTCCCGAATTTTGAAGATTTTTCCGATACTTACCACAACATCGGGACCATTAGAATACACATATATATTACCGAAGTTTATTGTTCGCTACCATGAGTGCTCTTATTGAGGGCGATTCCAAATCAAACACTTAGAAAAAAATGAGTTAGATTTTGGACTGTTATGTTTGCCTTAGAAGGTTTGAGGGAGGCTATTTTTAGAATGTAAAAGTGACCTTTAATTTTGATGCGATCTTCATTATAAGAACGGTAAGTATTAAAATACTTTGCTTTCAGTGTTCTACTGGTCTTCAAGTAGTTTGTTGAATTGATAGCAAAATTTAAAAAACGATGCCCTAGAACAATATGAATTATTGTACTTTATTAGTATAGGATACGTTAATCAGAGTATTTACCAGCTAACTCCCAAAACCTGATCAAAATTTCTAAGATTTTACAAAGTCGTACCACAATATGCAGGCAAATAAAATCTTTAAATATAATTCAAAACATGTATGTGTTTTGCCAAAAATACAATTTTTGAAAAAATCGGAGAATGTATTACTTGTCTTAACAGATTTGAGATAGTGTATTTTTCAAGACTGTAAATGTGACAATGTTTTTAACTGCAATATTCACAGTATGAGCTATAAACTCAACCGGATTTTCATTAAATTTCCCCGAGTATCCGCTAATTTATAGCATATAGCCAACACTGCAGAAATAATTTCGTAAAGGAAATCCAAAAAATTCTAAAATTTCGGTATTTAAAGAAATTAGTTATGCTATCCCAACTACTTTTAGGTTTACTCCGAAAACCTTCCCGAATTTTGAAGATTTTTCCGATACTTACCTCAACATCCGGACCATTAGAATCCATATATATAATACCGAAGTTTATTGTTTTATACTGTGAGTGTTTTTATTGAGAACGACTCCAAATCAAGCTCTTAGAGAAAAATGAGTTAGATTTTGGACTGTTATGTTTGCCTTAGATGGTTTGAGGTAGACTACTCTTTAGAATGTAAAAGTGACCTTTACTTTTGATGCAATCTTCATAATAAAAACGGTAAGTATTAAAATACTTTGCTTTCAGTGTTCTACTGGTCTTCAAGTAGTTTGTTGAATTGGTAGCAAAATTTAAAAAACGATGCCCTAAAACAATATGAAGTATTGTACTTTATTAGTATAGGATACGCTCATCAGAGTATTTTCCAGCTAACTCCCAAAACCTGATCAAAATTTCTATGATTTTACAAAGTCTTACCACAATATGCAGGCAAATAAAATCTATAAATATAATTCAAAATACTTATGTGTTTTGCCAAAAATACAATTTTTTGAAAAAATCGAGGAATGTATTACTTGTCGTAACAGATTTGAGATAGTGTATTTTCAAGAGTGTAAAAGTGATAATGTTTTCAACTGCAATATTCACAGTATGAGCTATAACTCCCAACCGGATTTTCCATTAAATTTCTCCGATTATCCGCTAATTTATAACATATAGCCAACACTGCAGAAATATTTTCGTAACGGAAATCCCAAAAATTCTACAATTTCGGTATTTAAAGAAATAGGTTATGCTAACCCAACATTTTTAAGTTTACTCCGAAAACCTTCCCGAATTTTGAAGATTTTTCCGATACTTACAACAACACCCGTACCATTAGAATCCCCATATATGTAATACCGAAGTTTATTGTTTGCTACAGTGAGTTTTCTTATTGAGAGCAACTCCAAATCAAACTCTTAGAGAAAAATGAGTAAGATTTTAACTGTTCTGTCTGCCTTAGTAGTTTTGAGGTAGGCTACTTTTTAGAATGTAAAAGTGACCTTTACCTTTGATGCAATCTTCATAATAAGAACGATAAATATTAAAATACTTTGTTTTCAGTTTTCTACTGGTCTTTAAGTAGTTTGTTGCATTCGTAGAAAAATTTAAGCGACGGAGCCCTAGAATAATATGAAATATTGTACTTCTTAAAGTTATAATATGCTTTTCAGAGTTATTTAAGCTTACTCCGAAAACCTGATCAAAATTTCTAATATTTTACAAAGTCTTACCACAATATGCAGACAAATAAAATCTATAAATATAATTCAAAACATTTATGTGTTTTGCCAAAAATACAATTTTTGAAAAAATCGAAGAATGTATTACTGGTCTTAACAGATTAGAGATAGTGTATTTTTCAAGACTGTAAATGTGACAATGTTTTTAACTGCAATATTCACAGTATGAGCTATGAACTCAACCGGATTTTCATTAAATTTCCCCGAATATCCGCTAATTTATAACATATAGGGAACACTGCAGGAATATTGTCGTAACGGAAATCCAAAAAAATCTACAATTTCGGTATTTAAATAAATAGGTTATGCTAACCGAACTATTTTTAGGTTTGCTTCGAAAACCTTCCCGAATTTTGAAGATTTTTCCGATACTTGCCACAATATCCGGACCATTAGAATCCATATATATATAAAACCGAAGTTTATCGTTTGCTACAGTGAGTGTTCTTATTGAGAGCAACTCCAAATCAAACACTTGGAGAAAAATGAGTTAGATTTTGGACTGTTCTGTCTGCCTTAGTAGTTTTGAGGTAGGCTATTTTTTAGAATGTAAAAGTGACCTTTACTTTTGATGCAATCTTCATAATAAGAACGATAAGTATTAAAATACTTTGCTTTCAGTGTTCTACTGGTCTTCAAGTAGTTTGTTGAATTGGTAGCAAAATTTAAAAAACGGTGTCCTAGAACAATATGAAGTATTGTACTTTATTAGTATAGGATACCCTAATCAGAGTATTTACCAGCTAACTCCCAAAACCAGATCAAAATTTCTAAGATTTTACAAAGTCTTACCACAATATGCAGACAAATAAAATCTATAAATATAATTCAAAACATTTATGTGTTTTGCCAAAAATACAGTTTTTGGAAACATCGAAGAATGTATTACTTGTCGTAACAGATTTGAGATAGTGTATTTTTCAAGACTGTAAATGTGACAATGTTTTTATCTGCAATATTTACAGTATGAGCTATAAACTCAACCGAAATTTCATTAAATTTCCCCGAGTATCCGCTAATTTATAACATATAGCCTACAATGCAGAAATATTTTCGTTAAGGAAATCCAAAAAATTCTACAATTTCGGTATTTAAAGAAATAGGTTATGCTAACCCAACTATTTTTAAGTTTACTCCGAAAACCTTCCCGAATTTTGAAGATTTTTCCGATACCACAAGATCCGGACCATTAGAATCCATATATATATTACCGAAGTTTATTGTTTGCTACAGTGAGTGTTCTTATTGAGAGCGACTCCAAATCAAAATCTTATAGAAAAATGAGTTAGATTTTGGACTGGTCTGTCTTCCTTAGTATTTTTGAGGTAGGCTACTTTTTAGAATGTAAAAGTGACCTTTACTTTTGACGCAATCTTCATAATAAGAACGGTTAATATTAAAATACTTTGCTTTCAGTGTTCTACAGGTCTTCCAGTAGTTTGTTGAATTGGTAGCAAAATTTAATAAACGGTGTCCTAGAACAATATGAAGTATTTTACTTTATTAGTATAGGATACGCTAATCAGAGTATTTACCAGCTAACTCCAAAAACCTGATCAAAATTTCTAAGATTTTACAAAGTCTTACCACAATATGCAGGCAAATAAAATCTTTAAATATAATTCAAAACATTAATGTGTTTTGCCAAAAATACAATTTTTGAAAAAATCGAAGAATGTATTACTTGTCTTAACAGATTTGAGATAGTGTATTTTTCAAGACTGTAAATGTGACAATGTTTTTAACTGCAATATTCACAGTATGAGCTATAAACTCAACCGGATTTTCATTAAATTTCCCAGAGTATCCGCTAATTTATAACATATAGCCAACACTGCAGGAATATTTTCGCAAAGGAAATCCAAAAAATTCTAAAATTTCGGTATTTAAAAAATTAGTTATGCTATCCCAACTATTTTTAAGTTTACTCCGAAAACCTTCCCGAATTTTGAAGATTTTTCCGATACTTACCTCAACATCCGGACCATTAGAATCCATATATATAATACCGAAGTTTATTGTTTTATACAGTAAGTGTTCTTATTGGAAGCGACTCCAAATCAAGCTCTTAGAGAAAAATGAGTTAGATTTTGGACTGTTATGTTTGCCTTAGAAGGTTTGAGGTAGGCTACTCTTTAGAATGTAAAAGTGACCTTTACTTTTGATGCAATCTTCATAATAAAAACGGTAAGTATTAAAATACTTTGCTTTCAGTGTTCTACTGGTCTTCAAGTAGTTTGTTGAATTGGTAGCAAAGTTTAAAAAACGATGCCCTAAAACAATATGAAGTATTGTACTTTATTAGTATAGGATACGCTAATCAGAGTATTTTCCAGCTAACTCCCAAAACCTGATCAAAATTTCTAAGATTTTACCAAGTCTTACCACAATATGCAGGCAAATAAAATCTATAAATATAATTCAAAACATTTATGTGTTTTGCCAAAAATACAATTTTTTGAAAAAATCGAATAATGTATTATTTGTCGTAACAGATTTGAGATAGTGTATTTTCAAGAGTGTAAAAGTGACAATGTTTTCAACTGCAATATTCACAGTATTAGCTATAACTCCCAACCGGATTTTCAATAAATTTCTCCGATTATCCGCTAATTTATAACATATAGCCAACACTGCAGAAATATTTTCGTAACGGAAATCCCAAAAATTCTACAATTTCGGTATTTAAAGAAATAGGTTATGCTAACCCAACATTTTTAAGTTTACTCCGAAAACCTTTCCGAATTTTGAAGATTTTTCCGATACTTACAACAACACCCGGACCATTAGAATCCTCATATATGTAATACCGAAGTTTATTGTTTGCTACAGTGAGTTTTCTTATTGAGAGCAACTCCAAATCAAACTCTTAGAGAAAAATGAGTTAGATTTTGAACTGTTCTGTCTGCCTTAGTAGTTTTGAGGTAGGCTACTTTTTAGAATGTAAAAGTGACCTTTACTTTTGATGCAATCTTCATAATAAGAACGATAAGTATTAAAATACTTTGCTTTCAGTTTTCTACTGGTCTTCAAGTAGTTTGTTGCATTCGTAGGAAAATTTAAGCAAAGGAGCCATAGAATAATATGAAATATTGTACTTCTTAATGATATAATATGCTTTTCCGAGTTTTTTAAGCTTACTCCGAAAACCTGATCAAAATTTCTAATATTTTACAAAGTCGTACCACAATATGCAGACAAATAAAATCTATAAATATAATTCAAAAAATTTATGTGTTTTGCCAAAAATACAATTTTTTGAAAAAATCGAATAATGTATTATTTGTCGTAACAGATTTGAGATAGTGTATTTTCAAGAGTGTAAAAGTGACAATGTTTTCAACTGCAATATTCACAGTATGAGCTATGAACTCAACCGGATTTTCATTAAACTTCCCCGAGTATCCGCTAATTTATAACATATAGGGAACACTGCAGGAATATTGTCGTAACGGAAATCCAAAAAAATCTACAATTTCGGTATTTAAATAAATAGGTTATGCTAACCCAACTATTTTTAGGTTTGCTTGAAAACCTTCCCGAATTTTGAAGATTTTTCCGATACTTACCACAATATCCGGACCATTAGAATCCATATATATATAAAACCGAAGTTTATCGTTTGCTACAGTAGTGTTCTTATTGAGAGCAACTCCAAATCAAACTCTTAGAGAAAAATGAGTTAGATTTTGGACTGTTCTGTCTGTCTTAGTAGTTTTGAGGTAGGCTACTTTTTGGAATGTAGAAGTGACCTTTACTTTTGATGCAATCTTCATAATAAGAACGATAAGTATTAAAATACTTTGCTTTCAGTTTTCTACTGGTCTTCAAGTAGTTTGTTGCATTCGTAGAAAAATTTAAGCAACGGAGCCCTAGAACGATATGAAATGATGTAATTCTTAAAGTTAGAACATGCTTTTCAGAGTTTTTTCTAAGCTTACTCCGAAAACCTGATCAAAATTTCTAAGGTTTTACAAAGTCTTACCACGATATGCAAACAAATAAAATCTATAAATATAATTCAAAACATTTATGTGTTTTGCCAAACATACAGTTTTTGAAAACATCGAAGAATGTATTTTACTTGTCGTAACAGATTTGAGATAGTTAATTTTTCAAGACTGTAAATGTGACAATGTTTTTATCTGCAATATTCACAGTATGAGCTATAAACTCAACCGAAATTTTATTAAATTTCCCCGAGTATCCGTTAATTTATAACATATAGCCAACACTGCAGAAATATTTTCGTTAAGGAAATCCAAAAAATTCTACAATTTAGGTATTTAAAAAAAATAGGTTATGCTAACCCAACTATTTTTAAGTTTACTCCGAAAACCTTCCCGAATTTTGAATATTTTTCCGATACCACAACATCCGGACCATTAGAATCCATATATATACTACCAATGTTTATTGTTTGCTACAGTGAGTGTTCCTATTGATAGCGACTCCAAATCAAACTCTAAGAGAAAAATGAGTTAGATTTTGGACTGTTCTTTCTGATTTAGTAGTTTTGAGTTAGGCTACTTTTTAGAATGTAAAAGTGACCTTTACTTTTGATGCAATCTTCATAATAAGAACGATAAGTATTAAAATACTTTGCTTTCAGTTTACTACTGGTCTTCAAGTAGTTTGTTGCATTCGCAGAAAAATTTAAAAAACGGAGCCCTAGAACGATATGAAATGATTTAAATCTTAAAGTTAGAATATGCTTTTCAGAGTTTTTTTAAGCTTACTCCGAAAACCTGATCAAAATTTCCAAGGTTTTACAAAGTCTTACCACGATATGCAGACAAATAAAATCTATAAATATAATTCAAAACATTTATGTGTTTTGCCAAAAATACTGTTTTTGAAAACATCGAAGAATGTATTACTTGTAAAAGATTTGAGATAGTGTATTTTTCAAGACTGTAAATGTGACAATGTTTTTATCTGCAATATTCACAGTATTAGCTATAAACTCAAAAGGAATTTCATTAAATTTCCCCGAGTATCCGTTAATTTATAACATATAGCCAACACTGCAGAAATATTTTCGTTAAGGAAATCCAAAAAATTCTTCAATTTCGGTATTTAAAGAAATAGGTTATGCTAACCCAACTATTTTTAAGTTTACTCCGAAAACCTTCCCGAATTTTGAAGATTTTTCCGATACTTACCACAACATCGGGACCATTAGAATACACATATATATTACAGAAGTTTATTGTTTGCTACCATGAGTGTTCTTATTGAGGGCGACTCCAAATCAAACACTTAGAAAAAAATTAGTTAGATTTTGGACTGTTATGTCTGCCTTGGAAGGTTTGAGGGAGGCTATTTTTAGAATGTAAAAGTGACCTTTACTTTTGATGCGATCTTCATTATAAGAACGGTAAGTATTAAAATACTTTGCTTTCAGTGTTCTACTGGTCTTCAAGTAGTTTGTTGAATTGATAGCAAAATTTAAAAAACGATGCCCTAGAACAATATGAAGTATTGTACTTTATTAGTATAGGATACGTTAATCAGAGTATTTACCAGCTAACTCCCAAAACCTGATCAAAATTTCTAAGATTTTACAAAGTCTTACCACAATATGCAGGCAAATAAAATCTTTAAATAAAATTCAAAACATGTATGTGTTTTGCCAAAAATACAATTTTTGAAAAAATCGAAGAATGTATTACTTGTCTTAACAGATTTGAGATAGTGTATTTTTCAAGACTGTAAATGTGACAAGGTTTTTAACTGCAATATTCACAGTATGAGCTATAAACTCAACCGGATTTTCATTAAATTTCCCCGAGTATCCGCTAATTTATAACATATAGCCAACACTTCAGAAATATTTTCGTAAAGGAAATCCAAAAAATTCTAAAATTTCGGTATTTAAAGAAATTAGTTATGCTATCCCAACTATTTTTAAGTTTACTCCGAAAACCTTCCAGAATTTTGAAGATTTTTCCGATACTTACCTCAACATCCGGACCATTAGAATCCATATATATAATACCGAAGTTTTTTGTTTTATACAGTGAGTGTTCTTATTGAGAGCGACTCCAAATCAAGCTCTTAGAGAAAAATGAGTTAGATTTTGGACTGTTCTGTCTGCCTTAGTAGTTTTGAGGTAGGCTACTTTTTAGAATGTAAAAGTGACCTTTACTTTTGATGCAATCTTCATAATAAGAACGATAAGTATTAAAATACTTTGCTTTCAGTGTTCTACTGGTCTTCAAGTAGTTTGTTGAATTGGTAGCAAAATTTAAAAAACGGTGTCCTAGAACAATATGAAGTATTGTACTTTATTAGTATAGGATACGCTAATCAGAGTATTTACCAGCTAACTCCCAAAACCAGATCAAAATTTCTAAGATTTTACAAAGTCTTACCACAATATGCAGACAAATAAAATCTATAAATATAATTCAAAACATTTATGTGTTTTGCCAAAAATACAGTTTTTGGAAACATCGAAGAATGTATTACTTGTCGTAACAGATTTGAGATAGTGTATTTTTCAAGACTGTAAATGTGACAATGTTTTTATCTGCAATATTCACAGTATGAGCTATAAACTCAACCGGAATTTCATTAAATTTCCCCGAGTATCCGCTAATTTATAACATATAGCCTACACTGCAGAAATATTTTCGTTAAGGAAATCCAAAAAATTCTACAATTTCGGTATTTAAAGAAATAGGTTATGCTAACCCAACTATTTTTAAGTTTACTCCGAAAACCTTCCCGAATTTTGAAGATTTTTCCGATACCACAACATCCGGACCATTAGAATCCATATATATATTACCGAAGTTTATTTTTTGCTACAGTGAGTGTTCTTATTGAGAGCGACTCCAAATCAAAATCTTATAGAAAAATGAGTTAGATTTTGGACTGGTCTGTCTTCCTTAGTATTTTTGAGGTAGGCTACTTTTTAGAATGTAAAAGTGACCTTTACTTTTGATGCAATCTTCATAATAAGAACGATAAGTATTAAAATACTTTGCTTTCAGTGTTCTACTGGTCTTCAAGTAGTTTGTTGAATTGGTAGCAAAATTTAAAAAACGGTGTCCTAGAACAATATGAAGTATTGTACTTTATTAGTATAGGATACGCTAATCAGAGTATTTACCAGCTAACTCCCAAAACCAGATCAAAATTTCTAAGATTTTACAAAGTCTTACCACAATATGCAGACAAATAAAATCTATAAATATAATTCAAAACATTTATGTGTTTTGCCAAAAATACAGTTTTTGGAAACATCGAAGAATGTATTACTTGTCGTAACAGATTTGAGATAGTGTATTTTTCAAGACTGTAAATGTGACAATGTTTTTTATCTGCAATATTCACAGTATGAGCTATAAACTCAACCGGAATTTTCATTAAATTTCCCCGAGTATCCGCTAATTTTATAACATATAGCCAACACTGCAGAAATATTTTCGTTAAGGAAATCCAAAAAATTCTACAAATTTCGGTATTTAAAGAAATAGGTTATGCTAACCCAACTATTTTTAAGTTTACTCCGAAAACCTTCCCGAATTTTGAAGATTTTTTCCGATACTTACAACATCCGGACCATTAGAATCCATATATATATTACCGAAGTTTATTGTTTGCTACAGTGAGTGTTCTTATTGAGAGCGACTCCAAATCAAAATCTTAGAGAAAAATGAGTTAGAATTTTGGACTGTTCTGTCTTCCTTAGTATTTTTGAGGTAGGCTACTTTTTTAGAATGTAAAAGTGACCTTTACTTTTGATGCAATCTTCATAATAAGAACGGTAAGTATTAAAATACTTTGCTTTCAGTGTTCTACTGGTCTTCAAGTAGTTTGTTGAATTGGTAGCAAAATTTAAAAAACGGTGCCCTAGAACAATATGAAGTATTTTACTTTATTAGTATAGGATACGCTAATCAGAGTATTTACCAGCTAACTCCAAAAACCTGATCAAAATTTCTAAGATTTTACAAAGTCTTACCACAATATGCAGGCAAATAAAATCTTTAAATATAATTCAAAACATTTATGTGTTTTGCCAAAAATACAATTTTTTGAAAAAAAATCGAAGAATGTATTACTTGTCTTAACAGATTTGAGATAGTATATTTTTCAAGAGTGTAAAAGTGACAATGTTTTTAACTGCAATATTCACATATGAGCAATAACTCCCAACCGGATTTTCATTAAATTTCTCCGAGTATTCACTAATTTATAACATATAGCCAACAATGTAGGAATATTTACGAAAGGAAATCCAAAAAATTCTAAAATTTCGGTATTTAAAGAAATAGGTTTTGCTAACCCAACTATTTTTAAGTTTACTCCGAAAACCTTCCCGAATTTTGAAGATTTTTCCGATACTTATCACAACATCCGGACCATTAGAATCCATATATATATAATACCGAAGTTTATTGGTTTGCTACAGTGAGTGTTCTTATTGAGAGCAACTCCAAATCAAACTCTTAGAGAAAAATGAGTAAGATTTTGGACCGTCTGTCTGTCTTATTAGTTTTGAGGTAGGCTACTTTTTAGAATGTAAAAGTGACCTTTACTTTTGATGCGATCTTCATTATAAGAACGGTAAGTATTAAAATACTTTGCTTTCAGTGTTCTACTGGTCTTCAAGTAGTTTTTTGAATTGATAGCAAAATTTAAAAAACGATGCCCTAGAACAATATGAAGTATTGTACTTTATTAGTATAGGATACGTTAATCAGAGTATTTACCAGCTAACTCCCAAAACCTGATCAAAATTTCTAAGATTTTACAAAGTCTTACCACAATATGCAGGCAAATAAAATCTTTAAATATAATTCAAAACATGTATTTGTTTTGCCAAAAATACAATTTTTGAAAAAATCGAAGAATGTATTACTTGTCTTAATAGATTTGAGATAGTGTATTTTTCAAGACTGTAAATGTGACAAGGTTTTTAACTGCAATATTCACAGTATGATCTATAAACTCAACCGGATTTTCATTAAATTTCCCCGAGTATCCGCTAATTTATAACATATAGCCAACACTTCAGAAATATTTTCGTAAAGGAAATCCAAAAAATTCTAAAATTTCGGTATTTGAAGAAATTAGTTATGCTATCCCAACTATTTTTAAGT
Organism: Styela plicata; assembly: GCA_963675895.2. Classification (NCBI taxonomy): domain Eukaryota; kingdom Metazoa; phylum Chordata; class Ascidiacea; order Stolidobranchia; family Styelidae; genus Styela; species Styela plicata. Next base: position 4,627,463 of record OZ023144.1, on the reverse strand, counting down.
TTACTCCGAAAACCTTCCCGAATTTTGAAGATTTTTCCGATACTTACCTCAACATCCGGACCATTAGAATCCATATATATATAATACCGAAGTTTTTTGTTTTATACAGTGAGTGTTCTTATTGAGAGCGACTCCAAATCAAGCTCTTAGAGAAAAATGAGTTAGATTTTGGACTGTTATGTTTGCCTTAGAAGGTTTGAGGTAGGCTACTCTTTAGAATGTAAAAGTGACCTTTACTTTTGATGCAATCTTCATAATAAGATCGGTAAGTATTAAAATACTTTGTTTTCAGTGTTCTACTGGTCTTCAAGTAGTTTGTTGAATTGGTAGCAAAATTTATAAAACGATGCCCTAGAACAATATGAAGTATTTTACTTTATTAGTATAGGATACGCTAATCAGAGTATTTACCAGCTAACTCCCAAAACCTGATCAAAATTTCTAAGATTTTACAAATTCTTACCACAATATGCAGGCAAATAAAATCTATAAATATAATTCAAAACATTTAATGGGTTTTGCCAAAAATACAATTTTTTGAAAAAATCGAAGAATGTTTTACTTCTCGTAACAGATTTGAGATGGTGTATTTTTCAAGAGTGTAAAAGTGACAATGTTTTTAACTGCAATATTCACAGTATGAGCTATAACTACCAACCGGATTTTCATTAAATTTCTCCGATTATCCGCTAATTTATAACATATAGCCAACACTGCAGAAATATTTTCGTAACGGAAATCCCAAAAATTCTACAATTTCGGTATTTAAAGAAATAGGTTATGCTAACCCAACATTTTTAAGTTTACTAAGAAAACCACAATATGCAGACAAATAAAATCCATGAATATAATTCAAAAAATTTATGTGTTTTGCCAAAAATACAGTTTTTGGAAACATCGAAGAATGTATTACTTGTCGTAACAGATTTGAGATAGTGTATTTTTCAAGACTGTAAATGTGACAATGTTTTTATCTGCAATATTCACAGTATGAGCTATAAACTCAACCGGAATTTCATTAAATTTCCCCGAGTATCCGCTAATTTATAACATATAGCCTACACTGCAGAAATATTTTCGTTAAGGAAATCCAAAAAATTCTACAATTTCGGTATTTAAAGAAATAGGTTATGCTAACCCAACTATTTTTAAGTTTACTCCGAAAACCTTCCCGAATTTTGAAGATTTTTCCGATACCACAACATCCGGACCATTAGAATCCATATATATATTACCGAAGTTTATTGTTTGCTACAGTGAGTGTTCTTATTGAGAGCGACTCCAAATCAAAATCTTATAGAAAAATGAGTTAGATTTTGGACTGGTCTGTCTTCCTTAGTATTTTTGAGGTAGGCTACTTTTTAGAATGTAAAAGTGACCTTTACTTTTGATGCAATCTTCATAATAAGAACGGTAAATATTAAAATACTTTGCTTTCAGTGTTCTACTGGTCTTCCAGTAGTTTGTTGAATTGGTAGCAAAATTTAAAAAACGGTGTCCTAGAACAATATGAAGTATTTTACTTTATTAGTATAGGATACGCTAATCAGAGTATTTACCAGCTAACTCCAAAAACCTGATCAAAATTTCTAAGATTTTACAAAGTCTTACCACAATATGCAGGCAAATAAAATCTTTAAATATAATTCAAAACATTTATGTGTTTTGCCAAAAATACAATTTTTGAAAAAATCGAAGAATGTATTACTTGTCTTAACAGATTTGGGATAGTATATTTTTCAAGAGTGTAAAAGTGACAATGTTTTTAACTGCAATATTCACATATGAGCAATAACTCCCAACCGGATTTTCATTAAATTTCTCCGAGTATTCACTAATTTATAACATATAGCCAACAATGTAGGAATATTTACGAAAGGAAATCCAAAAAATTCTAAAATTTCGGTATTTAAAGAAATAGGTTTTGCTAACCCAACTATTTTTAAGTTTACTCCGAAAACCTTCCCGAATTTTGAAGATTTTTCCGATACTTATCACAACATCCGGACCATTAGAATCCATATATATATAATACCGAAGTTTATGGTTTGCTACAGTGAGTGTTCTTATTGAGAGCAACTCCAAATCAAACTCTTAGAGAAAAATGAGTAAGATTTTGGACCGTCTGTCTGTCTTATTAGTTTTGAGGTAGGCTACTTTTTAGAATGTAAAAGTGACCTTTACTTTTGATGCGATCTTCATTATAAGAACGGTAAGTATTAAAATACTTTGCTTTCAGTGTTCTACTGGTCTTCAAGTAGTTTTTTGAATTGATAGCAAAATTTAAAAAACGATGCCCTAGAACAATATGAAGTATTGTACTTTATTAGTATAGGATACGTTAATCAGAGTATTTACCAGCTAACTCCCAAAACCTGATCAAAATTTCTAAGATTTTACAAAGTCTTACCACAATATGCAGGCAAATAAAATCTTTAAATATAATTCAAAACATGTATTTGTTTTGCCAAAAATACAATTTTTGAAAAAATCGAAGAATGTATTACTTGTCTTAATAGATTTGAGATAGTGTATTTTTCAAGACTGTAAATGTGACAAGGTTTTTAACTGCAATATTCACAGTATGAGCTATAAACTCAACCGGATTTTCATTAAATTTCCCCGAGTATCCGCTAATTTATAACATATAGCCAACACTTCAGAAATATTTTCGTAAAGGAAATCCAAAAAATTCTAAAATTTCGGTATTTGAAGAAATTAGTTATGCTATCCCAACTATTTTTAAGTTTACTCCGAAAACCTTCCCGAATTTTGAAGATTTTTCCGATACTTACCTCAACATCCGGACCATTAGAATCCATATATATAATACCGAAGTTTTTTGTTTTATACAGTGAGTGTTCTTATTGAGAGCGACTCCAAATCAAGCTCTTAGAGAAAAATGAGTTAGATTTTGGACTGTTATGTTTGCCTTAGAAGGTTTGAGGTAGGCTACTCTTTAGAATGTAAAAGTGACCTTTACTTTTGATGCAATCTTCATAATAAGATCGGTAAGTATTAAAATACTTTGTTTTCAGTGTTCTACTGGTCTTCAAGTAGTTTGTTGAATTGGTAGCAAAATTTATAAAACGATGCCCTAGAACAATATGAAGTATTTTACTTTATTAGTATAGGATACGCTAATCAGAGTATTTACCAGCTAACTCCCAAAACCTGATCAAAATTTCTAAGATTTTACAAATTCTTACCACAATATGCAGGCAAATAAAATCTATAAATATAATTCAAAACATTAATGGGTTTTGCCAAAAATACAATTTTTTGAAAAAATCGAAGAATGTTTTACTTCTCGTAACAGATTTGAGATGGTGTATTTTTCAAGAGTGTAAAAGTGACAATGTTTTTAACTGCAATATTCACAGTATGAGCTATAACTACCAACCGGATTTTCATTAAATTTCTCCGATTATCCGCTAATTTATAACATATAGCCAACACTGCAGAAATATTTTCGTAACGGAAATCCCAAAAATTCTACAATTTCGGTATTTAAAGAAATAGGTTATGCTAACCCAACATTTTTAAGTTTACTCCGAAAACCACAATATGCAGACAAATAAAATCCATGAATATAATTCAAAAAATTTATGTGTTTTGCCAAAAATACAATTTTTGAAAAAATCAAAGAATGTATTACTGGTCTTAACAGATTACAGATAGTGTATTTTTCAAGACTGTAAATGTGACAATGTTTTTAACTGCAATATTCACAGTATGAACTATGAACTCAACCGGATTTTCATTAAATTTCCCCGAATATCCGCTAATTTATAACATATAGGGAACACTGCAGGAATATTGTCGTAACGGAAATCAAAAAAAATCTACAATTTCGGTATTTAAATAAATAGGTTATGCTAACCCAACTATTTTTAGGTTTGCTTCGAAAACCTTCCCGAATTTTGAAGATTTTTCCGATACTTACCACAATATCCGGACCATTAGAATCCATATATATATATTACCGAAGTTTATTGTTTGCTACAGTGAGTGTTCTTATTGAGAGCAACTCCAAATCAAACTCTTATAGAAAAATGAGTTAGATTTTGGACTGTACTGTCTTCCTTAGTAGTTCTGAGGTAGGCTACTTTTTAGAATGTAAAAGTGACCTTTACTTTTGATGCAATCTTCATAATAAGAACGGTAATGCTTTCAGTGTTCTACTGGTCTTCCAGTAGTTTGTTGAATTGATAGCAAAATTTAAAAAAAGGTGTCCTAGAACAATATGAAGTATTTTACTTTATTAGTATAGGATACGCTAATCAGAGTATTTACCAGCTAACTCCAAAAACCTGATCAAAATTTCTAAGATTTTACAAAGTCTTACCACAATATGCAGGCAAATAAAATCTATAAATTTAATTCAAAACATTTATGTGTTTAGCCAAAAATACAATTTTTGAAAAAATCGAAGAATGTATTACTTGTCTTAACAGATTTGAGATAGTATATTTTTCAAGAGTGTAAATTGAGACAATGTTTATAACTGCAATATTCACAGTATGAGCAAGAACTCCCAACCGGATTTTCATTAAATTTCTCCGAGTATTCACTAATTTATAACATATAGCCAAAAATGTAGGAATATTTACGGAAGGAAATCCAAAAAATTTCTAAAATTTCGGTATTTAAAAAAATAGGTTTTGCTAACCCAACAATTTTTAAGTTTACTCCGAAAACCTTCCCGAATTTTGAAGATTTTTCCGATACTTACCTCAACATCCGGACCATTAGAATCCATATATATATAATACCGAAGTTTATTGTTTGCTACAGTGAGTGTTCTTATTGAGAGCAACTCCAAATCAAACTCTTAGAGAAAAATGAGTATAATACCGAAGTTTATTGTTTGCTACAGTTAGTGTTCTTATTGAGAGCAACTCCAAATCAAACTCTTAGAGAAAAATGAGTAAGATTTTGGACTGTTCTGTCTGTCTTATTAGTTTTGAGGTAGGCTACTTTTTAGAATGTAAAAGTGAACTTTACTTTTGATGCAATCTTCATAATAAGAACGATAAGTATTAAAATACTTTGCTTTCAGTTTTTTACTGGTCTTCAAGTAGTTTGTTGCATTCGTAGAAAAATTTAAGCAACGGATCCCTAGAACAATATGAAATGATGTAATTCTTAAAGTTAGAATATGCTTTCAGAGTTTTTTTAAGCTTACTCCGAAAACCTGATCAAATTTCTAAAATTTTACAAAGTCTTACCACGATATGCAGACAAATAAAATCTATAAATTTAATTCAAAACATGTATGTGTTTTGCCAAAAATACAATTTTTGAAAACATCGAAGAATGTATTACTTGTGTTAACAGATTTGAGATAGTGTATTTTTCAAGACTGTAAATGTGACAATGTTTTTAACTGCAATATTCACAGAATGAGCAATAAACTCAACCGGAATTTCTTTAAATTTCCCCGAGTATCCGCTAATTTATAACATATAGCCAACACTGCAGAAATATTTTCGTTAAGGAAATCCAAAAAATTCTACAATTTCGGTATTTAAAGAAATAGGGTATGCTAACCCAACTATTTTTAAGTTTACTCCGAAAACCCTCACGAATTTTGAAGATTTTTCCGATACCACAACATCCGGATCATTAGAATCCATATCTATATTACCGAAGTTTATTGTTTGCTACAGTGAGTGTTCTTATTGAGAGCGACTCCAAATCAAAATCTTAGAGAAAAATGAGTTAGATTTTGGACTGTTCTGTCTGCCTTAGTAGTTTTGAGGTAGGCTACTTTTTAGAATGTAAAAGTGACCTTTACTTTTGATGCAATCTTCATAATAAGAACGGTGAGTATTAAAATACTTTGCTTTCAGTGCTTCTACTAGTCTTCAAGTTGTTTGTTGAATTGGTAGCAAAATTTAAAAACGATGCCCTAGAACAATATGAAGAATTGTACTTTATTAGTATAGGACACGCTTATCAAAGTATTTTCCAGCTAACTCCCAAAAACTGATCAAAATTTCTAAGATTTTACAAAGTCTTACCACAATATGCAGGCAAATAAAATCTTTAAATGTAATTCAAAACATTTACGTGTTTTGCCAAAAATACAATTTTTTTGAAAAATTCGAAGAATGTATTACTTGTCGTAACAGATTTGAGATAGTGCATTTTTCAAGAGTGTAAAAGTGACAATGTTTTAACTGCAATATTCACAGTATGAGCTATAACTCCCAACCGGATTTTTATTAAATTTCTCCGAGTACCCGCTAATTAATAACATATAGCCAACACCGTTGGAATATTTACTAAAGGAAATCATAAAAGTTCTACAATTTCGGTATTTAAAGTAATAGGTTATGCTAACCCAACTATTTTTAAGTTTTCTCCGAAATACTTCCAGAATTTTGAAGATTTTTCCGATACTTAAAACAACATCCGGACCATTAGAATCCATATATATAATACCGAAGTTTATTGTTTGCTACAGTGAGTGTTCTTATTGAGGGCAACTCCAAATCAAACTCTTAGCGAAAAATGAGTTAGATTTTGGACTGTTCTGTCTGCCTTAGTAGTTTTGAGGTTGGATACTTTTTAGAATGTAAAAGTGACCTTTACTTTTGATGCAATCTTCATAATAAGAACGGAAAGTATTAAAATACTTTGCTTTCAGTGTTCTACTGGTCTTCCAGTAGTTTGTTGAATTGGTAGCAAAATTTAAAAAACGATGCCCCAGAACAATATGAAGTATTGTACATTATTAGTATAGGACACGCTTATCAGAGTATTTTCCAGCTAACTCCCAAAACCTGATCAAAATTTCTAAGATTTTACAAAGTCTTACCACTATATGCAGGCAAATAAAATCTATAAATATAATTCAAAACATTTATGTTTTTTGACAAAAATACAATTTTTGAAAACATCGAAGAATGTATTACTTGTCTTAAAAGATTTGAGATAGTGAATTTTTCAAGAGTTTAAAAGTGACAATGTTTCTAAATGCAATATTCACAGTATGAGCTTTAACTCCCAACCGGATTTTCATTAAATTTCTCAGAGTATCCGCTAATTTATAACATACCACCAACAATGTAGGAATACTTACGAAAGGAAATCCAAAAAATTCTACAATTTCGGTATTTAAAGAAATAGGTTATGCTAACCCAACTATTTTTAATAAGTTTACTCCGAAAACCTTCCCGAATTTTGAAGATTTTTCCGATACTTACCACAACATCCGGACCATTAAAATCCATATATATAATACCGAAGTTTGTTGTTTGCTACAGTCAGTGTTCTTATTGAGAGAGACTCCAAATCAAACTCTTAGAGAAAAATGAGTCAGATTTTGGACTGTTATGTCTGCTTTACATGGTTCTAGGTAGGCTACTTTTTAGAATGTAAAAGTGACCTTTACTTTTGATGCAATCTTCATAATAAGAACGATAAGTATTAAAATACTTTGCTTTCAGTGTTCTACTGGTCTTCAAGTAGTTTGTTGAATTGGTAGCAAAATTTAAAAAACGGTGTCCTAGAACAATATGAAGTATTTTACTTTATTAGTATAGGATACGCTAATCAGAGTATTTACCAGCTAACTCCAAAAACCTGATCAAAATTTCTAAGATTTTACAAAGTCTTACCACAACATGCAGGCAAATAAAATCTATAAATATAATTCAAAACATTTATGTGTTTTGCCAAAAATACAATTTTTGAAAAAATCGAAGAATGTATTACTTGTCTGAACAGATTTGAGATAGTATATTTTTCAAGAATGTAAAAGTGACAATGTTTTTAACTGCAATATTTACAGTATGAGCAAGAACTCCCAACCGGATTTTCATTAAATTTCTCCGAGTATTCACTAATTTATAACATATAGCCAACAATGTAGGAATATTTACGAAAGGAAATCCAAAAAATTCTACAATTTCGGTATTTAAAGAAATAGGTTTTGCTAACCCAACTATTTTTAAGTTTACTCCGAAAACCTTCCCGAATTTTGAAGATTTTTCCGATACTTACCACAACATCCGGACCATTAGAATCCATATATATATAATACCAAAGTTTATTATTTGCTACAGTGAGTGTTCTTATTGAGAGCAACTCCAAATCAAACTCTTAGAGAAAAATGAGTAAGATTTTGGACTGTTCTGTCTGTCTTAGTAGTTTTGAGGTAGGCTACTTTTTAGAATGTAAAAGTGACCTTTACTTTTGATGCAATCTTCATAATAAGAACGATAAGTATTAAAATACTTTGCTTTCAGTCTTCTACTGGTGTTCAAGTAGTTTGTTGCATTCGTAGAAAAATTTAAGCAACGGATCCCTAGAACAATATGAAATGATGTAATTCGTAAAGTTAGAATATGCTTTTAAGAGTTTTTTTAAGCTTACTCCGAAAAACCTGATCAAATTTCTAAAATTTTACAAAGTCTTACCACGATATGCAGACAAATAAAATCTTTAAATTTAATTCAAAACATTTATGTGTTTTGCCAAAAATACAATTTTTGAAAACATCGAAGAATGTATTACTTGTCTTAAGAGATTTGAGATAGTGTATTTTTCAAGACTGTAAATGTAACAATGTTTTTAACTGCAATATTCACAGTATGAGCTATAAACTCAACCGGAATTTCATTAAATTTCCCCGAGTATCCGCTAATTTATAACATATAGCCAACACTGCAGAAGTATTTTCGTTAAGGAAATCCAAAAAATTCTACAATTTCGGTATTTAAAGAAATAGTGTATGCTAACCCAACTATTTTTAAGTTTACTCCGAAAACCTTCACGAATTTTGAAGATTTTTCCGATACCACAACATCCGGACCATTAGAATCCATATCTATAATACCGAAGTTTATTGTTTGCTACCGTGAGTGTTCTTATTGAGAGCGACTCCAAATCAAAATCTTAGAGAAAAATGAGTTAGATTTTGGACTGTTCTGTCTGCCTTAGTAGTTTTGAGGTAGGCTACTTTTTAGAATGTAAAAGTGACCTTTACTTTTGATGCAATCTTCATAATAAGAACGGTGAGTATTAAAATACTTTGCTTTCAGTGTTCTACTGGTCTTCAAGTTATTTGTTGAATTGGTAGCGAAATTTAAAAAACGATGCCCTAGAACAATATGAAGAATTGTACTTTATTAGTATAGGACACGCTTATCAAAGTATTTTCCAGCTAACTCCCAAAACCTGATCAAAATATCTGAGATTTTACAAAGTCTTACCACAATATGCATGCAAATAAAATCTATAAATATAATTCAAAACATTTACATGTTTTGCCAAAAATACAATTTTTTTTAAAAAATCGAAGAATGTATTACTTGTCGTAACAGATTTGAGATAGTGCATTTTTCAAGAGTGTAAAAGTGACAATGTTTTAACTGCAATATTCACAGTATGAGCTATAACTCCCAAACGGATTTTTATTAAATTTCTCCGAGTACCCGCTAATTAATAACATATAGCCAACACCGTTGGAATATTTACTAAAGGAAATCCAAAAAGTTCTACAATTTCGGTATTTAAAGTAATAGGTTATGCTAACCCAACTATTTTTAAGTTTTCTCCGAAATACTTCCAGAATTTTGAAGATTTTTCCGATACTTAAAACAACATCCGGACCATTAGAATCCATATATATAATACCGAAGTTTATTGTTTGCTACAGTGAGTGTTCTTATTGAGGGCAACTCCAAATCAAACTCTTAGCGAAAAATGAGTTAGATTTTGGACTGTTCTGTCTGCCTTAGTAGTTTTGAGGTTGGATACTTTTTAGAATGTAAAAGTGACCTTTACTTTTGATGCAATCTTCATAATAAGAACGGAAAGTAATAAAATACTTTGCTTTCAGTGTTCTACTGGTCTTCCAGAAGTTTGTTGAATTGGTAGCAAAATTTAAAAAACGATGCCCCAGAACAATATGAAGTATTGTACATTATTAGTATAGGACACGCTTATCAGAGTATTTTCCAGCTAACTCCCAAAACCTGATCACTATTTCTAAGATTTTACAAAGTCTTACCACTATATGCAGGCAAATAAAATCTATAAATATAATTCAAAACATTTATGTGTTTTGACAAAAATACAATTTGTGAAAACATCGAAGAATGTATTACTTGTCTTAACAGATTTGAGATAGTGTATTTTTCAAGAGTTTAAAAGTGACAATGTTTTAAATGCAACATTCACAGTATGAGCTATAACTCCCAGCCGGATTTTCATTAAATTTCTCAGAGTATCCGCATATTTTTTAACATACAGCCAACAATGTAGGAATACTTACGAAAGGAAATCCAAAAAATTCTACAATTTCGGTATTTAAAGAAATAGGTTATGCTAACCCAACTATTTTTAATAAGTTTACTTCGAAAACCTTCCCGAATTTTGAAGATTTTTCCGATACTTACCACAACATCCGGACCATTAAAATCCATATATATAATACCGAAGTTTGTTGTTTGCTACACTCAGTGTTCTTATTGAGAGCGACTCCAAATCAGACTCTTAGAGAAAAATGAGTCAGATTTTGGACTGTTATGTCTGCTTTACATGGTTTGAGGTAGGCTACTTTTTAGAATGTAAAAGTGACCTTTACTTTTGATGCAATCTTCATAATAAGAACGATAAGTATTAAAATACTTTGCTTTCAGTGTTCTACTAGTCTTCAAGTAGTTTGTTGAATTGGTAGCAAAATTTAAAAAACGGTGTCCTAGAACAATATGAAGTATTTTACTTTATTAGTATAGGATACGCTAATCAGAGTATTTACCAGCTAACTCCAAAAACCTGATCAAAATTTCTAAGATTTTACAAAGTCTTACCACAATATGCAGGCAAATAAAATCTATAAATATAATTCAAAACATTTATGTGTTTTGCCAAAAATACAATTTTTGAAAAAATCGAAGAATGTATTACTTGTCTTAACAGATTTGAGATAGTATATTTTTCAAGAGTGTAAAAGTGACAATGTTTTTAACTGCAATATTTACAGTATGAGCAAGAACTCCCAACCGGATTTTCATTAAATTTCTCCGAGTATTCACTAATTTATAACATATAGCCAACAATGTAGGAATATTTACGAAAGGAAATCCAAAAAATTCTACAATTACGGTATTTAAAGAAATAGGTTTTGCTAACCCAACTATTTTTAAGTTTACTCCGAAAACCTTCCCGAATTTTGAAGATTTTTCCGATACTTACCACAACATCCGGACCATTAGAATCCATATATATATAATACCAAAGTTTATTATTTGCTACAGTGAGTGTTCTTATTGAGAGCAACTCCAAATCAAACTCTTTGAGAAAAATGAGTAAGATTTTGGACTGTTCTGTCTGTCTTAGTAGTTTTGAGGTAGGCTACTTTTTAGAATGTAAAAGTGACCTTTACTTTTAATGCAATCTTCAAAAAAGAACGATAAGTATTAAAATACTTTGCTTTCAGTTTTCTACTGGTCTTCAAGTAGTTTGTTGCATTCGTAGAAAAATTTAAGCAACGGATCTCTAGAACAATATGAAATGATGTAATTTTTAAAGTTAGAATATGCTTTTCAGAGTTTTTTTAAGCTTACTCCGAAAATCTGATCAAATTTCTAAAATTTTACAAAGTCTTACCACGATATGCAGACAAATAAAATCTATAAATTTAATTCAAAACATTTATGTGTTTTGCCAAAAATACAATTTTTGAAAACATCGAAGAATGTATTACTTGTCTTAAGAGATTTGAGATAGTGTATTTTTCAAGACTGTAAATGTAACAATGTTTTTAACTGCAATATTCACAGTATGAGCTATAAACTCAACCGGAATTTCATTAAATTTCCCCGAGTATCCGCTAATTTATAACATATAGCCAACACTGCAGAAGTATTTTCGTTAAGGAAATCCAAAAAATTCTACAATTTCGGTATTTAAAGAAATAGTGTATGCTAACCCAACTATTTTTAAGTTTACTCCGAAAACCTTCACGAATTTTGAAGATTTTTCCGATACCACAACATCCGGACCATTAGAATCCATATCTATAATACCGAAGTTTATTGTTTGCTACCGTGAGTTGTTCTTATTGAGAGCGACTCCAAATCAAAATCTTAGAGAAAAATGAATTAGATTTTGGACTGTTCTGTCTGCCTTAGTAGTTTTGAGGTAGGCTACTTTTTAGAATGTAAAAGTGACCTTTACTTTTGATGCAATCTTCATAATAAGAACGGTGAGTATTAAAATACTTTGCTTTCAGTGTTCTACTGGTCTTCAAGTTGTTTGTTGAATTGGTAGCAAAATTTAAAAAACGATGACCTAGAACAATATGAAGAATTGTACTTTATTAGTATAGGACACGCTTATCAAAGTATTTTCCAGCTAACTCCCAAAACCTGATCAAAATTTCTAAGATTTTACAAAGTCTTACCACAATATGCAGGCAAATAAAATCTATAAATATAATTCAAAACATTTACGTGTTTTGCCAAAAATACAATTTTTTTGAAAAAATCGAAGAATGTATTACTTGTCGTAACAGATTTGAGATAGTGCATTTTTCAAGAGTGTAAAAGTGACAATGTTTTAACTGCAATATTCACAGTATGAGCTACAACTCCCAACCTGATTTTTATTAAATTTCTCCGAGTACCCGCTAATTAATAACATATAGCCAACACCGTTGGAATATTTACTAAAGGAAATCATAAAAGTTCTACAAATTCGGTATTTAAAGTAATAGGTTATGCTAACCCAACTATTTTTAAGTTTTCTCCGAAATACTTCCAGAATTTTGAAGATTTTTCCGATACTTAAAACAACATCCGGACCATTAGAATCCATATATATAATACCGAAGTTTATTGTTTGCTACAGTGAGTGTTCTTATTGAGGGCAACTCCAAATCAAACTCTTAGCGAAAAATGAGTTAGATTTTGGACTGTTCTGTCTGTCTTAGTAGTTTTGAGGTTGGATACTTTTTAGAATGTAAAAGTGACCTTTACTTTTGATGCAATCTTCATAATAAGAACGGAAAATGTTTAAATACTTTGCTTTCAGTGTTCTACTGGTCTTCCAGTAGTTTGTTGAATTGGTAGCAAAATTTAAAAAACGATGCCCCAGAACAATATGAAGTATTGTACATTATTAGTATAGGACACGCTTATCAGAGTATTTTCCAGCTAACTCCCAAAACCTGATCAAAATTTCTAAGATTTTACAAAGTCTAACCACTATATGCAGGCAAATAAAATCTATAAATATAATTTAAAACATTTATGTGTTTTGACAAAAATACAATTTTTGAAAACATCGAAGAATGTATTACTTGTCTTAACAGATTTGAGATAGTGTATTTTTCAAGAGTTTAAAAGTGACAATGTTTTTAAATGCAATATTCACAGTATGAGCAATATCTCCCAACCGGATTTTCATTAAATTTCTCAGAGTATCCGCTAATTTATAACATACAGCCAACAATGTAGGAATACTTACGAAAGGAAATCCAAAAAATTCTACAATTTCGGTATTTAAAGAAATAGGTTATGCTAACCCAACTATTTTTAATAAGTTTACTCCCAAAGCCTTCCCGAATTTTTAAGATTTTTCCGATACTTTCCCCAACATCCGGAACATTAAAATCCATATATATAATACCGAAGTTTGTTGTTTGCTACAGTCAGTGTTCTTATTGAGAGCGACTCCAAATCAAACTCTTAGAGAAAAATGAGTCAGATTTTGGACTGTTATGTCTGCTTTACATGGTTTGAGGTAGGCTACTTTTTAGAATGTAAAAGTGACCTTCACTTTTGATGCAATCTTTAGAATAAGAATGGTAAGTATTAAAATACTTTGCTTTCAGTGTTCTACTGGTCTTCAAGTACTTTGTTGAATTGGTAGCAAAATTTAAAAAACGACGTCCTAGAACAATATGAAATATTGTACTTTATTAGTATAGGATACGCTTATCAGAGTATTTTCCAGCTAACTCACAAAACCTAATCAAAATATCTAAGATTTTACAAAAAGTCTTACCATAATATGCAGGCAAATAAAATCTATAAATATAATTCAAAACATTTATGTGTTTTGCCAAAAATACAATTTTTTGAAAAAATCGAAGAATGTATTACTTGTCATAACAGATTTGAGATAGTGTATTTTTCAAGAGTGTTAATGTGACAATGTTTTTAACTGAAATATTCACAGTATGAGCTTTAAACTCAGCCGGATTTTCATTAAATTTCCCCGAGTATCCGCCAATTTATAACGTATAACGAACACTGCCGGAATATTTTCGTAAAGGAAATCCAACAAATTCTACAATTTCGGTATTTAAAGAAATAGGTTATCCTAACCCAACTATTTTTAAGTTTACTCCGAAAACGTTCCCGAATTTTGAAGATTTTTCCGATACTTACCACAACATCCGGACAATTAGAATCCATATATATAATACCGAAGTTTATTGTTTGCTACAGTGAGTGTTCTTATTGAGAGCGACTCCAAATCAAACTCTTAGAGAAAAATGATTTAGATTTTGGACTGTTCTGTCTGCCTTAGTAGTTTTGAGGTAGGCTACTTTTTAGAATGTAAAAGTGACCTTTACTTTTGATGCAATCTTCATAATAAGAACGGTGAGTATCAAAATACTTTGCTTTCAGTGTTCTACTGGTCTTCAAGTAGTTTGTTGAATTGGTAGCAAAATTTAAAAAACGATGCCCTAGAACAATATGAAGTATTTTACTTTATTAGTATAGGATACGCTAATCAGAGTATTTACCAGCTGACTCCCAAAACCTGATCAAATTTTCTAAGATTTTACAAAGTCTTACCACAATATGCAGGCAAATAAAATCTATAAATATAATTCAAAACATTTATGGGTTTTGCCAAAAATACAATTTTTTGAAAAAATCGAAGAATGTTTTACTTGTCTTAACAGATTTGAGATAGTGTATTTTTCAAGACTGTAAATGTGTCAATGTTTTTAACTGCAATATTCACGGTATGAGCTATAAACTCAACCGGATTTTCATTAAATTTCCCCGAGTATCCGCTAATTTATAGAATATAGCGAACACTGCAGGAATATTTTCGTAAAGGAAAACCAAAAAGTTCTACAATTTCGGTATTTAAAGAAATAGGTTATGCTAACCGAACTATTTTTAAGTTTACTCCGAAAACCTTCCCAACTTTTGAAGATTTTTCCGATACTTACCACAACATCCGGACCATTAGAATCCATATATATGTAATACCGAAGTTTATTGTTTGCTCCAGTGAGTGTTCTTATTGAGAGCAACTCCAAATCAAACTCTTAGAGAAAAAGGAGATAGATTTTGTACTGTTCTGTCTGCCTTAGTAGTTTTGAGGTAGGCTACTTTTTAAATGTAAAAGTGACCTTCACTTTTGATGCAATCTTCATAATAAGAACGATTAGTATTAAAATACTTTGTTTTTAGTTTTCTACTGGTCTTCAAGTAGTTTGTTGCATTCGTAGAAAAATTTAAGCAACGGAGCCCTAGAACAATATGAAATATTGTACTTCTTAAAGTTAGAATATGCTTTACAGAGTTTTTTAAGCTTACTCCGAAAACCTGATCAAAATTTCTAAGATTTTTCAAAGTCTTACCACAATATGCAGACAATAAAAATCTATAAATATAATTCAAAATATTTATGTGTTTTGCCAAAAATACAATTTTAGAAAATATCGAAGAATGTATTACTTGTCTTAACAGATTTGAGATAGTGTATTTTTCAAGACTGTAAATTTGTCAATGTTTTAAACTGCAATATTCACAGTATGAGCTATAAACTCAACCGGATTTTCATTAAATTTCTCCGAGTATCCGCTAATTCATAACATGTATCCAACACTGCAGGAATATTTACGAAAGGAAATCCAAAAAATTCCACAATTTCGGTATTTAAAGAAATAGGTTATGCTAACCCAACTATTTTTAAGTTTACTCCGAAAACCTTCCCGAATTTTGAAGATTTTCCGATACTTACCACAACATCCGGAACATTAGGATCCATATATATAATACCGAAGTATATTGTTTGCTACAGTGAGTGTTCTTATTGAGAGCGTCTCCAAATCAAACTCTTAGAGAAAAATGAGTTAGATTTTGGACTGTTCTGTCTGCCTTAGTAGGTTTGAGGTAGGCTATTTTTTAGAATGTAAAAGTGGCCTTTACTTTTGATCCAATCTTCATAATAAGATTGGTAAGTATTAAAATACTTTGCTTTCAGTGTTCTACTGGTCTTCAATACTTTGTTGATTTGTTGAATTGGTAGCAAAATTTAAGAAACGATGCCCTAGAACAATATGAAATATTGTACATTATTAGTATAGGATACGCTTATCAGAGTATTTTAATGCTAACTCTAAAAACCTAATCAAAATTTCTAAGATTTCACAAAGTCTTACCACAATATGCAGACAAATAAAATCTATAAATATAATTCAAAACATTTATGTGTTTTGCCAAAAATACAATTTTTTGAAAAAAATCGAAGAATGTATTACTTGTCCTAACAGATTTGAGATAGTGTATTTTTCAAGAGTGTAAAACTGACAATGTTTTTAACAGCAATATTTACAGTATGAGCTATAACTCCGAACCGGATTTTCATTAAATTTCTCCGAGTATCCGCTAATTCATAACATGTATCCAACACTGCAGGAATATTTACGAAAGGAAATCCAAAAAATTCCACAATTTCGGTATTTAAAGAAATAGGTTATGCTAACCCAACTATTTTTAATAAGTTTACTACGAAAACCTTCCCGAATTTTGAAGATATTTCCGATACTTACCACAACATCCGGACATTCAGAATCCATATATATAATACCGAAGTTTATTGTTTGCTACAGTGAGTGTTCTTATTGAGAGCGACTCCAAATCAAACTCTTAAAGAAAATGAGTTAGATTTTGTTCTGTTCTCTGTGCCTTAGTAGGTTAGAGGTAGGCTACTTTTTAGAATGTAAAAGTGACTATTACTTTTATGCAATCTTCACAATAAGAACGATAAGCATTAAAATACTTTGCTTTCAGTTTTGTACTGGTCTTCAAGTAATTTGTTGCATTCGTAGAAATATTTAAGCAACGGAGCCCAAGAACAATATGAAATATTGTACTTCTTAAAGTTAGAATATGCTTTACAGAGTTTTTTAAGCTTACTCCGAAAACCTGATCAAAATTTCTAAGATTTTACAAAGTCTTAACACAATATGCAAACAAATAAAATCTATAAATATAATTCAAAACATTCATGTGCTTTGCCCAAAATGCTATTTTTGAAAAAATCGAAGAATGTATTACTTGTCTTAACAGATTTGAGATAGTGTATTTTTCAAGAGTGTAAATGTGACAATGTTTTTAACTGCAATATTCACAGTATGAGCTATAAATTTCCCCGAGTATCCGCTAATTTATAACATATAGCGAACACTGCCGGAATATTTTTGTAAAGGAAATCCAACAAATTCTACAATTTCGGTATTTAAAGAAATAGGTTATGCTAACCCAACTATTTTTAAGTTTACTCCGAAAACCTTCCCGAATTTTGAAGATTTTTCCGATACTTACCACAACATCCGGACCATTAGAATCCATATATATAATACCAAAGTTTATTGTTTGCTACAGTGAGTGTTCTTATTGAGAGCGACTCCAAATCAAACTCTTAGAGAAAAATGAGTTAGATTGTGGATTGTTATGTTTGTCTTAGAAGGTTTTAGGTAGGCTACTCTTTAGAATGTAAAAGTGACCTATACTTTTGATGCAATCTTTATAATAAAAACAATAAGTATTAAAATACTTTGCTTTCATTGTTCTACCGGTTTTCAAGTAGTTTGTTGTATTAGTAGCAAAATTTAAAAAACGATGCGCTAGAACAATATGAAGTATTATACTTTATTAGTATAGGATACGCTAATCAGAGTATTTTCCAGCTAACTCCCAAAACCTGATCAAAATTTCTAAGATTTTACAAAGTCTTACCACAATATGCAGGCAAATGAAATCTATAAATATAATTCAAAACATTTATGTGTTTTGCCAAAAATACAATTTTTTGAAAAAATCGAAGAATGTATTACTTGTCGTAACAGATTTGAGATAGTGTATTTTTCAAGAGTGTAAAAGTGACAATGTTTCAACTGCAATATTCACAGTATGAGCTATAACTCCCAACCGGATTTTCATTAAATTTCTCAAAGTATCCGTTAACTTATAACATATAGTCAAGACGGGAGGAATAATTACGAAATGAAATCCAAAAAATTCTACAATTTCGGTATTTAAGGAAACAGGTTATGCTAACCCAACTATTTTTAAGTTTACTCCGAAAACCTTCCCGAATTTAGAAGATTTTTCCGATACTTACCACAACATCCGGACCATTAGAATCCATATATATAATACCGAAGTTTATTGTTTGCAGCAGTGAGTGTTCCTATTGAGAGCGACTCCAAATCAAACTCTTAGAGAAAAATGAGTTAGATTTTTGACTGTTCTGTCTGCCTTAGTAGGTTTGAGGTAGGCTACTTTTTAGAATGTAAAAGTGACCTTTACTTTTGATGCAATCTTCAGAATAAGAAAGTGAGTGTTCTTATTGAGAGCGACTCCAAAACAAACTCTTAGAGAAAAATGAGTTAGACTTTGGACTGTTCTGTCGGCCTTAGTAGTTTTGAGGTAGGCTAATTTTTAGAATGTAAAAGTGACCTTTACATTTATGCAATCTTCATAATAAGGACGATAAGTATTAAAATACTTTGCTTTCAGTTTTCTACTGGTCCTCAAGTAATTGGTTGCATTCGTTGAAAAATTTAAGCAACGGAGCCCAAGAACATTATGAAATATTGTACTTCTTAAAGTTATAATACGCGTTTCAGAGTTTTTTAAGCTTACTCCAAAAACCTGATCAAAATTTCTAAGATTTTACAAAGTCTTACCACAATATGCAGGCAAATAAAATCTATAAATATAATTCAAAACATTTATGTGTTTTGCCAAAAATACAATTTTTTGAAAAAATCGAAGAATGTATTACTTGTCGTAACAGATTTGAGATAGTGTATTTTTCAAGAGTGTAAAAGTGACAATGTTTTAACTGCAATATTCACAGTATGAGCTATAACTCCCAACCGGATTTTCATTAAATTTCTCCGAGTATCCGTTAACTTATAACATATAGCCAAGACGGGAGGAATAATTACGAAATGAAATCCAAAAAATTCTACAATTTCGGTATTTAAAGAAATAGGTTATGCTAACCCAACTATTTTTAAGTTTACTCCGGAAACCTTCCCGAATTTTGAAGATTTTTCCGATACTTACCACAACATCCGGCCCATTAGAATCCATATATATAATACCGAAGTTTATTGTTTGCTGCAGTGAGTGTTCTTATTGAGAGCGACTCCAAATCAAACTCTTAAAGAAAAATTGAGTTAGATTTTGGACTGTTCTGTCTGCGTTAGTAGGTTTGAGGTAGGCTACTTTTTAGAATTTAAACGTGACCTTTACTTTTGATGCAATCTTCAGAATAAGAAAGTGAGTGTTCTTATTGAGAGCGACTCCAAAACAAACTCTTAGAGAAAAATGAGTTAGACTTTGGACTGTTCTGTCGGCCTTAGTAGTTTTGAGGTAGGCTAATTTTTAGAATGTAAAAGTGACCTTTACATTTATGCAATCTTCATAATAAGAATGATAAGTATTAAAATACTTTTCTTTCAGTTTTCTACTGGTCTTCAAGTAATTTGTTGCATTTGTTGAAAAATTTAAGCAACGGAGCCCTAGAACAATATGAAATATTGTACTTTTTAAAGTTAGAATATGCTTTTCAGAGTTTTTTAAGTTTACATAGAAAACCTGATAAAAATTTCCAAGATTTTACAAAGTCTTACCACAATATGCAGAAAAATAAAATCTACAAATATAATTCAAAACATTTATTTGCTTTGCCAAAAATACAATTTTTTGAAAAAATCGAAGAATGTAATACTTGTCGTAACAGATTTGAGATAGTGTATTTTTCAAGAGTGTAAAAGTAACAATGTTTTTAACTGCAATATTCACATTATGAGCTGTAACTCCCAACCGGATTTTCATTAAATTTCCCCGAGTATCCGCTAATTTATAACATACAGCCAACACTGTAGGAATATTTACGAAAGGAAATCCAAAAAATTCTACAATTTCGGTATTTAAAGAAATAGGTTATGCTAACCCAACTATTTTTAATAAATTTACTCAGATAACCTTCCCGAATTTTGAAGATTTTTCCGATACTTACCACAACATCCGGACATTTAGAATCCATATATAATATACCGAAATTTGTTGTTAGCTACAGTGAGTGTTCTTATTGAGAGCGACTCCAAATCAAACTCTTAAAGAAAAATGAGTTAGATTTTGGACTGTTCTGTCTGCCTTAGTAGGTTTGAGGTAGGCTACTTTTTAGAATGTAAAAGTGACCTTTACTTTTGATGCAATCTTCAGAATAAGAAAGTGAGTGTTCTTATTGAGAGCGACTCCAAAACAAACTCTTAGAGAAAAATGAGTTAGACTTTGGACTGTTCTGTCGGCCTTAGTAGTTTTGAGGTAGGCTAATTTTTAGAATGTAAAAGTGACCTTTACATTTATGCAATCTTCATAATAAGGACGATAAGTATTAAAATACTTTGCTTTCAGTTTTCTACTGGTCCTCAAGTAATTTGTTGCATTCGTTGAAAAATTTAAGCAACGGAGCCCAAGAACATTATGAAATATTGTACTTCTTAAAGTTATAATACGCGTTTCAGAGTTTTTTAAGCTTACTCCGAAAACCTGATCAAAATTTCTAAGATTTTACAAAGCCTTACCACAATATGCAGGCAAATAAAATCTATAAATATAATTCAAAACATTTATGTGTTTTGCCAAAAATACAATTTTTTGAAAAAATCGAAGAATGTATTACTTGTCGTAACAGATTTGAGATAGTGTATTTTTCAAGAGTGTAAAAGTGACAATGTTTTAACTGCAATATTCACAGTATGAGCTATAACTCCCAACCGGATTTTCATTAAATTTCTCCGAGTATCCGTTAACTTATAACATATAGCCAAGACGGGAGGAATAATTACGAAATGAAATCCAAAAAATTCTACAATTTCGGTATTTAAGGAAACAGGTTATGCTAACCCAACTATTTTTAAGTTTACTCCGAAAACCTTCCCGAATTTAGAAGATTTTTCCGATACTTACCACAACATCCGGACCATTAGAATCCATATATATAATACCGAAGTTTATTGTTTGCAGCAGTGAGTGTTCTTATTGAGAGCGACTCCAAATCAAACTCTTAGAGAAAAATGAGTTAGATTTTTGACTGTTCTGTCTGCCTTAGTAGGTTTGAGGTAGGCTACTTTTTAGAATGTAAAAGTGACCTTTACTTTTGATGCAATCTTCAGAATAAGAAAGTGAGTGTTCTTATTGAGAGCGACTCCAAAACAAACTCTTAGAGAAAAATGAGTTAGACTTTGGACTGTTCTGTCGGCCTTAGTAGTTTTGAGGTAGGCTAATTTTTAGAATGTAAAAGTGACCTTTACATTTATGCAATCTTCATAATAAGAATGATAAGTATTAAAATACTTTTCTTTCAGTTTTCTACTGGTCTTCAAGTAATTTGTTGCATTTGTTGAAAAATTTAAGCAACGGAGCCCTAGAACAATATGAAATATTGTACTTTTTAAAGTTAGAATATGCTTTTCAGAGTTTTTTAAGTTTACATAGAAAACCTGATCAAAATTTCCAAGATTTTACAAAGTCTTACCACAATATGCAGAAAAATAAAATCTATAAATATAATTCAAAACATTTATTTGCTTTGCCAAAAATGCAATTTTTGAAAAAATCGAAGAATGTATTACTTGTCTTAACAGATTTGAGATAGTGTATTTTTCACGAGTGTAAAAGTAACAATGTTTCTAACTGCAATATTCACAGTATGAGATATAACTCCCAACCGGATTTTCATTAAATTCCTCCGAGTATCCGCTAATTTATAACATACAGCCAACACTGTAGGAATATTTACGAAAGGAAATCCAAGAAATTCAACAATTTCGGTATTTAAAGAAATAGGTTATCCTAACCGAACTATTTTTAAGTTTACTCCGAAAACCTTCCCGAATTTTGAAGATTTTTCCGATACTTACCACAACATCGGGACCATTAGAATCTACATATATAATACCGAAGTTTATTGTTTGCTACAGTGAGTGTTCTTATATAGGGCGACTCCAAATCAAACACTTAGAAAACAATGAGTTAGATTTTGGACTGTTATGTCTGCCTTAGAAGGTTTGAGGTAGGCTATTTTTAGAATGTAAAAGTGACCTTTACTTTTGATGCAATCTTCATTATAAGAACGGTAAGTATCGAAATACTTTGGTTCCAGTGTTCTACTGGTCTTCAAGTAGTTTGTTGAATTGGTAGCAAAATTTAAAAAACGATGCCCTAGAACAATATGAAGTATTGTACTTTATTAGTATAGGATATGTTAATCAGAGTATTTACCTGCTAACTTCCAAAACCTGATCAACATTTCTAAGATTTTACAAAGTCTTACCACAATATGCAGGCAAATAAAATCTATAAATTTAATTCAAAACATTTATGTGCTTTGCCAAAAATACAATTTTTTGAAAAAATCGAAGAATGTATTACGTCTTAACAGATTTGAGATAGTGGATTTTTCAAGAGTGTAAATGTGACAATGTTTTTAACTGCAATATTCACAGTATGAGCTATAAACTCAACCGGATTTTCATTAAATTTCCCTGATTATCCTCCAATTTATAACATATAGCGAACACTGCCGGAATATTTTCGTAAAGGAAATCCAACAAATTCTACAATTTCGGTATTTAAAGAAATAGGTCATGCTAACCCAACCATTTTTAAGTTTAGTCCGAAAACCTTCCCGAATTTTGAAGATTTTTCCGATACTTACCACAACATCCGTACCATTAGAATCCATATATATAATACCGAAGTTTATTGTTTATTACAGTGAGTGTTCTTATTGAGAGCGACTCCAAATCAAACTCTTAGAGAAAAATGAGTTAGATTTTAGACTGTTATGTTTGCCTTAGAAGGTTTGAGGTAGGCTACTCTTTAGAATGTAAAAGTGACCTATACTTTTGATGCAATCCTCATAATAAAAACGATAAGTTTTAAAATACTTTGCTTTCAGTGTTCTACTGGTCTTCAAGTAGTTTGTTGAATTGGTAGCAAAATTTAAAAAACGATGCACTAGAACAATATGAAGTATTGTACTTTATTAGTATAGGATACGCTAATTAGAGTATTTACCAGCTAACTTCCAAAACCTGATCAAAATTTCTAAGATTTTACAAAGTCTTACCACAATATGCAGGCAAATAAAATCTATAAATATAATTCAAAACATTTATGTGTTTTGCCAAAAATACAATTTTTTTGAAAAAATCGAAGAATGTATTACTTGTCGTAACAGATTTGAGATAGTGTATTTTTCAAGAGTGTAAAAGTAACAATGTTTTAACTGCAATATTCACAGTATGAGCTATAACTCCCAACCGGATTTTCATTAAATTTCTCCGAGTATCCGCTAATTCATAACATATAGACAACACTGCAGGAATATTTACGAAAGGAAATCCAAAAAATTCCACAATTTCGGTATTTAAAGAAATGGGTTATGCTAACCCAACTATTTTTAATAAGTTTACTCCGAAAACCTTCCCAAATTTTGAAGATTTTTCCGATACTTACCACAACATCCGGACATTAAGGATCCATATATATAATACCGAAGTTTATTGTTTGCTACTGTGAGTGTTCTTATTGAGAGCGACTCCAAATCAAACTCTTAAAGAAAAATAAGTTAGATTTTGGACTGTTCTGTCTGCCTTAGTAGGTTAGAGGTAGGCTACTTTTTAGAATGTAAAATGACCTTTACCTTTGATGCACTATTCAGAATAAGAAAGTGAGTGTTCTTATTGAGAGCAACTCCAAATCAAACTCTTAGAGAAAAATGAGTTAGACTTTGAACTGTTCTGTCGGCCTTAGTAGTTTTGAGGTAGACTAATTTTTAGAATGTAAAAGTGACTATTACTTTTATGCAATCTTCATAATAAGAACGATAAGTATTAAAATACTTTGCTTTCAGTTTTGTACTGGTATTCAAGTAATTTGTTGCATTCGTAGAAAAATTTAAGCAACGGAGCCCAAGAACAATATGAAATATTGTACTTCTTAAAATTAGAATATGCTTTACAGTGTTTTTTAAGCTTACTCCGAAAACCTGATCAAAATTTCTAAGATTTTACAAAGTCTTACCACAATAGGCAGACAAATAAAATCTATAAATATAATTCAAAACATATATGTGCTCTGCCAAAAATGCAATTTTTGAAGAAATCGAAGAATGAATTACTTGTCTTAACAGATTTGAGATAGTGTATTTTTCAAGACTGTAAATGTGACAATGTTTTTAACTGCAATTTTCACAGTATGAGCTATAAACTCAACCTGATTTTCATTAAATTTCCCCGAGTATCCGCTAATTTATAACATATAGCGAACACTGCAGGAATATTTTCGTAAAGGAAATCCAAAAAATTCTACAATTTCGGTATTTAAAGAAATAGGTTATGCTAACCCAATTATTTTTAAGTTCACTCCAAAAACCTTCCCGAATTTTGAAGATTTTTCCGATACTTACCAAAACATCCGGACCATTAGAATCCATATATATATTACCGAAGTTTATTGTTTGCTACAGTGAGTGTTCTTATTGAGAGCGACTCCAAATCAAACTCATAGAGAAAAATGAGTTAGATTTTGGACTGTAATGTCCGCGTTAGATGGTTTGAGGTTGGCTACTTTTTAGAATGTAAAAGTGACCTTTACTTTTGAGGCAATCTTCAGAATAAGAAAGTGAGTGTTCTTATTGAGAGCGACTCCAAATCAAACTCTTAGAGAAAAATGAGTTTGATTTTGGACTGTTATGTTTGCCTTAGAAGGTTTGAAGTAGGCTACTTTTTAGAATGTAAAAGTGACCTTAACTTTGGATGCAATCTTCATAATAATAACGGTAAGTATTAAAATACTTTGCTTTCAGTGTTCTACTGGTCTTCAAGTAGTTTGTTAAATTGGTAGCAAAATTTAAAAAACGATGCCCTAAAACAATATGAAGTATTTTACTTTATTAGTATAAGATACGTTAATCAGAGTATTTACCAGCTAACTCCCAAAACCTGATAAAAATTTCTAAGATTTTACAAAGTCTTACCACAATATGCAGGCAAATAAAATCTATAAATATAATTCAAAACATTTATGTGTTTTGCCAAAAATACTATTTTTTGAAGAAATCGAAGAATGTATTACTTGTCGTAACAGATTTGAGATAGTGTATTTTTCAAGAGTGTAAAAGTGAAAACGTTTTTTAACTGCAATATTCACAGTATGAGCTGTAACTCCCAACCGGATTTTCATTAAATTTCTCCGAGTATCCGCTAATTCATAACATATAGCCAACACTGCAGGAATATTTACGAAAGGAAATCCAAAAAACACCACAATTTCGGTATTTAAAGAAATAGGTTATGCTAACCCAACTATTTCTAATGGGTTTACTCCGATAACCTTCCCGAATTTTGAAGATTTTTCCAATACTTACCACAACATCCGGACCATGAGAATCCATATATATAATACCGAAGTTTATTGTTTGGTACAGTGAGTGTTCTTATTGAGAGCGAATCCAAATCAAACTCTCAGAGAAAAAGAAGTTAGATTTTTGACTGTTATGTTTGTCTTAGAAGGTTTGAGGTAGGCTACTCTTTAGATTGTAAAAGTGACCTATACTTTTGATGCAATCTTCATAATAAAAACGGTAAGTATTAAAATACTTTGCTTTCAGTGTTCTACGGGTCTTCAAGTAGTTTGTTGAATTAGTAGCAAAATTTAAAAAAACGATGCCCTAGAACAATATGAAGTATTGTACTTTATTAGTATAGGATACGCTTATCAGAGTATTTTCCAGCTAACTCCCAAAACTTAATCAAAATTTCTAAGATTTTACAAAGTCTTACCACAATATGCAGACAAATAAAAGCTATAAATATAATTCAAAACATTTACGTGCTTTGCCAAAAATACAATTTTTTGAAAAAATCGAAGAATGTATTACTTGTCGTAACAGATTTGAGATAGTGTATTTTTCAAGAGTGTAAAAGTGAAATCGTTTTTAACTGCAATATTCACAGTATGAGCTGTAACTCCCAACCGGATTTTTATTAAATTTCTCCGAGTATCCGCTAATTCATAACATATAGCCAACACTGCAGGAATATTTACGAAAGGAAATCCAAAAAAACACCACAATTTCGGTATTTAAAGAAATAGGTTATGCTAACCCAACTATTTCTAATGGGTTTACTCCGATAACCTTCCCGAATTTTGAAGATTTTTCCAATACTTACCACAACATCCGGACCATTAGAATCCATATATATTATACCGAAGTTTATTGTTTGCTACAGTGAGAGTGTAAAAGTGACAATGTTTTTAACTGCAATATTCACAGTATGAGCTATAAACTCAATATGATTTTCATTAAATTTCCCCGAGTATCTGCTAATTTATAAAATATAGCCAACACTGCAGAAATATTTTCGAAAAGGAAATCCAAAAAATTCAACAATTTCGGTATTTAAAGAAATAGGTTATGCTAACCCAACTATTTTTAAGTTTACTCCGAAAACTTTCCCGAATTTTGAAGATTTTTCCGATACTTACCACAACATCCGGACCATTAGAATCCATATATATAATACCGAAGTTTATTGTTTGGTACAGTGAGTGTTCTTATTGAGAGCGAATCCAAATTAAACTCTTAGAGAAAAATGAGTTAGATTTTTGACTGTTATGTTTGTCTTAGAAGATTTGAGGTAGGCTACTCTTTAGATTGTAAAAGTGACCTATACTTTTGATGCAATCTTCATAATAAAAACGGTAAGTATTAAAATACTTTGCTTTCAGTGTTCTACGGGTCTTCAAGTAGTTTGTTGAATTAGTAGCAAAATTAAAAAAAAACGATGCCTAGAACAATATGAAGTATTGTACTTTATTAGTATGGGATACGCTTATCAGAGTATTTTCCAGCTAACTCCCAAAACCTAATCAAAATTTCTAAGATTTTACAAAGTCTTACCACAATATGCAGACAAATAAAAGCTATAAATATAATTCAAAACATTTACGTGCTTTGCCAAAAATACAATTTTTTGAAAAAATCGAAGAAAGTATTACTTGTCGTAACAGATTTGAGATAGTGTATTTTTCAAGAGTGCAAAAGTGAAAACGTTTTTAACTGCAATATTCTCAGTATGAGCTGTAACTCCCAACCGGATTTTCATTAAATTTCTCCGAGTATCCGCTAATTCATAACATATAGCCAACACTGCAGGAATATTTACGAAAGGATATCCAAAAAAACATCACAATTTCGGTATTTAAAGAAATAGGTTATGCTAACCCAACAATTTCTAATAAGTTTACTCCGAACACCTTCCCGAATTTTGAAGATTTTTCCAATACTTACCACAACATCCGGACCATTAGAATCCATATATATTATACCGAAGTTTATTGTTTGCTACAGTGAGTGTTCTTATAGAGAGCGATTCCAAATAAAACTCTTAGAGAAAAATGAGTTAGGTTTCGGACTGTTATGTCTGCCTTAGATGGTTTGATGTAGGCTACTTTTTAGAATGTAAAAGTGACCTTTACTTATGATGCAATCTTAAGAATAAGAATGGTAAGTATTAAAATACTTTGCTTTCAGTGTTCTACTGGTCTTCAAGTACTTTGTTGAATTGGTAGCAAAATTTGAAAAACGATGCCCTAGAACATTATGAAATAATGTACTTTATTAGTATAGGATACGCTTATCATAGTATTTTCCAGCTAACTACCAAAACCGAATCAAAATATCTAAGATTTTACAAAGTCTTACCATAATATGCAGGCAAATAAAATCTATAAATATAATTGAAAACATTTATGCGTTTTGCCAAAAATACAATTTTTTGATAAAATCGAAGATTGTATTACTTGTCTTAACAAATTTGAGATAGTGTATTTTTCAAGACTGTAAATGTGACAATGTTTTTAACTGCAATATTCACAGTATGAGCTATAAACTCAACCGGAATTTCATTAAATTTCCCCGAGTATACTCTAATTTATAACATATAGGGAACACTGCAGGAATATTGTCGTAACGGACATCCAAAAAAATCTACAATTCCGGTATTTAAAGAAATAGGTTATGCTAACCCAACTACTTTTAGGTTTGCTTCGAAAACCTTCCCGAATTTTGAAGATTTTTCCAATACTTACCACAACATCCGGACCATTAGAATCCATATATATAATACCGAAGTTTATTGTTTGCTACAGTCAGTGTTCTTATGGAGAGCGACTCCAAATAAAACTCTTTGAGAAAAATGAGTTAGATTTTGGACTGTTATGTCTGCCTTAGAAGGTTTGAGGTAGGCTACTCTTTAGAATGTAAATGTGACCTTTACTTTTGATGCGATCTTCATAATAAAAACGGTAAGTATTAAAATACTTTGCTTTCAGTGTTCTACTGGTCTTCAAGTAATTTGTTGAATTGGTAGCAAAATTTAAAAAACAATGCCCTAAAACAATATGAAGTATTTTACTTTATTAGTATAGGATACGAAAATCAGAGTATTTACCAGCTAACTCCCAAAACCTGATAAAAATTTCTAAGATTTTACAAAGTCTTACCACAATATGCAGGCAAATAAAATCTATAAATATAATTCAAAACATTTATGTGTTTTGCCAAAAATACTATTTTTTGAAAAAATCGAAGAATGTATTATTACTTGTCGTAACAGATTTGAGATAGTGTATTTTTCAAGAGTGTAAAAGTGTCAATGTTTTTAACTGCAATATTCACAGTATGAGCTATAAACTCAACCGGATTTTCATTAAATTTCTCCGAGTATCTGCTAATTTATAACATGTAGCCAAGACTGGAGGAATAATTACAAAAGGAAATCCAAAAAATTCTACAATTTCGGTATTTAAAGAAATAGGGTATGCTAACCCAACTATTTTTAAGTTTACTCCGAAAACCTTCCCGAATTTTGAAGATTTTTCCGATACTTGCCACAACATCCGTACCATGAGAGTCCATATATATAATATCAAAGTTTATTGTTTGCTACAGTGAGTGTTCTTACTGAGAGCGACTCCAAATCAAACTCTTAAAGAAAAATGAGTTAGATTTTGGACTGTTTTGTCTGTCTTAGTAGGTTTGAGGTAGGCTACTTTTTAGAATGTAAAAGTGACCTTTACTTTTGATGCAATCCTCAGAATAAGAAAGTGACTGTTCTTATTGAGAGCGACTCCAAATCAAACTCGTAGAGAAAAATGAGTTAGATTTTGGGCTGTTATGTTTGCCTTAGAAGGTTTGAGGTAGGCTACTCGTTAGAATGTAAAAGTGGCCTTTACTTTTGATGAAATCTTCATAATAAAAACGGTAAGTATTAAAATACTTTTCTTTCAGTGTTCTACTGGTCTTCAAGTAGTTTGTTAAATTGGTAGCAAAATTTAAAAAACGATGCCCTAAAATAACATGAAGTATTGTACATTATTAGTATAGGATACGCTAATCAGAGTATTTACCAGCTAACTCCCAAAACCTGATAAAAATTTCTAAGATTTTACAAAGTCTTACCACAATATGCAGGCAAATAAAATCTATAAATATAATTCAAAACATTTATGTGTTTTGCCAAAAATACAATTTTTGAAAAATCGAATAATGTATTACTTGTCTTAACAGATTTGAGATAGTGTATTTTTCAAGACTGTAAATGTGACAATGTTTTTAACTGCAATATTCACAGTATGAGCAATAAACTCAACCGGATTTTCATTAAATTTCCCATAGTATGCGCTAATTTATAACATATAGCGAACACTGCCGGAATATTTTCGTAACGGAAATCCAAAAAATTCTACAATTTCGGTCTTTAAAGAAATAGGTTATGCTAACCCAACTATTTTTAAGTTTACTTCGAAAACCTTCCGGAATTTTGAAAATTTTTCCGATACTTACCACAACATCCGGACCATTAGAATTCATATATATAATACCGAAGTTTATTGTTTGCTACAGTGAGTGTTCTTATAGAGAGCGACTCCAAATCAAACTCTTAGAGAAAAATGAGTTTAATTTTGGACTGTTATGTTTGCCTTAGAAGGTTTGAGATAGGCTACTCTTTAGAATGTAAAAGTGACCTATACTTTTAATGCAATCTTCATAATAAAAACGGTAAGTATTAAAATACTTTGATTTCTGTGTTGAATTGGTAGCAAAATTTAAAAAACGATGCCCTAGAACAATATGAAGTATTGCACTTTATTAGTCTAGGATACGCTAATCAGAGTATTTACCAGCTAACTTCCAAAACGTGATAAAATTTCTAAGATTTTACAAAGTCTTACCACAATATGCAGGCAGATAAAATCTTTAAATATAATTCAAAACATTTATGTGTTTTGCCAGAAATACAATTTTTTGAAAAAATCGAAGGATGTATTACTTGTCTTAACAGATTTGAGATAGAGTATTTTTCAAGAGTGTAAAAGTGACAATGTTTTAACTGCAATATTCACAGTATGAGCTATAACTCCCAACCGGATTTTCATTAAATTTCTCAGAGTATCCGCTAATTTATAACATATAGCCAAGACTGGAGGAATAATTAAGAAAGGAAATCAAAAAAATTATACAATTTCGGTATTTAAAGAAATAGGTTATGCTAACCCAAATATTATTAAGTTTACTACGAAAACATTCCCGAATTTTGAAGATTTTTCGGATACTTACCAAAACATCCGGACCATTAGAATCCATATATATAATACCGAAGTTTATTGTTTGCTACAGTGAGTGTTCTTATCGAGAGCGACTCCAAATCAAACACTTAGAAAAAAATGAGTTTGATTTTGGACTGTTATGTCTGCCTCAGAAGGTTTGAGGGAGGCTATTTTTAGAATGTAAAAGTGACCTATACTTTTAATGCAATCTTCATAATAAAAACGGTAAGTATTATAATACTTTGCTTTCTGTGTTGAATTGGTAGCAAAATTTAAAAAACGTTGCCCTAGAACAATATGAAGTATTGTACATTATTAGTCTAGGATACGCTAATCAGAGCATTCACCAGCTAACTTCCAAAACGTGATAAAATTTCTAAGATTTTACAAAGTCTTACCACAATATGCAGGCAAATAAAATCTATAAATATAATTCAAAACATTTATGTGTTTTGCCAAAAATACAATTTTTGAAAAATCGAATAATGTATTACTTGTCTTAACAGATTTGAGATAGTGTATTTTTCAAGACTGTAAATGTGACAATGTTTTTAACTGCAATATTCACAGTATGAGCAATAAACTCAACCGGATTTTCATTAAATTTCCCATAGTATGCGCTAATTTATAACATATAGCGAACACTGCCGGAATATTTTCGTAAAGGAAATCCAAAAAATTCTACAATTTCGGTATTTAAACAAATAGGTTATGCTAACCCAACTATTTTTAAGTTTACTCCGAAAACCTTCCCGAATTTTGAAGATTTTTCCGATACTTGCCACAACATCCGTACCATGAGAGTCCATATATATAATATCAAAGTTTATTGTTTGCTACAGTGAGTGTTCTTACTGAGAGCGACTCCAAATCAAACTCTTAAAGAAAAATGAGTTAGATTTTGGACTGTTTTGTCTGTCTTAGTAGGTTTGAGGTAGGCTACTTTTTAGAATGTAAAAGTGACCTTTACTTTTGATGCAATCTTCATAATAAGAACGATAAGTATTAAAATACTTTGTATTCAGTTTTCTAATGGTCTTCAAGTAGTTTGTTGCATTCGTAGAAAAATTTAAGCAACGGAGCCCTAGAACAATATGAAATATTGTACTTCTTAAAGTTAGAATATGATTTACAGAGTTTTTTAAGCTTACTCCGAAAACCTGATCAAAATTTCTAAGATTTTACAAAGTCTTACCATAATATGCAGACAATTAAAATCTATAAATATAATTCAAAACATTTACGTGTTTTGCCAAAAATACAATTTTTGAAAAAATCGAAGAATGTATTACTTGTCTTAACAGATTTGAGATTTGAGTGTATTTTTCAAGACTGTAAATGTGACAATGTTTTTAACTGCAATATTCACAGTATGAGCTATAAACTTAACCGGATTTTCATTAAATTTCCCCTAGTATCCGCTAATTTATAAAATATAGCCAACACTGCTGAAATATTTTCGTAAAGGAAATCCAAAGAATTCCACAATTTCGGTATTTAAAGAAATAGGTTATGCTAACCCAACTATTTTTAAATTTACTCCGAAAACCTTCCCGAATTTTGAAGATTTTTCCGATTCTTACCACAACATCCGGACCATTAGAATCCATATATAATACCGAAGTTTATTGTTTGCCACAGTGAGTGTTCTTATTGAGAGCGACTCCAAATCAAACTCTTAGAGTAAAATGAGTTAGATTTTGAACGTGTATGTCTGACTTAGATGGTTTGAGGTAGGCTACTTTTTAGAATGTAAAAGTGACCTTTACTTTTGATGCAATCTTAAGAATAAGAATGGTAAGTATTAAAATACTTTGCTTTCAGTGTTCTACTGATCTTCAAGTACTTTGTTGAATTGGTAGCAAAAAACGATGCCATAGAAAAATATGAAATATTGTACTTTATTGGTATAGGATACGCTTATCAGAGTATTTTCCAGCTAACTCCGAAAACCTAATCAAAATATCTAAGATTTTACAAAGTCTTACCTTAATATGCAGGCAAATAAAATCTAAAAATATAATTCAAAACATTTATGTGTTTTGCCAAAAATACAATTTTTTGAAAAAATCGAAGAATGTATTACTTGTATTATCAGATTTGAGATAGTGTATTTTTCAAGAGTGTAAATGTGACAATGTTTTTAACTGCAATATTTACAGTATGAGCTATAAACTCAACCGGATTTTCATTAAATTTCCCAGAGTATGCGCTAATTTATAACATATAGCGAACACTGCCGGAATATTTTCGTAAAGGAAATCCAAAAAATTCTACAATTTCGGTATTTAAACAAATAGGTTATGCTAACCCAACTATTTTTAAGTTTACTCCGAAAACCTTATCGAATTTTGAAAATTTTTCCGATACTTACCACAACATCTGGACCATTAGAATCCATATATATAATACCAAAGTTTATTGTTTGCTACAGTGAGTGTTCTTATTGAGAGCAACTCCAAATCAAACTCTTAGAGAAAAATGAGTTGGATTTTGGACTGTTATGTTTGCCGTAGAAGGTTTGAGGTAGGCTACTCTTTAGAATGTAAAAGTGACCTATACTTTTAATGCAATCTTCATAATAAAAACGGTAAGTATTATAATACTTTGCTTTCTGTGTTGAATTGGTAGCAAAATTTAAAAAACGTTGCCCTAGAACAATATGAAGTATTGTACATTATTAGTCTAGGATACGCTAATCAGAGCATTCACCAGCTAACTTCCAAAACGTGATAAAATTTCTAAGATTTTACAAAGTCTTACCACAATATGCAGGCAAATAAAATCTATAAATATAATTCAAAACATTTATGTGTTTTGCCAAAAATACAATTTTTGAAAAAATCGAAGGATGTATTACTTGTCGTAACAGATTTGAGATAGAGTATTTTTCAAGAGTGTAAAAGTGACAATGTTTTAAGTGCAATATTCACAGTATGAGCTATAACTCCCAACCGGATTTTCATTAAATTTCTCCGAGTATCCGCTAATTTATAACATATAGCCAAGACTGGAGGAATAATTACGAAAGGAAATCCAAAAAATTATACAATTTCGGTATTTAAAGAAATAGGTTATGCTAACTCAAATATTTTTAAGTTTACTCCGAAAACATTCCCGAATTTTGAAGATTTTTTCCGATACTTACCACAACATCCGGACCATTAGAATCCATATATATAATACCGAAGTTTATTGTTTGCTACAGTAAGTGTTCTTATTGAGAGCGACTCCAAATCAAACACTTAGAAAAAAATGAGTTAGATTTTGGACTGTTATGTCTGCCTCAGAAGGTTTGAGGGAGGCTATTTTTAGAATGTAAAAGTGACCTATACTTTTAATGCAATCTTCATAATAAAAACGGTAAGTATTAAAATACTTTGCTTTCAGTGTTCAACTGGTCTTCAAGTAGTTTGTTGAATTAATAGCAAAATTTAAAAAACGATGCCCTAGAACAATATGAAGTATTGTACTTTATTAGTATAGGATACGTTAATCAGAGTATTTACCAGCTAACTCCCAAAACCTGATCAAAATTTCTAAATTTTACAAATTCTTACCACAATATGCAGGCAAAAAAAATTTATAAATATAATTCAAAACATTTATGGGTTTTGCCAAAAATATAATTTTTGAAAAAATCGAAGAATGTATTACTTGTCTTAACAGATTTGATGTAGTGTATTTTTCAAGACTGTAAATGTGACAATGTTTTTAACTGCAATATTCACAGTATGAGCTATAAACACAACCGTATTTTCATTAAATTTCCCCTAGTATCCGCTAATTTATAACATATAGCCAACACTGCAGAAATATTTGCGTAAAGGAAATCCAAAAAATTCTAAAATTTCGGTATTTAAAGAAATAGGTTATGCTAACCCAACTATTTTTAAGTTTACTCCGAAAACCTTCCCGAATTTTGAAGATTTTTCCGATACTTACCTCAACATCAGGACCATTAGAATCAATATATATAATACCAAAGTTTATTGATTGCTACAGTGAGTGTTCTTATTGAGAGCAACTCCAAATCAAACTCTTACAGAAAAATGAGTTAGATATTGGACTGTTCTGTCTGCCTTAGTACTTTTGAGGTAGGCTACTTTTTAGAATGTAAAAGTGACCTTTACTTTCGATGCAATCTTCATAATAAGAACGATAAGTATTAACATACTTTGCTTTCAGTTTTCTACTGGTCTTCAAGTAGTTTGTTGCATTCGTAGAAAAATTTAAGCAACGGAGCCCTAGAACAATATGAAATATTGTACTTCTTAAAGTTGGAATATGCTTTTCAGAGTTTTTTAAGCTTACTCCGAAAACCTGATCAAAATTTCTAAGATTTTACAAAGTCTTAACACAATATGCAGACAAATAAAATCTATAAATATAATTCTAAACATTTATGTGTTTTGCCAAAAATACAATTTTTGAAAAAATCGAAGAATGTATTACTGGTCTTAACAGATTTGAGATAGTGTATTTTTCAAGACTGTAAATGTGACAATGTTTTTAATTGCAATATTCACAGTATGAGCTATAAACTCAACCGGATTTTCCTTAAATTTCCCCGAGTATCCGCTAATTTATAACATATAGGGAACACTGCAGGAATATTGTCGTAAGGGAAATACAAAAAAATCTACAATTTCGGTATTTAAAGAAATAGGTTATGCTAACCCAACTATTTTTAAGTTTACTCCGAAAACCTTCCCGAATTTTGAAGATTTTTCCGATACTTACCTCAACATCAGGACCATTAGAATCAATATATATAATACCAAAGTTTATTGATTGCTCCAGTGACTGTTCTTATTGAGAGCAACTCCAAATCAAACTCTTAGAGAAAAATAAGATAGATTTTGTACTGTTCTGTCTGCCTTAGTAGTTTTGAGGAAGGCTACTTTTTAGAATGTAAAAGTGACCTTTACTTTTTATGCAATCTTCATAATAAGAACGATAAGTATTAAAATACTTTGCTTTCAGTTTTCTACTGGTCTTCAAGAAGTTTGTTGCATTCGTAGAAAAATTTAAGCAACGGAGCCCTAGAACAATATGAAATATTGTACTTCTTAAAGTTAGAATATGCTTTACAGAGTTTTTTAAGATTACTCCGAAAACCTGATCAAAATTTCAAAGCTTTACAAAGTCTTACCACGATATGCAGACAAATAAAATCTATAAATATAATTCAAAACATTTATGTGTTTTGCCAAAAATACAATTTTTGAAATAATCGAATAATGTATTACTTGTCTTAACAGATTTGAGATAGTGTATTTTTCAAAAATGTAAATGTGACAAAGTTTTTAACTGCAATATTCACAGAATGAGCTATAAACTCAACCGGAATTTCATTGAATTTCCCCGAGTATCCGCTTATTTATAACATATAGCCAACACTGCAGAAATATTTTCGTTAAGGAAATCCAAAAAAAATCTCCAATTTCGGTATATAAAGAAATAGGTTATGCTAACCCAATTATTTTTAAGTTTACTCTGAAAAACTTCCAGAATTTTGAAGATTTTTCCGATACCACAACATCCGGACCATTAGAATCATATCTATAATACCGAAGTTTATTGTTTGCTACGGTGAGCGACTCCAAATCAAACTCATAGAGAAAAATGAGTTAGATTTTAGACTGTTATGTCTGCCTTAGATGGTTTCAGGTAGGCTACTTTTTAGAATGTAAAAGTGACCTTTACTTTTGATGCAATCTTCAGAATAAGATTGGTAAGTATTAAAATACTTTGCTTTCAGTGTTCTACTGGTCTTCAAGTACTTTGTTGAATTGGTAGCAAAATTTAAAAAACGATGCCCTAGAACAATATGAAATAATGTACTTTATTAGTATAGGATACGCTTATCAGAGTATTTTCCAGATAACTCCCAAAACCTAATCAAAATATCTAAGATTTTACAAAGTCTTACCATAATATGCAGGCAAATAAAATCTATAAATATAATTCAAAACATTTATGTGTTTTGCCAAAAATACAATTTTTTGAAAAAATCGAAGAATCTATTACTTGTCTTAACAGATTTAAAATAGTGTATTTTTCAAGAGTGTAAATGTGACAAAGTTTTTAACTGCAATATTCACAGTATGAGCAATAAACTCAACCGGATTTTCATTAAATTTCTCAGAGTATCAGCTAATTTATATCATACAGCCAACACTGTAGGAATATTTACGAAAAGAAATCCAAAAAATTCTAAAATTTCGGTATTTAAAGAAATAGGTTATGCTAACCCAACTATTTTTAGGATTACTCCGAAAACCTTCCCGAATTTTGAAGATTTTTCCGATACTTACCACAACATCCGGACCATTAGAATCACTATCTATAATACCGAAGTTTATTGTTTGCTACGGTGAGTGTTCTTATTGAGAGCGACTCCAAATCAAAATCTTAGAGAGAAATGAGTTAGATTTTGGACTGTTCTGTCTTCCTTAGTAGTTTTGAGGTAGGCTAATTTTTAGAATGTAAAAGTGACCTTTACTTTTGATGCAATCTTCATAATAAGAAAGGTGAGTATTAAAATACTTTGCTTTCAGTGTTCTACTGGTCTTCAAGTACTTTGTTGAATTGGTAGCAAAATTTTAAAAAACGATGCCCTAGAACAATATGAAGAATTGTACTTTATTAGTATAGGACACGCTTATCAGAGTATTTACCAGCTAACTCCCAAAACCTGATCAAAATTTCTAAGATTTTACAACGTCTTACCACAATATGCAGGCATATAAAATCTATAAATATAATTCAAAACATTTATGTGTTTTGCCAAAAATACAATTTTTTGAAAAAATCGAAGAATGTATTACTTGTCGTAACAAATTTGAGATAGTGTATTTTTCAAGATTGTAAAAGTGACAATGTTTTAACTGCAATATTCACAGTATGAGCTATAACTCCCAACCGGATTTTCATTAAATTTCTCCGAGTATCTGCTAATTTATAACATATAGCCAACACCGTAGGAATATTTACTAAAGGAAATCCAAAAAGTTCTACAATTTCGGTATTTAAAGTAATAGATTATGCTAACCCAACTATTTTTAAGTTTACTCCGAAATACTTCCCGAATTTTGAAGATTTTTCCGATACTTACCACAACATCCGGACCATTAGAATCCATATATATATAATACCGAAGTTTATTGTTTGCTACAGTGAGTGTTCTTATTGAGGGCAACTCCAAATCAAACTCTTAGAGAAAAATGAGTTAGATTTTGGACTGTTCTGTCTGCCTTAGTAGCTTTGAGGTAGGCTATTTTTTAGAACGTAAAAGTGACCTTTACTTTTGATGCAATCTTCATAATAAGAACGGTAAGTATTAAAATACTTTGCTTTCAGTGTTCTACTGGTCTTCCAGTAGTTTGTTGAATTAGTAGCAAAATTTAAAAAACGATGCCCTAGAACAATATGAAATAATGTAGTTTATTAGTATAGGATAAAAAATCGAAAAAAAATAGGAAAAAATCGAAGAATGTAATACTTGTCGTAACAGATTTGAGATAGTGTATTTTTCAAAAGTGTAAAAGTGACAATGTTTTTAACTGCGATATTCACAGTATGAGCTAAAACTCCCAACCGGATTTTCATTAAATTTCTCCGAGTATCCGCTAATTTATAACATATAGCCAACACTGTAGGAATATTTACGAAAGGAAATCCAAGAAATTCAACAATTTCGGTATTTAAAGAAATAGGTTATCCTAACCCAACTATTTTTAAGTTTACTCCGAAAACCTTCCCGAATTTTTGAAGATTTTTCCGATACTTACCACAACATCGGGACCATTAGAATCCATATATATAATACCGAAGGTTATTGCTTGCTACAATGAGTGTTCTTATTGAGAGCGACTCCAAATCAAACTCATAGAGAAAAATGAGTTAGATTTTGGACTGTTATGTCTGCCTTAGATGGTTTCAGGTAGGCTACTTTTTAGAATGTAAAAGTGACCTTTACTTTTGATGCAATCTTCAGAATAAGAATGGTAAGTATTAAAATACTTTGCTTTCAGTGTTCTACTGGTCTTCAAGTACTTTGTTGAATTGGTAGCAAAATTTAAAAAACGATGCCCTAGAACAATATGAAATAATGTACTTTATTAGTATAGGATACGCTTATCAGAGTATTTTCCAGATAACTCCCAAAACCTAATCAAAATATCTAAGATTTTACAAAGTCTTACCATAATATGCAGGCAAATAAAATCTAAAAATATAATTCAAAACATTTATGTGTTTTGCCAAAAATACAATTTTTTGAAAAAATCGAAGAATATATTACTTGTCTTAACAGATTTGAGATAGTGTATTTTTCAAGAGTGTAAATGTGACAAAGTTTTTAACTGCAATATTCACAGTATGAGCAATAAACTCAACCGGATTTTCATTAAATTTCTCAGAGTATCAGCTAATTTATATCATACAGCCAACACTGTAGGAATATTTACGAAAAGAAATCCAAAAAATTCTAAAATTTCGGTATTTAAAGAAATAGGTTATGCAAACCCAACTATTTTTAGGATTACTCCGAAAACCTTCCCTAATTTTGAAGATTTTTCCGATACTTACCACAACATCCGGACCATTAGAATCCACATATATGTAATACCGAAGTTTATTGTTTGCAACAGTGAGTGTTCTTATTGAGAGCAACTCCAAATCAAACTCTTAGAGAAAAATGAGATAGATTTTGGACTGTTATGTCTGCCTTATATGGTTTCAGGTAGGCTACTTTTTAGAATGTAAAAGTGACCTTTACTTTTGATGCAATCTTCAGAATAAGAATGGTAAGTATTAAAATACTTTGCTTTCAGTGTTCTACTGGTCTTCAAGTACTTTGTTGAATTGGTAGCAAAATTTAAAAAACGATGCCCTAGAACAATATGAAATAATGTACTTCTTAAAGTTAGAATATGCTTTACAGAGTTTTTTAAGCTTACTCCGAAAACCTGATCAAAATTTCTAAGATTTTACAAAGTCTTACCACAATATGCAGGCAATTAAAATCTATAATTATAATTCAAAACATTTATGTGTTTTGCCAAAAATACAATTTTTGAAAAAATCGAAGAATGTATTACTTGTCTTAACAAATTTGAGATAGTGTATTTTTCAAGACTGTAAATGTGACAATGTTTTTAACTGCAATATTCACAGTATGAGCCATAAACTCAACCGGATTTTCATTAAATTTCCCCGAGTTTCCGCTAAATTATAACATATAGGGAACACTGCAGGAATATTGTCGTAAGGGAAATCCAAAAAAATCTACAATTTCGGTATTTAAAGAAATAGGTTATGCTAACCCAACTATTTTTAGGTTTGCTTCGAAAACCTTCCCGAATTTTGAAGATTTTTCCGATACTTACCACAACAGCCGGACCATTAGAATCCATATATATATATAAAACCGAAGTTTATCGTTTGCTACAGTGAGTGTTCTTATTGAGAGCAACTCCAAATCAAACTCTTAGAGAAAAAATGAGTTAGATTTTGGACTGTTCTGTCTGCCTTAGTAGTTTTGAGGAAGGCTACTTTTTAGAATGTAAAAGTGACCTTTACTTTTGATGCAATCTTCATAATAAGAACGATAAGTATTAAAATACTTTGCTTTCAGTTTTCTACTGGTCTTCAAGTACTTTGTTGAATTGGTAGCAAAATTTAAAAAACGATGCCCTAGAACAATATGAAGTATTGTACATTATTAGTATAGGATACGCTAATCAGAGTATTTACCAGCTAACTCCCAAAACCTGATCAAAATTTCTAAGATTTTACAAAGTCTTACCACAATATGCAGGCAAATGAAATCTATAAATATAATTACAAAATATTTATGTGTTTTGCCAAAAATACAATTTTTTGAAAAAATCGAAGAATGTAATACTTGTCGTAACAGATTTGAGATAGTGTATTTTTCAAGAGTGTAAAAGTGACAATGTTTTTAACTGCGATATTCACAGTATGAGCTATAACTCCCAACCGGATTTCCATTAAATTTCTCCGAGTATCCGCTAATTTATAACATATAGCCAACACTGTAGGAATATTTACGAAAGGAAATCCAAGAAATTCAACAATTTCGGTATTCAAAGAAATAGGTTATCCAAACCCAACTATTTTTAAGTTTACTCCGAAAACCTTCCCGAATTTTTAAAGATTTTTCCGATACTTACCACAACATCCGGACCATTAGAATCCATATATATAATACCGAAGTTTATTGTTTGCTACAGTGAGTGTTCTTATTGAGAGCGACTCCAAATCAAACTCATAGAGAAAAATGAGTTAGATTTTGGACTGTTATGTCTGCCTTAGATGGTTTCAGGTAGGCTACTTTTTAGAATGTAAAAGTGACCTTTACTTTTGATGCAATCTTCAGAATAAGAATGGTAAGTATTAAAATAATTTGCTTTCAGTGTTCTACTGGTCTTCAAGTACTTTGTTGAATTGGTAGCAAAATTTAAAAAACGATGCCCTAGAACAATATGAAATAATGTACTTTATTAGTATAGGATACGCTTATCAGAGTATTTTCCAGATAACTCCCAAAACCTAATCAAAATATCTAAGATTTTACAAAGTCTTACCATAATATGCAGGCAAATAAAATCTATAAATATAATTCCAAATATTTATGTGTTTAGCCAAAAATACAATTTTTTGAAAAAATCGAAGAATCTATTACTTGTCTTAACAGATTTGAGATAGTGTATT
This sequence comes from Styela plicata, assembly GCA_963675895.2. Classification (NCBI taxonomy): domain Eukaryota; kingdom Metazoa; phylum Chordata; class Ascidiacea; order Stolidobranchia; family Styelidae; genus Styela; species Styela plicata. Next base: position 4,585,752 of record OZ023144.1, on the reverse strand, counting down.
TTTCAAGAGTGTAAATGTGACAAAGTTTTTAACTGCAATATTCACAGTATGAGCAATAAACTCAACCGGATTTTCATTAAATTTCTCAGAGTATCAGCTAATTTATATCATACAGCCAACACTGCAGGAATATTTACGAAAAGAAATCCAAAAAATTCTAAAATTTCGGTATTTAGAGAAATAGGTTATGCTAACCCAACTATTTTTAGGATTACTCCGAAAACCTTCCCGAATTTTGAAGATTTTTCCGATACTTACCACAACATCCGGACCATTAGAATCCATATATATGTAATACCGAAGTTTATTGTTTGCTACAGTGAGTGTTCTTATTGAGAGCAACTCCAAATCAAACTCTTAGAGAAAAATGAGATAGATTTTGGACTGTTATGTCTGTCTTATATGGTTTCAGGTAGGCTACTTTTTAGAATGTAAAAGTGACCTTTATTTTGATGCAATCTTCAGAATAAGAATGGTAAGTATTAAAATACTTTGCTTTCAGTGTTCTACTGGTCTTCAAGTACTTTGTTGAATTGGTAGCAAAATTTAAAAAACGATGCCCTAAAACAATATGAAATAATGTACTTCTTAAAGTTAGAATATGCTTTACAGATTTTTTTAAGCTTACTCCGAAAACCTGATCAAAATTTCTAAGATTTTACAAAGTCTTTACCACAATATGCAGACAATTAAAATCTATAAATATAATTCAAAACATTTATGTGTTTTGCCAAAAATACAATTTTTGAAAAAATCGAAGAATGTATTACTTGTCTTAACAAATTTGAGATAGTGTATTTTTCAAGACTGTAAATGTGACAATGTTTTTAACTGCAATATTCACAGTATGACCTATAAACTCAACCGGATTTTCATTAAATTTCCCCGAGTTTCCGCTAATTTATAACATATAGGGAACACTGCAGGAATATTGTCGTAAGGGAAATACAAAAAAATCTACAATTTCGGTATTTAAAGAAATAGGTTATGCTAACCCAACTATTTTTAGGTTTACTCCGAAAATCTTCCCGAATTTTGAAGATTTTTCCCATACTTAGAATGTATTACTTGTCTTAACAGATTTGAGATAGTGTATTTTTCAAGAGTGTAAATGTGACAATGTTTTTAACTGCAATATTCACAGTATGAGCTATAAACTCAACCGGATTTTCATTAAATTTCTCAGAGTATCCGCTAATTTGTAACATAGAGCCAACACTGTAGGAATATTTACGAAAAGAAATCCAAAAAATTCTACAATTTCGGTATTTAAAGAAATAGGTTATGCTAACCCAACTATTTTTAGGATTACTCCGAAAACCTTCCCGAATTTTGAAGATTTTTCCGATACTTACCACAACATCCGGGCCATTTGAATCCATATATATGTAATATCGAAGTTTATTGTTTGCTCCAGTGAGTGTTCTTATTGAGAGCAACTTCAAATTAAACTCTTAGAGAAAAATGAGATAGATTTTGTACTGTTCTGTCTGCCTTAGTTGTTTTGAGGTAGGCTACTTTTTATAATGTAAAAGTGACCTTTACTTTTGATGCAATCTTCAGTAATAAGAATGGATAAGTATTTAAATACTTTGTATTCAGTTTTCTACTGGTCTTCAAGTAGTTTGTTGCATTCGTAGAAAAATTTAAGCAACGGAGCCCTAGAACAATATGAAATATTGTACTTCTTAAAGTTAGAATAAGCTTTACAGAGTTTTTTAAGCTTACTCCGAAAACCTGATTAAAATTTCTAAGATTTTACAAAGTCTTACCACAATATGCGGACAATTAAAATCTATAAATATAATTTAAAACATTTATGTGTTTTGCCAAAAATACAATTTTTGAAAAAATCGAAGAATGTATTACTTGTCTTAACAGATTTGAGATAGTGTATTTTTCAAGACTGTAAATGTGACAATGTTTTTAACTGCAATATTCACAGTATGAGCTATAAACTCAACTGGATTTTCATTAAATTTCCCCGAGTATCCACTAATTTATAACATATCGGGAACACTGCAGGAATATTGTCGTAAGGGAAATCCAAAAAAATCTACAATTTCGGTATTTAAAGAAATAGGTTATGCTAACCCAACTATTTTTAGGTTTGCTTCGAAATCCTTCCCGAATTTTGAAGATTTTTCCGATACCTTCCACAACATCCGGACCATTAGAATCCATATATATATAAAACCGAAGTTTATCGTTTGCTACAGTGAGTGTTCTTATTGAGAGCAATTCCAAATCAAACTCTTAGAGAAAAATGAGTTAGATTTTGTACTGTTCTGTCTGCCTTAGTAGTTTTGGTGTAAGCTACTTTTTAGAATGTAAAAGTGACCTTTACTTTTTATGCAATCTTCATAATAAGAACGATAAGTATTAAAATACTTTGTATTCAGTTTTCTACTGGTCTTCAAGTAGATTGTTGCATTCGTAGAAAAATTTAAGCAACGGAGCCCTAGAACAATATGAAATATTGTACTTCTTAAAGTTAGAATATGCTTTAAAGAGTTTTTTAAGCTTACTCCGAAAACCTGATCAAAATTTCTAAGATTTTACAAAGTCTTACCACAATATGCAGACAATTAAAATCTATATATATAATTCAAAACATTTATGTGTTTTGCCATATATACAATTTTTGAAAAAATCGAAGAATGTATTACTAGTCTTAACAGATTTGAGATAATGTATTTTTCAAGACTGTAAATGTGACAATGTTTTTAACTGCAATATTCACAGTATGAGCTATAAACTCAACCGGAATTTAATTAAATTTCCCCAAGTATCCGCTTATTTATAACATATAGCCAACACAGCAGAAATATTTTCGTTGAGGAAATCCTAAAAATTCTCCAATTGCGGTATTTAAAGAAATAGGTTATGCTAACCCAAATATTTTTAAGTTTACTCCGAAAACCCTCCCGAATTTTGAAGATTTTTCCGATACCACAACATCCGGACCATTAGAATCAATATCTATAATACCGAAGTTTATTGTTTGCTACAGTGAGTGTTCTTATTGAGAGCGACTACAAATCATAATCTTAAAGAAAAATGAGTTAGATTTTGGACTGTTCTGTCTGCCTTAGTAGTTTTGAGGTAGGCTAATTTTTAGAATGTAAAAGTGACCTTTACTTTTGATGCAATCTTCATAATAAGAACGGTGAGTATTAAAATACTTTGCTTTCAGTGTTCTACTGGTCTTCAAGTACTTTGTTGAATTGGTAGCAAAATTTAAAAAACGATGCCCTAGAACAATATGAAGAATTGTACTTTATTAGTATAGGACACGCTTATCAGAGTATTTACCAGCTAACTCCCAAAACCTGATAAAAATTTCTAAGATTTTACAACGTCTTACCACAATATGCAGGCAATTAAAATCTATAAATATAATTCAAAACATTTATGTGTTTTGCCAAAAATACAATTTTTTTAAAAAATCGAAGAATGTATTACCTATCGTAACAGATTTGAGATAGTGTATTTTTCAAGATTGTGAAAGTGACAATGTATTAACTGCAATATTCACAGTATGAGCTATAACTCTCAACCGGATTTTCATTAAATTTCTCCAAGTATCCGCTAATTTATAACATATAGCCAACACCGTAGGAATATTTACTAAAGGAAATCCAAAAAGTTCTACAATTTCGGTATTTAAAGTAATAGGTTATGCTAACCCATCTATTTTTTAGTTTACTCCGAAATACTTCCCGAATTTTGAAGATTTATCCGATACTTACCACAACATCCGGACCATAAGAATCCATATATATAATACTGAAGTTTATTGTTTGCTACAGTGAATGTTCTTATTTAGGGCAACTCCAAATCAAACTCTAAAAAAAAAGGAGTTAGATTTTGGACTGTTCTGTCTGCCTTAGTAGTTTTGAGGTAGGCTAATTTTTAGAATGTAAAAGTGACCTTTACTTTTGATGCAATCTTCATAATAAGAACGGTGAGTATTAAAATACTTTGCTTTTAGTGTTCTACTGGTCTTCAAGTACTTTGTTGAATTGGTAGCAAAATTTAAAAAACGATGCCCTAGAACAATATGAAGAATTGTACTTTATTAGTATAGGACACGCTTATCAGAGTATTTACCAGCTAACTCCCAAAACCTGATAAAAATTTCTAAGATTTTACAACGTCTTACCACAATATGCAGGCAATTAAAATCTATAAATATAATTCAAAACATTTATGTGTTTTGCCAAAAATACAATTTTTTGAAAAAATCGAAGAATGTATTACTTGTCTTAACAGATTTGAGATAGTGTATTTTTCAAGACTGTAAATGTGACAATGTTTTTAACTGCAATATTCACAGTATGAGCTATAAACTCAACCGGAATTTAATTAAATTTCCCCAAGTATCCGCTTATTTATAACATATAGCCAACACAGCAGAAATATTTTCGTTGAGGAAATCCTAAAAATTCTCCAATTGCGGTATTTAAAGAAATAGGTTATGCTAACCCAAATATTTTTAAGTTTACTCCGAAAACCCTCCCGAATTTTGAAGATTTTTCCGATACCACAACATCCGGACCATTAGAATCAATATCTATAATACCGAAGTTTATTGTTTGCTACAGTGAGTGTTCTTATTGAGAGCGACTCCAAATCAAACTCATAGCGAAAAATGAGTTAGATTTTGGACTGTTATGTCTGCCTTATATGGTTTCAGGTAGGCTCCTTTTTAGAATGTAAAAGTGACCTTTACTTTTGATGCAATCTTCAGAATAAGAAAGGTAAGTATTGAAATACTTTGCTTTCTGTGTTCTACTGGTCTTCAAGTACTTTGTTGAATTGGTAGCAAAATTTGAAAAACGATGCCTTGGAACATTATGAAATAATGTACTTTATTAGTATAGGATACGCTTATCAGAGTATTTTCCAGATAACTCCCAAAACCTAATAAAAATATCGAAGATTTTTACAAAGTCTTACCTTAATATGCAGGCAAATAAAATCTATAAATATAATTCAAAACATTTATGTGTTTTGCCAAAAATACAATTTTTTGAAAAAATCGAAGAATGTATTACTTGTCTTAACAGATTTGAGATAGTGTATTTTTCAAGAGTGTAAATGTGACAAAGTTTTTAACTGCAATATTCACAGTATGAGCTATAAACTCAACCGGATTTTCATTAAATTTCTCAGAGTATCCGCTAATTTATATCATACAGCCAACACTGTAGGAATATTTACGAAAAGAAATCCAAAAAATTCTACAATTTCGGTATTTAAAGAAATAGGTTATGCTAACCCAACTATTTTTAGGATTACTCCGAAAACCTTCCCGAATTTTGAAGATTTTTCCGATACTTACCACAACATCCGGACAATTAGAATCCATATATATATGTAATACCGAAGTTTATTGTTTGCTACAGTGAGTGTTCTTATTGAGATCAACTCCAAATCAAACTCTTAGAGAAAAATGAGATAGATTTTGTACTGTTCTGTCTGCCTTAGTAGTTTTGGTGTAAGCTACTTTTTAGAATGTAAAAGTGACCTTTACTTTTTATGCAATCTTCATAATAAGAACGATAAGTATTAAAATACTTTGTATTCAGTTTTCTACTGGTCTTCAAGTAGATTGTTGCATTCGTAGAAAAATTTAAGCAACGGAGCCCTAGAACAATATGAAATATTGTACTTCTTAAAGTTAGAATATGCTTTTAAAGAGTTTTTTTAAGCTTACTCCGAAAACCTGATCAAAATTTCTAAGATTTTACAAAGTCTTACCACAATATGCAGACAATTAAAATCTATATATATAATTGAAAACATTTATGTGTTTTGCCAAAAATACAATTTTTGAAAAAATCGAAGAATGTATTACTAGTCTTAACAGATTTGAGATAGTGTATTTTTCAAGACTGTAAATGTGACAATGTTTTTAACTGCAATATTCACAGTATGAGCTATAAACTCAACCGGAATTTCATTAAATTTCCCCGAGTATCCGCTTATTTATAACATATAGCCAACACTGCAGAAATATTTTCGTTGAGGAAATCCTAAAAATTCTCCAATTTCGGTATTTAAAGAAATATGTTATGCTAACCCAAATATTTTTAAGTTTACTCCGAAAACCTTCCCGAAATTTTTGAAGATTTTTCCGATACTTACCACAACATCGGGACCATTAGAATCAATATCTAAAATACCGAAGTTTATTGTTTGCTACAGTGAGTGTTCTTTTTGAGAGCGACTCCAAATCAAACTCTTAAAGAAAAATGAGTTAGATTTTGGACTGTTCTGTCTGCCTTAGTAGCTTTGAGGTAGGCTACTTTTTAGAATGTAAAAGTGACCTTTACTTTTGATGCAATCTTCATAATAAGAACGGTAAGTATTAAAATACTTTGCTTTCAGTGTTCTACTGGTCTTCCAGTAGTTTGTTGAATTGGTAGCAAAATTTAAAAAACGATGCCCTAGAACAATATGAAGTATTGTACATTATTAGTATAGGATACGCTAATCAGAGTATTTAACAGCTAACTCCCAAAACCTGATCAAAATTTCCAAGATTTTACAAAGTCTTACCACAATATGCAGGCAAATAAAATCTATAAATATAATTAAAAAATATTTATGTGTTTTGCCAAAAATACAATTTTTTGAAAAAATCGAAGAATGTAATACTTGTCGTAACAGATTTGAGATAGTGTATTTTTTAAGAGTGTAAAAGTGACAATGTTTTTAACTGCGATATTCACAGTATGAGCTATAACTCCCAACCGGATTTTCATTAAATTTCTCCGAGTATCCGCTAATTTATAACATATAGCCAACACTGTAGGAATATTTACGAAAGGAAATCCAAGAAATTCAACAATTTCGGTATTTAAAGAAATAGGTTATCCTAACCCAACTATTTTTAAGTTTACTCCGAAAACCTTCCCAAATTTTTGAAGATTTTTCCGATATTTACCACAACATCGGGACCATTAGAATCCATATATATAATACCGAAGTTTATTGTTTGCTACAGTGAGTGTTCTTATTGAGAGCGACTCCAAATCAAACTCATAGAGAAAAATGAGTTAGATTTTGGACTGTTATGTCTGCCTTAGATGGTTTCAGGTAGGCTACTTTTTAGAATGTAAAAGTGGCCTTTACTTTTGATGCAATCTTCAGAATAATAAAGGTAAGTATTAAAATACTTTGCTTTCAGTGTTCTACTGGTCTTCAAGTACTTTGTTGAATTGGTAGCAAAATTTAAAAACGATGCCCTAGAATAATATGAAATAATGTACTTTATTAGTATAGGATACGCTTATCAGAGTATTTTCCAGATAACTCCCAAAACATAATCAAAATATCTAAGATTTTACAAAGTCTTACCTTAATATGCAGGCAAATAAAATCTATAAATATAATTCAAAACATTTATGTGTTTTGCCAAAAATACAATTTTTTGAAAAAATCGAAGAATGTATTACTTGTCTTAACAGATTTGAGATAGTGTATTTTTCAAGAGTGTAAATGTGACAAAGTTTTTAACTGCAATATTCACAGTATGAGCTATAAACTCAACTTGATTTTCATTAAATTTCTCAGAGTATCCGCTAATTTATATCATACAGCCAACACTGTAGGAATATTTACGAAAAGAAATCCAAAAAAATCTACAATTTCGGTATTTAAAGAAATAGGTTATGCTAACCCAACTATTTTTAGGATTACTCCGAAACCCTTCCCGAATTTTGAAGATTTTTCCGATACTTACCACAACATCCGGACAATTAGAATCCATATATATGTAATACCGAAGTTTATTGTTTGCTACAGTGAGTGTTCTTATTGAGATCAACTCCAAATCAAACTCTTAGAGAAAAATGAGATAGATTTTGTACTGTTCTGTCTGCCTTAGTAGATTTGGTGTAAGCTACTTTTTAGAATGTAAAAGTGACCTTTACTTTTTATGCAATCTTCATGATAAGAACGATAAGTATTGAAATACTTTGTATTCAGTTTTCTACTGGTCTTCAAGTAGATTGTTGCATTCGTAGAAAAATTTAAGCAACGGAGCCCTAGAACAATATGAAATATTGTACTTCTTAAAGTTAGAATATGCTTTAAAGAGTTTTTTAAGCTTACTCCGAAAACCTGATCAAAATTTCTAAGATTTTACAAAGTCTTACCACAATATGCAGACAATTAAAATCTATATATATAATTAAAAACATTTATGTGTTTTGCCAAAAATACAATTTTTGAAAAAATCGAAGAATGTATTACTTGTCTTAACAGATTTGAGATAGTGTATTTTTCAAGACTGTAAATGTGACAATGTTTTTAACTGCAATATTCACAGTATGAGCTATAAACTCAACCGGATTTTCATTAAATTTCCCCGAGTATCCGCTAATTTATAAAATATAGCCAACACTGCAGAAATATTTTCGTAAAGGATATCAAAAAATTCTACAATTTCGGTATTTAAAGAAATAGGTTATGCTAACCCAACTATTTTTAAGTTTACTCCGAAAACCTTCCCGAATTTTGAAGATTTTTCCGATACTTAGAATGTATTACTTGTCTTAACAGATTTGAGATAGTGTATTTTTCAAGAGTGTAAATGTGACAATGTTTTTAACTGCAATATTCACAGTTAGAGCTATAAACTCAACCGGATTTTCATTAAATTTCTCAGAGTATCCGCTAATTTGTAATATACAGCCAACACTGTAGGAATATTTACGAAAAGAAATCCAAAAAATTCTACAATTTCGGTATTTAAAGAAATAGGTTATGCTAACCCAACTATTTTTAGGATTACTCCGAAAACCTTCCCGAATTTTGAAGATTTTTCCGATACTTACCACAACATCCGGACAATTAGAATCCATATATATGTAATACCGAAGTTTATTGTTTGCTACAGTGAGTGTTCTTATTGAGATCAACTCCAAAAATGATCAAACTCTTAGAGAAAAATGAGATAGATTTTGTACTGTTCTGTCTGCCTTAGTAGTTTTGGTGTAAGCTACTTTTTAGAATGAAAAAGTGACCTTTACTTTTTATGCAATCTTCATAATAAGAACGATAAGTAAAAAAATACTTTGTATTCAGTTTTCTACTGGTCTTCAAGTAGATTGTTGCATTCGTAGAAAAATTTAAGCAACGGAGCCCTATAGAACAATATGAAATATTGTACTTCTTAAAGTTAGAATATGCTTTAAAGAGTTTTTTAAACTTACTCCGAAAAACCTGATCAAAATTTCTAAGATTTTACAAAGTCTTGCCACAATATGCAGACAATTAAAATCTATATATATAATTTCAAAACATTTATGTTTTTTTCCCAAAAATACAATTTTTGAAAAAATCGAAGAATGTATGTATTACTTGTCTTAACAGATTTGAGATAGTGTATTTTTCAAGAGTGTAAATGTGACAATGTTTTTAACTGCAATATTCACAGTTAGAGCTATAAACTCAACCGGATTTTCATTAAATTTCTCAGAGTATCCGCTAATTTGTAATATACAGCCAACACTGTAGGAATATTTACGAAAAGAAATCCAAAAAATTCTACAATTTCGGTATTTAAAGAAATAGGTTATGCTAACCCAACTATTTTTAGGATTACTCCGAAAGCCTTCCCGAATTTTGAAGATTTTTCCGATACTTACCACAACATCCGGACAATTAGAATCCATATATATGTAATACCGAAGTTTATTGTTTGCTACAGTGAGTGTTCTTATTGAGATCAACTCCAAATCAAACTCTTAGAGAAAAATGAGATAGATTTTGTACTGTTCTGTCTGCCTTAGTAGTTTTGGTGTAAGCTACTTTTTAGAATGAAAAAGTGACCTTTACTTTTTATGCAATCTTCATAATAAGAACGATAAGTATTAAAATACTTTGTATTCAGTTTTCTACTGGTCTTCAAGTAGATTGTTGCATTCGTAGAAAAATTTAAGCAACGGAGCCCTAGAACAATATGAAATATTGTACTTCTTAAAGTTAGAATATGCTTTAAAGAGTTTTTTAAGCTTACTCCGAAAACCTGATCAAAATTTCTAAGATTTTACAAAGTCTTGCCACAATATGCAGACAATTAAAATCTATATATATAATTCAAAACATTTATGTGTTTTGCCAAAAATACAATTTTTGAAAAAATCGAAGAATGTATTACTTGTCTTAACAGATTTGAGATAGTATATTTTTCAAGACTGTAAATGTGACAATGTTTTTAACTGCAATATTCACAGTATGAGCTATAAACTCAACCGGATTTTCATTAAATTTCTCAGAGTATCCGCTAATTTGTAACATACAGCCAACACTGTAAGAATATTTACGAAAAGAAATCCAAAAAATTCTACAATTTCGGTATTTAAAGAAATAGGTTATGCTAACCCAACTATTTTTAGGATTACTCCGAAAACCTTCCCGAATTTTGAATATTTTTCCGATACTTACCACAACATCCGGACTATTAGAATCCATATATATGTAATATCGAAGTTTATTGTTTGCTCCAGTGAGTGTTCTTATTGGGAGCGAATACAAATCAAACTCTTAGAGAAAAATGAGATAGATTTTGTACTGTTCTGTCTGCCTTAGTAGTTTTGAGGTAGGCTACTCTTTAGAATGTAAAAGTGACCTATACTTTTGATGAAATCTTCATAATAAAAACGGTAAGTACTGAAATACTTTGCTTTCAGTGTTCTACTGGTCTTCAAGTAGTTTGTTGAAATGGTAGCAAAATTTAAAAAACGATGCCCTAGAACAATATGAAGTATTGTACATTATTAGTATAGGATACGCTCATCAGAATATTTACCAGCTAACTCCCAAAACCTGATCAAAATTTCTAAGATTTTACAAAGTCTTACCACAAGATGCAGGCAAATAAAATCTATAAATATAATTCAAAACATTTATGTGTTTGGCCAAAAATAAAATTTTTTGAAAAAATCGAAGAATGTATTTCTTGTCGTAACAGATTTGAGATAGTGTATTTTTCAAGACTTTAAATGTGACAATGTTTTTAACTGCAATATTCACAGTATGAGCAAAAACTCCCAACCGGATTTTCATTAAATTTCTCCGAGTATCCACTAATTAATAACATATAGCCAACACTGTAGGAATATTTAAGAAAGGAAATCCAAGAAATTCAACAATTTCGGTATTTAAAGAAATAGGTTATCCTAACCCAACTATTTTTAAGTTTACTCCGAAAACCTTCCCGAATTTTGAAGATTTTTCCGACACTTAACACAACATCGGGACCATTAGAATCCACATATATCATACCGAAGTTTATTGTTTGCTACAGTGAGTGTTCTTATTGAGGACGACTCCAAATCAAACACTTAGAAAAAATGAGTTAGATTTTGGACTGTTATGTCTGCCTCAGAAGGTTTGAGGTAGGCTACTTTTTAGAATGTAAAAGTGACCTTTACTTTTGATGCAATCTTTATTATAAGAACGGTAAGTATTAAAATACTTTGGTTTCAGTGTTCTACTGGTCTTCAAGTAGTTTGTTTAATTGGTAGCAAAATTTAAAAAACGATGCCCTAGAACAATGTGAAGTATTGTACTTTATTAGTATAGGATACGTTAATCAGAGTATTTACAAGCTAACTCCCAAAACCTGTTCAAAATTTCTAAGATTTTACAAAGTCATACCACAATATGCAGGAAAATAAAATCTGTAAATTTTATTCAAAACATTTACGTGTTTTGCCAAAAATACAATTTTTTTAAAAAATCGAAGAATGTATTTCTTGTCGTAACAGATTTGAGATAGTGTATTTTTCAAGAGTGTAAAAGTGACAATGTTTTTAAATGCAATATTCACAGTATGAGCTATAACTCGCAACCGGATTTTCATTAAATTTCTCAGAGTATCCGCTAATTTATAACATACAGCCAACACTGTAGGAATATTTACGAAAGGAAATCCAAAACATTCCACAATTTCGGTATTTAAAGAAATAGGTTATGCTAACCCAACTATTTTTAATAAGTTTACTCCGAAAACCTTCCCGAATTTTGAAGATTTTTCCGATACTTACCTCAACATCCGGACATTTAGAATCCATATATATAATACCGAAGTTTATTGTTTGCTACAGTGAGTGTTCTTATTGAGAGCGACTCCAAATCAAACGTTAGAGAAAAATGAGTTAGACTTTGGACTGTTCTGTCGGCCTTAGTAGTTTTGAGGTAGGCTTATTTTTAGAATGTAAAAGTGACCTTTACTTTTATGCAATTTTCATAATAAGAACGATAAGTATTAAAATACTTTGCTTTCAGTTTTCTACTGGTCTTCAAGTAATTTGTTGCATTCGTAGAAAAATTTAAGCAACGGAGCCCAAGAACAATATGACATATTGTTCTTCTTAAAGTTAGAATATGCTTTTCAGAGTTTTTTAAGCTTACTCCGAAAACCTGATCAAAATTTCTAAGATTTTACAAAGTCTTACCACAATATGCAGGCAAATAAAATCTATAAATATAATTCAAAACAATTATGTGCTTTGCCAAAAATGCAATTTTTGAAAAAATCGAAAAATGTATTACTTGTCTTTACAGATTTGAGATAGTGTATTTTTCAAGACTGTAAATGTGATAATGTTTTTAACTGCAATATTCACAGTATGAGCTATAAACTCAACATGGTTTTCATTACATTTCACCGAGTATCCGCTAATTTATACCATATAGCCAACACTGCAGAAATATTTTCGTAAAGGAAATCCAAAAAATTCTACAATTTCGGTATATAAAGAAATAGGTTATGCTAACCCAAATATTTTTAAGTTTACTCCGAAAACCTTCCCGAATTTTGAAGATTTTTCCGATTTCACAAAATCCGGACCATTAGAATCAATATCTATAATACCGAAGTTTATTGATTACTACGGTGAGTGTTCTTATTGAGAGCGACTCCAAATCAAACTCATAAAGAAAAATGAGTTAGATTATGGACTGTTATGTCTGCCTTGGATGGTTTCAGGTAGGCTACTTTTTAGAATGTAAAAGTGACCTTTACTTTTGATGCAATCTTCATAATAAGAACGGTGAGTATTAAAATACTTTGCTTTCAGTGTTCTACTGGTCTTCAAGTACTTTCTTGAATTGGTAGCAAAATTTAAAAAACGATGCCCTAGAACAATATGAAGAATTGTACTTTATTAGTATAGTACACGCTTATCAGAGTATTTACCAGCTAACTCCCAAAACCTGATCAAATTTTCTAAGATTTTACAACGTCTTACCACAATATGCAGGCAATTAAAATCTATAAATATAATTCAAAACATTTATGTGTTCTGCCAAAAATACAATTTTTTGAAAAAATCGGAGAATGTATTACTTGTCGTAACAGATTTGAGATAGTGTATTTTTCAAGATTGTGAAAGTGACAATGTTTTAACTGAAATATTCACAGTATGAGCTATAACTCCCAACCGGATTTTCATTAAATTTCTCCGAGTATCCGCTAATTTATAACATATAGCCAACACCGTAGGAATATTTACTAAAGGAAATCCAAAAAGTTCTACAATTTCGGTATTTAAAGTAATAGGTTATGCTAACCCAACTATTTTAAAGTTTTCTCCGAAATACTTCCCGAATTTTGAAGATTTTTCCGATACTTACCACAACATCCGGACCATTAGAATCCATATATATAATACCGAAGTTTATTGTTTGCTACAGTGAGTGTTCTTATTGAGGGCAACTCCAAATCAAACTCTTAGAGAAAAATGAGTTATATTTTGGACTGTTCTGACTGCCTTAGTAGTTTTGAGGTAGGCTACTTTTTAGAATGTAGAAGTGACCTTTACTTTTGATGCAATCTTCATAATAAGAACGGTAAGTATTAAAATACTTTGCTTTCAGTGTTCTACTGGTCTTCCAGTAGATTGTTGAATTGGTAGCAAAATTTAAAAATCGATTCCCTAGAACAATATGAAGTATTGTACATTATTAGTATAGGATACGCTCATCAGAATATTTACCAGCTAACTCCCAAAACCTGATCAAAATTTCTAAGATTTTACAAAGTCTTACCACAAGATGCAGGCAAATAAAATCTATAAATATAATTCAAAACATTTATGTGTTTGGCCAAAAATACAATTTTTTGAAAAAATCGAAGAATGTATTTCTTGTCGTAACAGATTTGAGATAGTGTATTTTTCAAGAGTGTAAAAGTGACAATGTTTTTAACTGCTATATTCACAGTATGAGCAAGAACTCCCAACCGGATTTTCATTAAATTTCACCGAGTATCCACTAAATAATAACATATAGCCAACACTGTAGAAATATTTACGAAAGGAAATCCAAGAAATTCAACAATTTCGGTATTTAAAGAAATAGGTTTTGCTAACCCAACTAATTTTAATAAGTTTAATCCGAAAACCTTCACGAATTTTGAAGATTTTTACGATACTTACCACAACATCTGGACATTAAGAATCCATATATATAATACCGAAATTTATTGTTTGCTACAGTGAGTGTTCTTATTGGGAGCGACTCCAAATCAAACTTTCAGAGAAAAATGAGTTAGATTTTGGACTGTTATGTCTGCCTTAGGTGGTTTGAGGTAGGCTACTTTTTAGAATGTAAAAGTGACCTTTACTTTTGATGCAATCTTCATAGTAAGAACGATAAGTATTAAAATACTTTGCTTTCAGTTTTCTACTGGTCTTCAAGTAGTTTGTTGCATTCGTAGAAAAATGTAAGCAACGGAGCCCTAGAACAATATGAAATGATGTAATTCTTAAAGTTAGAAAATGCTTTTCAGAATTTTTTTAAGTTTACTCCGAAAACCTGATCAAATTTCTAAGATTTTACAAAGTCTTACCACGATATGCAGACAAATAAAATCTATAAATATAATTCAAAACATTTATGTGTTTTGTCAAAAATACAATTTTTGAAAACATCGAAGAATGCATTACTTGTCTTAACAGATTTGAGATAGTGTATTTTTCAAGAGTGTAAATGTGACAATTTCTTGAAGAAATCGAAGAATGTATTACTTGTCGTAACAGATTTGAGATAGTGTATTTTTCAAGAGTGTAAAGGTGACAATGTTTAACTGATATTTTCACAGTATAAGCTATAACTCCCAACCGGATTTTCATTAAATTTATCCGAGTATCCGCTAATTTATAACATATAGCCAACACCGTAGGAAATTTTACTAAAGGAAATCCAAAAAGTTCTACAATTTCGGTATTCAAAGTAATAGGTTATGCTAACTCAACTATTTTTATGTTTACTCCGCAATACTTCCCGAATTTTGAAGATTTTTTCGACACCTACTACAACATCCGGACCATTGGAATCCATATATATAATACCGAAGTTTATTGTTTGCTACAGTGAGTGTTCTTATTGAGAGCGACTCCAAATCAAACTCATAGAGAAAAATGAGTTAGATTATGGACTGTTATGTCTGCCTTAGATGGTTTCAGGTAGGCTACTTTTTAGAATGTAAAAGTGACCTTTACTTTTGATGCAATCTTCAGAATAAGAATGGTAAGTATTAAAATACTTTGCTTTCAGTTTTCTACCGGTCTTCAAGTAGATTGTTGCATTCGTAGAAAAATTTAAGCAACGGAGCCCTAGAACAATATGAAATATTGTACTTCTTAAAGTTAGAATATGCTTTACAGAGTTTTTTAAGCTTACTCCGAAAACCTGATCAAAATTTCTAAGATTTTACAAAGTCTTACCACAATATGCAGACAATTAAAATCTATAAATATAATTCAAAACATTTATGTGTTTTGCCAAAAATACAATTTTTGAAAAAATCGAAGAATGTATTACTTGTCTTAACAGATTTGAGATAGTGTATTTTTCAAGACTGTAAATGTGACAATGTCTTTAACTGCAAATATTCACAGTATGAGCTATAAACTCAACCGGATTTTCATTAAATTTCCCCGAGTATCCGCTAATTTATAAAACATAGCCAACACTGCAGAATTATTTTCGTAAAAAGAAATCCAAAAAAATTCTACAATTTCGGTATTTAAAGAATTAGGTTATGCTAAACCCAACTATTTTTAAGTTTACTCCGAAAAACCTTCCCGAATTTTGAAGATTTTTCCGGTACTTAGAATGTATTACTTGTCTTAACAGATTTGAGATAGTGTATTTTTCAAGAGTGTAAATGTGACAATGTTTTTAACTGCAATATTCACAGTATGAGCTATAAACTCAACCGGATTTTCATTAAATTTCTCAGAGTATCCGCTAATTTGTAACATACAGCCAACACTGTAGGAATATTTACGAAAAGAAATCCAAAAAATTCTACAATTTCGGTATTTGAAGAAATAGGTTAAAACTAACCCAACTATTTTTAGGATTACTCCGAAAACCTTCCCGAATTTTGAAGATTTTTCCGATACTTACCACGACATCCGGACCATTAGAATCCATATATATGTAAAATCGAAGTTTATTGTTTGCTCCAGTGAGTGTTCTTTTTGAGAGCAACTCCAAATCAAACTCTTAGAGAAAAATGAGATAGATTTTGTACTGTTCTGTCTGCCTTAGTAGTTTTGAGGTAGGCTACTTTTTATAATGTAAAAGTGACCTTTACTTTTGATGCAATCTTCATAATAAGAACTATAAGTATTAAAATACTTTGTATTCAGTTTTCTACTGGTCTTCAAGTAGTTTGTTGCATTAGTAGACAATTTAAGCAAAGGAGCCCTAAAAACAATATGAAATATTGTACTTCTTAAAGTTAGAATATGCTTTACAGAGTTTTTTAAGCTTACTCCGAAAACCTGATCAAAATTTCTAAGATTTTACAAAGTCTTACCACAATATGCAGACAATTAAAATCTATAAATATAATTCATAACATTTATGTGTTTTGCCAAAAATACAATTTTTGAAAAAATCGAAGAATGTATTACTTGTCTTAACAGATTTGAGATAGTGTATTTTTCAAGACTGTAAGTGTGACAATGTTTTTAACTGCAATATTCACAGTTTGAGCTATAAACTAAACCGGATTTTCATTAAATTTCCCCGAGTATCCGCTAATTTATAACATATAGGGAACACTGCAGGAATATTGTCGTAAGGGAAATCCAAAAAAATCTACAATTTCGGTATTTAAAGAAATAGGTTATGCTAACCCAACTATTTTTAGGTTTGCTTCGAAAACCTTCCCGAATTTTGAAGATTTTTCCGATACTTACCACAACATCCGGACCATTAGAATCCATATATACATAAAACCGAAGTTTATCGTTTGCTACAGTGAGTGTTCTTATTGAGAGCAACTCCAAATAAAACTCTTAGAGAAAAATGAGTTAGATTTTGGACTGTTCTGTCTGCCTTAGTAGTTTTGAGGAAGGCTACTATTTAGAATGTAAAAGTGACCTTTACTTTTGATGCAATCTTCATAATATGAACGATAAGTATTAAAATACTTTGCTTTCAGTTTTCTACTGGTCTTCAAGTAGTTTGTTGCATTCGTAGAAAAATTTAAGCAACGGAGCCATAGAACGATATGAAATGATGTAATTCTTAAAGTTAGTATATGCCTTTCAAAGTTTTTTTAAGCTTACTCATAAAACCTGATCAAAATTTCTAAGGTTTTACAAAGTCTTACCACGATATGCAGACAAATAAAATCTATAAATATAATTCAAAACATTTATGTGTTTTGCCAAAAATACAATTTTTGAAAACATCGAATAATGTATTACTTGTCTTAACAGATTTGAGATAGTGTATTTTTCAAGACTGAAAATTTGACAATGTTTTTAACTGCAATATTCACAGTATGAGCTATAAACTCAACCGGAATTTCATTAAATTTCCCCGAGTATCCGCTTATTTATAACATATAGCCAACACTGCAGAAAAATATTTTCGTTAAGGAAATCCAAAAAATTCTCCAATTTCGGTATATAAAGAAATAGGTTATGCTAACCCAAATATTTTTAAGTTTACTCCGAAAACCTTCCCGAATTTTGAAGATTTTTCCGATACCACAACATCCGGACCATTAGAATCAATATCTATAATACCGAAGTTTATTGTTTGCTACGGTGAGTGTGCTTATTGAGAGCGACTCCAAATCAAAATCTTAAAGAAACATGAGTTAGATTTTGGACTGTTCTGTCTGCCTTAGTAGTTTTGAGGTAGGCTAATTTTTAGAATGTAAAAGTGACCTTTACTTTTGATGCAATCTTCATAATAAGAACGGTGAGTATTAAAATACTTTGCTTTCAGTGTTCTACTGGTCTTCAAGTACTTTCTTGAATTGGTAGCAAAATTTAAAAAACGATGCCCTAGAACAATATGAAGAATTGTACTTTAATAGTATAGGACACGCTTATCAGAGTATTTACCAGCTAACTCCCAAAACCTGATCAAATTTTCTAAGATTTTACAACGTCTTACCACAATATGCAGGCAATTAAAATCTATAAATATAATTCAAAACATTTATGTGTTCTGCCAAAATTACAATTTTTTGAAAAAATCGAAGAATGTATTACTTGTCGTAACAGATTTGAGATAGTGTATTTTTCAAGATTGTGAAAGAGACAATGTTTTAACTGCAATATTCACAGTATGAGCTATAACTCCCAACCGGATTTTCATTAAATTTCTCCGAGTATCCGCTAATTTATAACATATAGCCAACACCGTAGGAATATTTACTAAAGGAAATCCAAAAAGTTCAACAATTTCGGTATTTAAAGTAATAGGTTATGCTAACCCAACTATTTTAAAGTTTACTCCGAAATACTTCCCGAATTTTGAAGATTTTTCCGGTACTTAGAATGTATTACTTGTCTTAACAGATTTGAGATAGTGTATTTTTCAAGAGTGTAAATGTGACAATGTTTTTAACTGCAATATTCACAGTATGAGCTATAAACTCAACCGGATTTTCATTAAATTTCTCAGAGTATCCGCTAATTTGTAACATACAGCCAACACTGTAGGAATATTTACGAAAAGAAATCCAAAAAATTCTACAATTTCGGTATTTGAAGAAATAGGTTAAAACTAACCCAACTATTTTTAGGATTACTCCGAAAACCTTCCCGAATTTTGAAGATTTTTCCGATACTTACCACGACATCCGGACCATTAGAATCCATATATATGTAAAATCGAAGTTTATTGTTTGCTCCAGTGAGTGTTCTTAATGAGAGCGACTCCAAATCAAACTCTTAAAAAAAAATGAGTTAGATTTTGGACTGTTCTGTCTGCCTTAGTAGTTTTGAGGAAGGCTACTATTTAGAATGTAAAAGTGACCTTTACTTTTGATGCAATCTTCATAATAAGGACGATAAGTATTAAAATACTTTGCTTTCAGTTTTCTACTGGTCCTCAAGTAATTTGTTGCATTCGTAGAAAAATTTAAGCAACGGAGCCCTAGAACAATATGAAATATTGTACTTCTTAAAGTTAGAATATGCTTTACAGAGTTTTTTAAGCTTACTCCGAAAACCTGATCAAAATTTCTAAGATTTTACAAAGTCTTACCACAATATGCAGACAATTAAAATCTATAAATATAATTCAAAACATTTATGTGTTTTGCCAAAAATACAATTTTTGAAAAAATCGAAGAATGTATTACTTGTCTTAACAGATTTGAGATAGTGTATTTTTCAAGACTGTAAATGTGACAATGTCTTTAACTGCAATATTCACAGTATGAGCTATAAACTCAACCGGATTTTCATTAAATTTCCCCGAGTATCCGCTAATTTATAAAACATAGCCAACACTGCAGAATTATTTTCGTAAAAGAAATCCAAAAAATTCTACAATTTCGGTATTTAAAGAATTAGGTTATGCTAACCCAACTATTTTTAAGTTTACTCCGAAAACCTTCCCGAATTTTGAAGATTTTTCCGGTACTTAGAATGTATTACTTGTCTTAACAGATTTGAGATAGTGTATTTTTCAAGAGTGTAAATGTGACAATGTTTTTAACTGCAATATTCACAGTATGAGCTATAAACTCAACCGGATTTTCATTAAATTTCTCAGAGTATCCGCTAATTTGTAACATACAGCCAACACTGTAGGAATATTTACGAAAAGAAATCCAAAAAATTCTACAATTTCGGTATTTGAAGAAATAGGTTAAAACTAACCCAACTATTTTTAGGATTACTCCGAAAACCTTCCCGAATTTTGAAGATTTTTCCGATACTTACCACGACATCCGGACCATTAGAATCCATATATATGTAAAATCGAAGTTTATTGTTTGCTCCAGTGAGTGTTCTTATTGAGTGCAACTCCAAATCAAACTCTTAGAGAAAAATGAGATAGATTTTGTACTGTTCTGTCTGCCTTAGTAGTTTTGAGGTAGGCTACTTTTTATAATGTAAAAGTGACTTTTACTTTTGATGCAATCTTCATAATAAGAACTATAAGTATTAAAATACTTTGTATTCAGTTTTCTACTGGTCTTCAAGTAGTTTGTTGCATTCGTAGACAATTTAAGCAAAGGAGCCCTAAAAACAATATGAAATATTGTACTTCTTAAAGTTAGAATATGCTTTACAGAGTTTTTTAAGCTTACTCCGAAAACCTGATCAAAATTTCTAAGATTTTACAAAGTCTTACCACAATATGCAGACAATTAAAATCTATAAAAATATAATTCAAAACATTTATGTGTTTTTGCCAAAAATACAATTTTTGAAAAAATCGAAGAATGTATTACTTGTCTTAACAGATTTGAGATAGTGTATTTTTCAAGACTGTAAGTGTGACAATGTTTTTAACTGCAATATTCACAGTATGAGCTATAAACTAAACCGGATTTTCATTAAATTTCCCCGAGTATCCGCTAATTTATAACATATAGGGAACACTGCAGGAATATTGTCGTAAGGGAAATCCAAAAAAATCTACAATTTCGGTATTTAAAGAAATAGGTTATGCTAACCCAACTATTTTTAGGTTTGCTTCGAAAACCTTCCCGAATTTTGAAGATTTTTCCGATACTTACCACAACATCCGGACCATTAGAATCCATATATATATAAAGCCGAAGTTTATCGTTTGCTACAGTGAGTGTTCTTATTGAGAGCAACTCCAAATCAAACTCTTTGAGAAAAATGAGTTAGATTTTGGACTGTTCTGTCTGCCTTAGTAGTTTTGAGGAAGGCTACTATTTAGAATGTAAAAGTGACCTTTACTTTTGATGCAATCTTCATAATATGAACGATAAGTATTAAAATACTTTGCTTTCAGTTTTCTACTGGTCTTCAAGTAGTTTGTTGCATTCGTAGAAAAATTTAAGCAACGGAGCCATAGAACGATATGAAATGATGTAATTCTTAAAGTTAGTATATGCCTTTTAAAGTTTTTTTAAGCTTACTCATTAAACCTGATCAAAATTTCTAAGGTTTTACAAAGTCTTACCACGATATGCAGACAAATAAAATCTATAAATATAATTCAAAACATTTATGTGTTTTGCCAAAAATACAATTTTTGAAAACATCGAATAATGTATTACTTGTCTTAACAGATTTGAGATAGTGTATTTTTCAAGACTGAAAATTTGACAATGTTTTTAACAGCAATATTCACAGTATGAGCTATAAACTCAACCGGAATTTCATTAAATTTCCCCGAGTATCCGCTTATTTATAACATATAGCCAACACTGCAGAAATATTTTCGTTAAGGAAATCCAAAAAATTCTCCAATTTCGGTATATAAAGAAATAGGTTATGCTAACCCAAATATTTTTAAGTTTACTCCGAAAACCTTCCCGAATTTTGAAGATTTTTCCGATACCACAACATCCGGACCATTAGAATCAATATCTATAATACCGAAGTTTATTGTTTGCTACGGTGAGTGTGCTTATTGAGAGCGACTCCAAATCAAAATCTTAAAGAAACATGAGTTAGATTTTGGACTGTTCTGTCTGCCTTAGTAGTTTTGAGGTAGGCTAATTTTTAGAATGTAAAAGTGACCTTTACTTTTGATGCAATCTTCATAATAAGAACGGTGAGTATTAAAATACTTTGCTTTCAGTGTTCTACTGGTCTTCAAGTACTTTCTTGAATTTGGTAGCAAAATTTAAAAAACGATGCCCCTAGAACAATATGAAGAATTGTACTTTAATAGTATAGGACACGCTTATCAGAGTATTTACCAGCTAACTCCCAAAACCTGATCAAATTTTCTAAGATTTTACAACGTCTTACCACAATATGCAGGCAATTAAAATCTATAAATATAATTCAAAACATTTATGTGTTCTGCCAAAATTACAATTTTTTGAAAAAATCGAAGAATGTATTACTTGTCGTAACAGATTTGAGATAGTGTATTTTTCAAGATTGTGAAAGAGACAATGTTTTAACTGCAATATTCACAGTATGAGCTATAACTCCCAACCGGATTTTCATTAAATTTCTCCGAGTATCCGCTAATTTATAACATATAGCCAACACCGTAGGAATATTTACTAAAGGAAATCCAAAAAGTTCAACAATTTCGGTATTTAAAGTAATAGGTTATGCTAACCCAACTATTTTAAAGTTTACTCCGAAATACTTCCCGAATTTTGAAGATTTTTCCGATACTTACCACAACATCCGGACCATTAGAATCCATATAAATGTAATACCGAAGTTTATTGTTTGCTGCAGTGACTGTTCTTATTGAGAGCAACTCCAAATCAAACTCTTAGAGAAAATGAGATAGATTTTGTACTGTTCTGTCTGCCTTAGTAGTTTTGAGGTAGTCTACTTTTTATAATGTAAAAGTGACCTTTACTTTTAATGCAATCTTCATAATAAGAACGATAAGTATTAAAATACTTTGTATTCAGTTTTCTACTGGTCTTCAAGTAGATTGTTGCATTCGTAGAAAAATTCAAGCAACGGAGCCCTAGAACAATATGAAATATTGTACTTCTTAAAGTTAGAATATGCTTTAAAGAGTTTTTTATGCTTACTCCGAAAACCTGATCAAAATTTCTAAGATTTTACAAAGTCTTACCACAATATGCAGACAATTAAAATCTATAAATATAATTCAAAACATTTATGTGTTTTGCCAAAAATACAATTTTTGAAAAAATCGAAGAAAGTATTACTTGTCTTAACAGATTTGAGATAGTGTATTTTTCAAGACTGTAAATGTGAAAATGTTTTCAACTGCAATATTCACAGTATGAGCTATAAACTCAACCGGATTTTCATTAAATTTCCCCGAGTATCCGCTAATTTATAAAACATAGCCAACACTGCAGAATTATTTTCGTAAAGGAAATCCAAAAAATTCTACAATTTCGGTATTTAAAGAAATAGGTTATGCTAACCCAACTATTTTTAAGTTTACTCCGAAAACCTTCCCGAATTTTGAAGATTTTTCCGATACTTAGAATGTATTACTTGTCTTAACAGATTTGAGATAGTGTATTTTTCAAGAGTGTAAATGTGACAATGTTTTTAACTGCAATATTCACAGTATGAGCTATAAACTCAACCGGATTTTCATTAAATTTCCCCGAGTATCCGCTAATTTATAACATATAGGGAAGACTGCAGGAATATTGTCGTAAGGGAAATCCAAAAAAATCTACAATTTCGGTATTTAAAGAAATAGAATCCATATATATGTAATATAGAAGTTTATTGTTTGCTCCAGTGAGTGTTCTTATTGAGAGCAACTCCAAATCAAACTCTTAGAGAAAAATGAGATAGATTTTGTACTGTTCTGTCTGCCTTTGTAGTTTTGAGGTAGGCTACTTTTTATAATGTAAAAGTGACCTTTATAAGAAAACTCACTGTAGCAAAAAATAAACTTCGGTATTACATATATGAGCATTCTAATGGTCCGGGTGTTGTGGTAAGTATCGGAAAAATCTTCAAAATTCGGGAAGGTTTTCGGAGTAAACTTAAAAATAGTTGGGTTAGCA
This sequence comes from Styela plicata, assembly GCA_963675895.2. NCBI lineage: Eukaryota > Metazoa > Chordata > Ascidiacea > Stolidobranchia > Styelidae > Styela > Styela plicata. The sequence goes on along the minus strand of OZ023144.1, from coordinate 4,561,784 downwards.
TAACCTATTTCTTTAAATACCGAAATTGTAGAATTTTTTAGATTTCCTTTCGTAATTATTCCTCCAGTCTTGGCTATGTGTTTTAAATTAGCGGATACTCGGAGAAATTTATTGAAAATTGGGTTGGGAGTTAAAGCTCATACTGTGAATATTGCAGTTTAAACATTATCACTTTTACAGTCTTGAAAAATAACTATCTCAAATCTGTTACGACAAGTAATACATTCTTCGATTTTTTCAAAAAATTGTATTTTTGGCAAAACACATAAATGCTTTGAATTATATTTATAGATTTTATTTGCCTGCATATTTTGGTAAGACTTTGTAAAATCTTAGAAATTTTGATCAGGTTTTGGGAGTTAGCTGGTAAATACTCTGATTATCGTATCCTAGACTAATAAAGTACAATACTTCATATTGTTCTAGGGTATCGTTTTTTAAATTTTCCTACCAATTCAGCAAACTACTTGAAGACCAGTAGAACACTGAAAGCAAAGCATTTTAATACTTACCGTTTTTATTATGAAGATTGCTTCAAAAGTAAAGGTGACTTTTACATTCTAAAGAGTAGCCTACCTCAAACCTTCTAAGGCAGACATAACAGTCTAAAATCTAACTCATTTTTCTCTAAGAGTTTGATTTGGAGTCGCTCTCAATAAGAACACTCACTGTAGCAAACAATAAACTTCGGTATTATATATATGGATTCTAATGGTCCGGATGTTGTGGTAAGTATCTGAAAAATCTTCAAAATTCAGAAAGGTTTTCGGAGTAAACTTAAAAATAGTTGGGTTAGCATAACCTATTTCTTTAAATACTGAAATTTTAGAATTTTTTGGATTTCCTTTTCGAAAATATTCCTGCAGTGTTCGCTATATGTTATAAATTAGCGAATACTCGGGGTAATTTAAAGAAAATCCGATTGAGTTTATAGCTCAGACTGTGAATATTGCAGTTAAAAATATTGTCACATTTACACTCTTGTAAAATACACTATCTCAAATCTGTTAAGACAAGTAACACATTCTTCGATTTTTTCAAAAATTCCATTTTTGGCAAAGCACATAAATGTTTTGAATTATATTTATAGATTTTATTTGTTTGCATATTGTGGTAAGACTTTGTAAAATCTTAGAAATTTTGATCAGGTTTTCGGAGTAAGCTTAAAAAACTCTGAAAAGCATATTCTCACTTTAAGAAGTACAATATTTCATATTGTTCTAGGGCTCCGTTGCTTAAATTTTTCAACGAATGGAACAAATTACTTGAAGACCAGTAGAAAACTGAAAACAAAGTATTTTAATACTTATCGTTCTTATTATGAAGATTGCATAAAGGTAAAGGTCACTTTTACATTCTAAAAATTAGCCTACCTCAAAACTACTGAGGCCTACAGAACAGTCCAAAGTCTAACTCTTTTTTCTCTAAGAGTTTGATTTGGAGTCGCTCTCAATAAGACCACTCACTTTCTTATTCTGAAGATTGCATTAAAAGTAAAGGTCACTTTTACATTCTAAAAAGAAGCCTACCTCAAACCTACTAAGGCAGACAAAACTGTCCAAAATCTAACTCATTTTTCTTTAAGATTTTGATTTGGAGTCGCTCTCTATAAGAACACTCACTGTAGCAAACAATAAACTTCGGTATTATATATATGGATTCTAATGGTCCGGATGTTGTGGTAAGTATCGGAAAAATCTTCAAAATTCGGGAACGTTTTCGGAGTAAACTTAAAAATAGTTGGGTTAGCATAACCTATTTCTTTAAATACCGAAATTGTAGAATTTTTTAGATTTCCTTTTGTAATTATTCCTCAAGTCTTGGCTATATTTTATAAATTAGCGGATACTCGGAGAAATTTAATGAAAATTGGGCTGGGAGTTAAAGCTCATACTGTGAATATTGCAGTTAAAACATTATCACTTTTACAGTGTTGAAAAATACAATATCTCAAATCTGTTACGACAAGTAATACATTCTTCGATTTTTTCAAAAAATTGTATTTTTGGCAAAACACTTAAATGCTTTGAATTATATTTATAGATTTTATTTTCCTGCATATTTTGGTAAGACTTTGTAAAATCTTAGAAATTTTGATCAGGTTTTGGGAGTTAGCTGGTAAATACTCTGTTAGCGTATCCTAGACTAATAAAGTACAATACTTCATATTGTTATAGGGTATCGTTTTTTAAATTTTCCTACCAATTCAACAAACTACTTGAAGACCAGTAGAACACTGAAAGCAAAGTATTTTAATACTTAACGTTTTTATTATGAAGATTGCATCAAAAGTATAGGTCACTTTTACATTCTAAAGTGTAGCCTACCTCAAACCTTCTAAGGCAAACATAACAGTCCAAAATCTAACTCATTTCTCTCTAAGAGTTTGATTTGTAGTCGCTCTCAATAAGAACACTCACTGTAGCAAACAATAAACTTCGGTATTATATATGTGTATTCTAATGGTCCGGATGTTGTGGTAAGTATCGGAAAAATCATCAAAATTCGGGAAGATTTTTGGAGTGAACTTAAAAATAGTTGGGTTAGCATAACCTATTTCTTTAAATGCCGAAATTGTAGAATTTTTTGGATTTCCTTTACGAAAATATTCCTGCAGTGTTCGCTATATGTTATGAATTAGCGGATACTCGGGGAAATTCAATGAAAATCCGATTGAGTTTATAGCTCATACTGTGAATATTGCAGTTAAAAACATTGTCACATTTACAGTCTTGCAAAAATTCACTATCACAAATCTGTTAAGACAAGTAATACATTCTTCGATTTTTTCAAAAATTGCATTTTTGGCAAATCATATAAATGTTTTGAATTATATTTATAGATTTTATTTGTCTGCATATTGTGGTAAGACTTTGTAAAATCTTAGAAATTTTTATCAGGTTTTCGGAGTAAGCTTAAAAAACTCTGTAAAGCTTATTCTAACTTTAAGAAGTACAATAATTCATATTGTTCTAGATCTCCGTTGCTTAAATTTTTCTACGAATGTAACAAACTACTTGAAGACCAGTAGAAAACTGAATACAAAGTATTTTACTACTTATCGTTCTAATTATGAAAATTGCATCAGAAGTAAAGGTCACTTTTACATTCTAAAAAGTAGCCTACATCAAAACTACTAAGGCAGACAGAACAGTACAAAATCTATCTCATTTTTCTCTAAGAGTTTGATTTGGAGTTGCTCTCAATAAGAACACTCACTGCAGAAAACAATAAACTTCGGTATTATATATGTGTTTTCTAATGGTCCCGATGTTGTGGTAATATCGGAAAAATTTTCAAAATTCGGGAAGGTTTTCGGAGTAATCCTAAAAATAATTGGGTTAGGATAAACTATTTCTTTAAATACCGAAATTGTAGAATTTCTTGGATTTCCTTTCGTAAATATTCCTACAGTGTTGGCTATATGTTATAAATTAGCGGATACTCGGAGAAATTTAATCAAAATCCGTTTGGTCGTTATAGCTCATACTGTGAATATTGCAGTTAAAACATTGTCACTTTTACACTCTTGAAAAATACACTATCTCAAATCTTTTACGACAAGTAATACATTCTTCGATTTTTTCAAAAAATTGTATTTTTGGCAAAACACATAAATGTTTTGAATTACATTTATAGATTTTATTTGCCTGCATATTGTGGTAAGACTTTGTAAAATCTTAGAAATTTCGATCAGGTTTTGGGAGTTAGCTGGTAAATACTCTGATTAGCGTATCCTATACTAATAATGTACAATACTTCATATTGTTCTAGGGCATCGTTTTTTAAATTTTGCTACCAATTCAACAAACAACTGGAAGACCAGTAGAACACTGAAAGCAAAGTATTTTAATACTTGCCGTTCTTATTATGAAGATTGCATCAAAAGTAAAGGTCACTTTTACATTCTAAAAATTAGCCTACCTCACAACTACTAAGGCAGACAGAACAGACCAAAATCTAACTTATTTTTCTCTATGAGTTTGATTTGGAGTTGACCTCAATCAGAACACTCAAGTAGCAAACAATAAACTTCGGTATTATATATATGGATTCTAATAGTCCGGATGTTGTGGTAAGTATCGGAAAAATCTTCAAAATTCGGGAAGTATTTCGGAGTAAACTTAAAAATAGTTGGGTTAGCATAATCTATTTCTTTAAATAGCGAAATTGTAGAACTTTTTGGATTTCCTTTAGTAAATATTCCTACGGCGTTGGCTATATGTTATAAATTAGCGGATACTCGGAGAAATTTAATCAAAATCCGTTTGGTAGTTATAGCTCATACTGTGAATATTGCAGTTAAAACATTGTCACTTTTACACTCTTGAAAAATACACTATCTCAAATCAGTTAAGATAAGTAATACATTCTTCGATTTTTTCAAAAATTGTGTTATTGGCAAAACACATAAATGTTTTGAATTATATTGATAGATTTTATTTGCTTGCATATTGTGGTAAGACTTTTGTAAAATCTTATAAATTTTGATCAGGTTTTGGGAGTTAGCTGGTAAATACTCTGATTAACGTATCCTATACTAATAAAGTAAAATACCTCATATTGTTCTAGGGCATCGTTTTTTAAATTTTGCTATCAATTCAACAAACTACTTGAAGACCAGTAGAACACTGAAAGCAAAGTATTTTAATACTTAACGTTTTTATTATGAAGATTGCATCAAAAGTATAGGTCACTTTTACATTCTAAAAAGTAGCCTACCTCAAAACTACTAAGGTAGACAGAACAGACCAAAATCTAATTTATTTTTCTCTATGAGTTTGATTTGGAGTTGCCTTCAATCAGAACACTCACTGTAGCAAACAATAAACTTCGGTATTATATATATGGATTCTAATGGTCCGGATGTTGTGGTAAGTATCGGAAAAATCTTCAAAATTCGGGAAGTATTTCGGAGTAAACTTAAAAATAGTTGGGTTAGCATAATCTATTTCTTTAAATAGCGAAATTGTAGAACTTTTTGGATTTCCTTTAGTAAATATTCCTACGGCGTTGGCTATATGTTATAAATTAGCGGATACTCGGAGAAATTTAATCAAAATCCGTTTGGTAGTTATAGCTCATACTGTGAATATTGCAGTTAAAACATTGTCACTTTTACACTCTTGAAAAATACACTATCTCAAATCAGTTAAGATAAGTAATACATTCTTCGATTTTTTCAAAAATTGTGTTATTGGCAAAACACATAAATGTTTTGAATTATATTGATAGATTTTATTTGCTTGCATATTGTGGTAAGACTTTTGTAAAATCTTATAAATTTTGATCAGGTTTTGAGAGTTAGCTGGTAAATACTCTGATTAACGTATCCTATACTAATAAAGTACAATACCTCATATTGTTCTAGGGCATCGTTTTTTAAATTTTGCTATCAATTCAACAAACTACTTGAAGACCAGTAGAACACTGAAAGCAAAGTATTTTAATACTTACCGTTCTTATAATGAAGATCGCATCAAAAGTAAAGGTCACTTTTACATTCTAAAAATAGCCTCCCTCAAACCTTCTAAGGCAGACATAACAGTCCAAAATCTAACTCATTTTTTTCTAAGTGTTTTATTTGTAGTCGCCCTCAATACGAACACTCACTGTAGCAAACAATAAACTTCGGTATTATATATGTGTATTCTAATGGTCCCGATGTTGTGGTAAGTATCGGAAAAATCTTCAAAATTCGGGAAGGTTTTCGGAGTAAACTTAAAAAAAATTGGGTTAGGATAACCTATTTCTTTAAATACCGAAATTGTAGAAATTCTTGGATTTCCTTTCGTAAATATTCCTACAGTGTTGGCTATATGTTATAAATTAGCGGATACTCGGAGAAATTTAATGAAAATCCGGTTGGGAATTATAGCTCATACTGTGAATATTGCAGTTAAAAACATTGTCACTTTTACACTCTTGAAAAATACACTATCTCAAATATGTTAGGACAAGTAATACATTTTTCGATTTTTTCAAAAAATTGTATTTTTGGCAAAATACATAAATGTTTTGAATTATATTTATAGATTTTATTTGTCTGCATGTTGTGGTAAGACTTTGTAAAATCTTAGAAATTTTGATCAGGTTTTCGGAGTAAGCTTAAAAAACTCTGAAAAGCATATTCTAACTTTAAGAAGTACAATATTTCATATTGTTCTTGGGCTCCGTTGCTTAAATTTTTCTACGAATGCAACAAATTACTTAAAGACCAGTAGAAAACTGTATCGGAAAAATCTTCGAAATTCGGAAGTATTTCGGAGTAAACTTAAAAATAGTTGGGTTAGCATAATCTATTTCTTTAAATAGCGAAATTGTAGAACTTTTTGGATTTCCTTTAGTAAATATTCCTACGGCGTTGGCTATATGTTATAAATTAGCGGATACTCGGAGAAATTTAATCAAAATCCGTTTGGTAGTTATAGCTCATACTGTGAATATTGCAGTTAAAACATTGTCACTTTTACACTCTTGAAAAATACACTATCTCAAATCTGTTGCGACAAGTAATACATTCTTCGATTTTTTCAAAAAATTGTATTTTTGGCAAAAAAAATAAATGTTTTGAATTACATTTATAGATTTTATTTGCCTGCATATTGTGGTAAGACTTTGTAAAATCTTAGAAATTTTGATCAGGTTTTGGGAGTTAGCTGGAAAATACTCTGATCAGCGTATCCTTGACTAATAAAGTACAATACTTCATATTGTTCTAGGGCATCGTTTTTTAAATTTTTCTACCAATTCAACAAACTACTTGAAGACCAGTAGAACACTGAAAGCAAAGTATTTTAATACTTAACGTTTTTATTATGAAGATTGCATCAAAAGTATAGGTCACTTTTACATTCTAAAAAGTAGCCTACCTCAAAACTACTAAGGTAGACAGAACAGACCAAAATCTAATTTATTTTTCTCTATGAGTTTGATTTGGAGTTGCCTTCAATCAGAACACTCACTGTAGCAAACAATAAACTTCGGTATTATATATATGGATTCTAATGGTCCGGATGTTGTGGTAAGTATCGGAAAAATCTTCAAAATTCGGGAAGTATTTCGGAGTAAACTTAAAAATAGTTGGGTTAGCATAACCTATTTCTTTAAATACCGAAATTGTAGAATTTTTTGATTTTCCTTTACGAAAATATTTCTGCAGTGTTGGCTATATGTTAAAAAATTAGCGGATACTCGGGGGGAAATTTAATGAAAATCCGGTTGAGTTTATAGCTCATACTGTGAATATTGCAGTTAAAAAACATTGTCACATTTAAAGTCTTGAAAAAAATACACTATATCAAATCTGTTAAGACAAGTAATACATTCTTCGATTTTTTCAAAAAATTGTATTTTTGGCAAAAACACATAAATGTTTTGAATTATATTGATAGATTTTATTTGCTTGCATATTGTGGTAAGACTTTGTAAAATCTTAGAAATTTTGATCAGGTTTTGGGAGTTAGCTGGTAAATACTCTGATTAACGTATCCTATACTAATAAAGTACAATACCTCATATTGTTCTAGGGCATCGTTTTTTTAAATTTTGCTATCAATTCAACAAACTACTTGAAGACCAGTAGAACACTGAAAGCAAAGTATTTTAATACTTACCGTTCTTATAATGAAGATCGCATCAAAAGTAAAGGTCACTTTTACATTCTAAAAATAGCCTCCCTCAAACCTTCTAAGGCAGACATAACAGTCCAAAATCTAACTCATTTTTTTCTAAGTGTTTTATTTGTAGTCGCCCTCAATACGAACACTCACTGTAGCAAACAATAAACTTCGGTATTATATATGTGTATTCTAATGGTCCCGATGTTGTGGTAAGTTTCGGAAAAATCTTCAAAATTCGGAAGTATTTCGGAGTAAACTTAAAAATAGTTGGGTTAGCATAATCTATTTCTTTAAATAGCGAAATTGTAGAACATTTTGGATTTCCTTTAGTAAATATTCCTACGGCGTTGGCTATATGTTATAAATTAGCGGATACTCGGAGAAATTTAATCAAAATCCGTTTGGTAGTTATAGCTCATACTGTGAATATTGCAGTTAAAACATTGTCACTTTTACACTCTTGAAAAATACACTATCTCAAATCTGTTAGGACAAGTAATACATTCTTCGATTTTTTCAAAAAATTGTATTTTTGGCAAAAAAAATAAATGTTTTGAATTACATTTATAGATTTTATTTGCCTGCATATTGTGGTAAGACTTTGTAAAATCTTAGAAATTTTGATCAGGTTTTGGGAGTTAGCTGGAAAATACTCTGATTAGCGTATCCTAGATTGATAGAGTACAATACTTCATATTGTTCTAGGGCATCGTTTTTTAAATTTTGCTACCAATTGAACAAACTACTTGAAGACCCGTATAACACTGAAAGCAAAGTATTTTAATACTTAACGTTTTTATTATGAAGATTGCATCAAAAGTATAGGTCACTTTTACATTCTAAAGAGTAGCCTACCTCAAACCTTCTAAGGCAAAAATAACAGTCCAAAATCTAACTCATTTTTCTCTAAGAGTTTGATTTGGAGTCGCTCTCAATAAGAACACTCACTGTAGCAAACAATAAACTTCGGAATTATATATATGGATAATGGTCCAGATGTTGTGGTAAGTATCGGAAAAATCTTCAAAATTCGGGAAGGTTTTCCGAGTAAACTTAAAAATAGTTGGGTTAGCATAACCTATTTCTTTAAATACCGAAATTGTAGAATTTTTTGATTTTCTTTACGAAAATATTTCTGCAGTGTTGGCTATATGTTAAAAATTAGCTGATACTCGGGGAAATTTAATGAAAATCCGGTTGAGTTTATAGCTCATACTGTGAATATTGAAAAGCATATTCTAACTTTAAGAAGTACAATATTTCATATTGTTCTTGGGCTCCGTTGCTTAAATTTTTCTACGAATGCAACAGATTACTTGAAGACCAGTAGAAAACTGAAAGCAAAGTATTTTAATACTTATCGTTCTTATTATGAAGATTGCATAAAAGTAAAGGTCACTTTTACATTCTGAAAATTAGCCTACCACAAAACTACTAAGACCAACAGAACAGACCAAAATCTAACTTATTTTTCTCTATGAGTTTGATTTGGAGTTTATCTCAATCAGAACACTCACTGTAGCAAACAATAAACTTCGGTATTATATATATGGATTCTAATGGTCCTGATGTTGTGGTAAGTATCGGAAAAATCTTCAAAATTCGGGAAGGTTTTCGGAGTAAACTTAAAAATAATTGGGTTAGGATAACCTATTTCTTTAAATACCGAAATTGTAGAATTTCTTGGATTTCCTTTCGTAAATATTCCTACAGTGTTGGCTATATGTTATATATTAGCGGAAACTCGGAGAAATTTAATGAAAATCCGGTTGGGAATTATAGCTCATACTGTGAATATTGCAGTTAAAAACATTGTCACTTTTACACTCTTGAAAAATACACTATCTCAAATCTGTTAGGACAAGTAATACATTCTTCGATTTTTTCAAAAAATTGTATTTTTGGCAAAATACATAAATGTTTTGAATTATATTTATAGATTTTATTATTCTGCATATTGTGGTAAGACTTTGTAAAATCTTAGAAATTTTGATCAGGTTTTCGGAGTAAGCTTAAAAAACTCTGAAAAGCATATTCTAACTTTAAGAAGTACAATATTTCATATTGTTCTTGGGCTCCGTTGCTTAAATTTTTCTACGAATGCAACAGATTACTTGAAGACCTATTGTGGTAAGATTTTTTAAAATCTTATAAATAAGAACACTCAATTTCTTATTCTGAAGATTGCATCAAAGGTAAAGGTCAATTTTACATTCTAAAAAGTAGCCTACCTCAAACCTACCAAGGCAGACAAAACAGTCCAAAATCTAACTCATTTTTCTTTATGAGTTTGATTTGGAGTCGCTCTCAATAAGAGCACTCACTGTAGCAGACAATAAACTTCGGTATTATATATATGGATTCCAATGGTCCGGATGTTGTGGAAAGTATCGGAGAAATCTTCAAAATTCGGGAAGGTTTTAGGAGTAAACTTAAAAATAGTTGGGCTAGCATAAACATATTTTCTTTAAATACCGAAATTGTTGAATTTTTTGGATTTCCTTTCGTAATTATTCCTCCAGTCTTGGCTATATGTTATATAAATTAGCGGATACTCGGAGAAATATTTTTAAAGAAAATCCGTTTTTTTGGTAGCTATAGCTCATACTGTGAATACTGCATTTAAAACATTGTCACTTTTACACTCTTGAAAAATACAATATCTCAAAATCTGTTACGACAAGTAATACATTCTTCGATTTTTTTCAAAAAATTGTATTTTTGGCAAAACACATAAATGTTTTGAATTTACATTTATAGATTTTATTTGCCTGCATATTGTGGTAAGACTTTGTAAAATCTTAGAAATTTTGATCAGATTTTGGGAGTTAGCTGGAAAATACTCTGATTAGTGTATCCTAGACTAATAAAGTACAATATTTCATATTGTTCTTGGGCTCCGTTGCTTAAATTTTTTCTACGAATGCAACAAAATTACTTGAAGACCAGTACAAAACTGAAAGCAAAGTATTCTAATACTCATCGTTCTTATTATGAAGATTGCATAAAAGTAATAGTCACTTTTACATTCTAAAAAGTAGCCTACCTCAAAACTACTAAGGCCGACAGAACAGAACAAAGTCTAACTCATTTTTTCTGTAAGAGTTTGATTCGGAGTCGCTCTCAATAAGAACACTCACTGTAGAAAACAATAAACTTTGGTATTATGTATATATGGATTATAAATGTCAGGATATTGTGGTAAGTATCGGAAAAAATCTTCAAAAATTCAGGAAGGTTTTCGGAGTAAACTTATTAAAAATAGTTGGGTTAGCATAACCTATTTCTTTAAATACCGAAATTGTGGAATTTTTTGGATTTCCTTTCGTAAAAATATTCCTGCAGTGTTGGCTATATGTTATGAATTAGCCGATACTCGGAGAAATTTAATGAAAAGACTTTGTAAAATCTTAGAAATTTTTATTAGGTTTTGGGAGTTAGCTGGAAAATACTCTGATAAGCGTATCCTAAAGTAATAAAGTACAATACTTCATATTGTTCTAGGGCATTGTTTTTTTAAATTTTGCTACAAATCCAACAAAGTACTTGAAGACCAGTAGAACACTGAAAGCAAAGTATTTTAATACTTACCATTCTTATTCTGAAGATTGCATCAAAAGTAAAGGTCACTTTTACATTATAAAAAGTAGCCTACCTCAAAAACCTACTAAGGCAGACAGAACAGTCCAAAATCTAACTCTAGTTGTTAACTCTAACTCTAAAAATAGTTGGGTTAGGATAACCTATTTCTTTAAATACCGAAATTGTGGAATTTCTTGGATTTCCTTTCGTAAATATTCCTACAGTGTTGGCTATATGTTATAAATTAGCGGATACTCGGAGAAATTTAATGAAAATCCGGTTGGGAGTTATAGCTCATACTGTGAATATTGCAGTTAAAAACATTGTCACTTTTACACCCTTGAAAAATACACTATCTCAAATCTGTTACCAACACAAGTAATACATTCTTCGATTTTTTTTAAAAAAAATTGTATTTTTTTGGCAAAACACATAAATGTTTTGAATTATATTTATAGATTTTATTTGTCTGCATAATGTGGTAAGACTTTGTAAAATATTAGAAAATTTTTGATCAGATTTTGGGAGTTAGCTGGAAAATACTCTGATTAGTGTATCCTAGACTAATAAAGTACAATATTTCATATTGTTTGTTCTTGTGCTCCGTTGCTTAAATTTTTCTACGAATGCAAACAAATTACTTGAAGACCAGTACAAAACAGAAAGCAAAGTATTTTAATACTCATCGTTCTTATTATGAAGATTGCATAAAAGTAATAGTCACTTTTACATTCTAAAAAGTAGCCTACCTCAAAACTACTAAGGCCGACAGAACAGAACAGAACAAAGTCTAACTCATTTTTTTCTGTAAGAGTTTGATTCGGAGTCGCTCTCAATAAGAAAAACACTCACTGTAGAAAAACAATAAACTTCGGTATTATATATATGGATTATAAATGTCAGGGATGTTGTGGTAAGTATCGGAAAAAATCTTCAAAATTCAGGAAGGTTTTCGAAGTAAACTTATTAAAAATAGTTGGGTTAGCATAACCTATTTCTTTAAATACCGAAATTGTGGAATTTTTTGGATTTCCTTTCGTAAATATTTTCCTGCAGTGTTGGCTATATGTTATGAATTAGCCGATACTCGGAGAAATTTAATGAAAAGACTTTGTAAAATCTTAGAAATTTTGATTAGGTTTTTGGGAGTTAGCTGGAAAAATACTCTGATAAGCGTATCCTAAAGTAATAAAGTACAATACTTCATATTGTTTCTAGGGCATTGTTTTTTAAATTTTGCTACAAATTCAACAAAGTACTTGAAGACCAGTAGAACACTGAAAGCAAAGTATTTTAATACTTACCATTCTTATTCTGAAGATTGCATCAAAAGTAAAGGTCACTTTTACATTATAAAAAGTAGCCTACCTCAAAACCTACTAAGGCAGACAGAACAGTCCAAAATCTAACTCTAGTTGTTAACTCTAACTCTAAAAATAGTTGGGTTTAGGATAACCTATTTCTTTTAAATACCGAAATTGTGGAATTTTCTTGGATTTCCTTTCGTAAATATTCCTACAGTGTTGGCTATATGTTATAAATTAGCGGATACTCGGAGAAATTTAATGAAAATCCGGTTGGGAGTTATAGCTCATACTGTGAATATTGCAGTTAAAAAACATTGTCACTTTTACACCCTTGAAAAATACACTATCTCAAATCTGTTACCACAAGTAATACATTCTTCGATTTTTTTAAAAAAATTGTATTTTTGGCAAAACACATAAATGTTTTTGAATTATATTTATAGATTTTATTTGTCTGCATAATGTGGTAAGACTTTGTAAAATATTAGAAAATTTTGATCAGGTTTTCGGAGTAAGCTTAAAAAAACTCTGAAAAGCTTATTTTTAACTTTAAGAAGTACAATATTTCACATTATTCTTGGGCTCCGTTACCTAAATTTTTTCTACGAATGCAACAAATTACTTGAAGTCCAGTAGAAAACTGAAAGTAAAGTATTTTAATCCTTATCGTTCGTTCTTATATGAAGATTGCATAAAAGTAAAGGTCACTTTTACATTCTAAAAATTATCATACCTCAAAACTACTTAGGCCGACAGAAACAGTCAAAGGCTAACTCATTTTTCTCTAAGAGTTTGATTTGGAGTCGCTCTCAAAAAGAACAATCACTTTCTTATTCTGAAGATTGCATCAAATGTAAAGGTCACTTTTACATTCTAAAAAGTAGCCTGCATCAAAACCTACTAAGGCAGAAAAAAACAGTCCAAAAATCTAACTCATTTTTCTTTAAGAGTTTGATTTGGAGTCGCTCTCAATAAGAAACACTCACTGTAGCAAAACAATAAACTTCGGTATTATATATATATGGATTCTAATGGTCCGGATGTTGAGGTAAGTATCGGAAAAAATCTTCAAAATTCGGGAAGGTTTTCGGAGTAAACATAAAAATAGTAGGGTTAGCATAACCTATTTCTTTAAATACCGAAATTGTAGAATTTTTTGGATTTCCTTTCGTAATTATTCCTCCAGTCTTGGCTATATGTTATAAATTAGCGGATACTCGGAGAAATTTTTAATGAAAAATCCTGTTGGGAGTTATAGCTCATACTGTGAATATTCCAGTTAAAACATTGTCACTTTTACACTCTTTAAAAAATTAAACTATCTCAAAATCTGTTACGACAAGTAATACATTCTTCGATTTTTTCAAAAAATTGTATTTTTGCTAAAAAACACATAAATGTTTTGAATTATATTTATAGATTTTATTTGCCTGCATATTGTGGTAAAGACTTTGTAAAATCTTAGAAATTTTGATCAGGTTTTGGGAGTTAGCTGGAAAATACTATGATTAGCGTATCCTAGACTAAAGAAGTACAATACTTCATATTGTTCTAGGGCATCGTTTTTTTAAAATTTTGCTACCAATTGAACAAAACTACTTGAAGACCAGTATAACACTGAAAGAAAAAAGTATTTTAATACTTACCGTTTTTTAATATGAAGATTGCATCAAAAGTAAAGGTCACTTTTACATTCTAAAAAGTAGCCTACCTCAAAACTACTAAGACAAAACATAACAGTCAAAAATCTAACTCATTTTTTTCTAAGAGTTTGATTTGGAGTCGCTCTCAATAAGAAAACACTCACTGTAGCAAAACAATAAACTTCGGTATTATATATATGGATTCAAATGGTCCGGATGTTGAGGTAAGTATCGGAAAAATCTTCAAAATTCGGGGTTTTTTCGGAGTAAACTTAAAAATAGTTGGATTAGCATAACCTATTTCTTTAAATACCGAAATTTTTAGAATTTTTTTGATTTCCTTTACGAAAAATATTTCTGCAGTGTTGGCTATATGTTAAAAATTAGCGGATACTCGGGGATATTTAATGAAAATCCTGTTGGGAGTTATAGCTCATACTGTGAATATTGCAGTTAAAAACATTGTCACATTTACAGTCTTGAAAAATACACTATCTCAAATCTGTTAAGACAAGTAAAACACATTCTTCGATTTTTTCAAAAATTGTATTTTTTGGCAAAAACACATAAAATATTTTGAATTATATGGATAGATTTTATTTGCTTGCATATTGTGGTAAGACTTTGTAAAATGTTATAAATTTTGATCAGGTTTTGGGAGTTAGCTGGTAAATACTCTGATTAACGTATCCAATAATAATAAACTACAATACTTCATATTGTTCTAGGGCATCGTTTTTTAAATTTTGCTATCAATTCAACAAACAACTTGAAGACCAGTAGAACACTGAAAGCAAAGTATTTTAATACTTACCGTTCTTGTAATGAAGATCGCATCAAAAGTAAAGGTCACTTTTACATTCTAAAAAAATAGCCTCCCTCAAAACCTTTTAAGACAGACATAACAGTCCAAAATCTAACTCATTTTTTTCTAAGGGTTTTTATTTGTAGTCGCCCTCAATAAGAACACTCACTGTAGCAAAACAATAAACTTCGGTATTATATATGTGTATTCTAATGGTCCCGATGTTGTGGTAAGTATCGGAAAAATCTTCAAAATTCGGGAAGGTTTTCGGAGTAAACTTAAAAATATTTGGGTTAGGATAACCTATTTCTTTAAATACCGAAATTGTAGAATTTCTTGAATTTCCTTTCGTAAATATTCCTACAGTGTTGGCTATATGTTATAAATTAGCGGATACTCGGAGAAATTTAATCAAAAATCCGTTTGGTAGTTATAGCTCATACTGTGAATATTGCAGTTAAAACATTGTCACTTATACACTCTTGAAAAATACACTATCTCAAATCTGTTACGACAAGTAATACATTCTTCGATTTTTTTCAAAAAATTGTATTTTTGGCGAAACAACATAAATGTTTTGAATTACATTTATAGATTTTATTTGCCTGCATATTGTGGTAAGTCTTTGTAAAATCTTAGAAATTTCGATCAGGTTTTGGGAGTTAGCTGGTAAATACTCTTATTAGCGTATCCTATACTAATAATGTACAATACTTCATATTGTTCTAGGGCATCGTTTTTTTTAAAATTTTGCTACCAATTCAACAAACAACTGGAAGACCAGTAGAACACTGTAAAGCAAAGTATTTTAAATACTTACCGTTCTTATTATAAAGATTGCATCAAAAGTATAAGGTCACTTTTACATTCTAAAAAGTAGCCTACCTCAAAACTACTAAGGCAGACAGGACAGACCAAAAAATCTAACTTATTTTTCTCTATGAGTTTTGATTTGGAGTTGCCCTCAATCAGAACACTCACTGTAGCAAACAATAAACTTCGGTATTATATATAAATGGATTCTAATGGTCCGGATGTTGTGGTAAATATCGGAAAAATCTTCAAAAATTCGGGAAGTATTTCGGAGTAAACTTTAAAAATAGTTGGGTTAGCATAATCTATTACTTTAAATAGCGAAATTGTAGAACTTTTTGGATTTTTCCTTTAGTAAATATTCCTACGGGCGTTGGCTATAAATTATAAAAATTAGCGGATACTCGGAAGAAAATTTAAATCAAAATCCGTTTGGTAGTTATAGCTCATAACTGTGAATATTGCAGTTAAAACATTGTCAATTTAACACTCTTGAAAAATACACTATCTCAAATCTGTTACGACATGTAATACATTCTTCGATTTTTTCAAAAAATTGTATTTTTGGCAAAAACACACATAAATGTTTTTGAATTACATTTATAGATTTTATTTGCCTGCATATATTGTGGTAAGACTTTGTAAAATCTTAGAAATTTTTGATCAGGTTTAGGGAGTTAGCTGGAAAATACTCTTATTAGCGTATCCTAGACTAATAAAGTACAATACCATCATATTGTTCTAGGGCATCCGTTTTTTAAATTTTTGCTATCAAATTCAACAAACTACTTGAAGACCAGTAGAAACACTGAAAGCTAAGTATTTTCAATACTTTACCGTTCTTATAATGAAGATCGCATAAAAAGTAAAGGTCACTTTTACATTCTAAAAATAGCCTCCCTCAAACCTTCTAAGGCAGACATAACAGTCCAAAATCTAACTCATTTTTTTTCTAAGTGTTTTATTTTGTAGTCGCCCTCTATAAGAAACACTCACTGTAGCAAACAATAAACTTCGGTATTATATATATGTGTATTCTAATGGTCCCGATGTTGTGGTATTGTATCGGAAAAATCTTCAAAATTCGGGAAGGTTTTCGGAGTAAACTTTAAAATAATTGGGGGGTTAGGATAACCTATTTCTTTAAATACCGAAATTGTAGAATTTCTTGGATTTTCCTTTCGTAAATATTCCTACAGTGTTGGCTATATGTTATAAATTAGCGTATACTCGGAGAAATTTAATGAAAATCCGGTTGGGGAATTATAGCTCATACTGTGAATATTGCAGTTAAAAACATTGTCACTTTTACACTCTTGAAAAATACACTATCTCAAATCTGTTAGGACAAGTAATACATTTTTCGATTTTTTCAAAAAATTGTATTTTTGGCAAAATACATAAATGTTTTGAATTATATTTATAGATTTTATTTGTCTGCATATTGTGGGTAAGACTTTGTAAAAATCTTAGAAATTTTTGATCAGGTTTTCGGAGTAAGCTTAAAAAACTCTGAAAAGCATATTCTAACTTTAAGAAGTACAATATTTCATATTGTTCTTGGGCTCCGTTGCTTAAATTTTTCTACGAATGCAACAAATTACTTGAAGACCAGTAGAAAACTGAAAGCAAAGTATTTTAATACTTATCGTTCTTATTATGAAGATTGCATAAAAGTAAAGGTCACTTTTTACATTCTAAAAAATTAGCCTACCACACAACTACTAAGACCAACAGAACAGTCCAAAGTCTAACTCATTTTTTCTCTAAGAGTTTGATTTGGAGTCGCTCTCAATAAGTAAAACACTCAATTTCTTATTCTGAAGATTGCATCAAAAGTAAAGGTCAATTTTACATTCTAAAAAGTAGCCTACCTCAAACCTACCAAGGCAGACAAAACAGTCACTAAAATCTAACTCATTTTTCTTTTATGAGTTTGATTTGGAGTCGCTCTCAATAAGAGCACTCCACTGTAGCAAACAATAAACTTCGGTATTATATATATGGATTCTAATGGTCCGGATGTTGTGGAAAGTATCGGAGAAATCTTCAAAATTCGGGAAGGTTTTAGGAGTAAACTTAAAAACAGTTGGGCTAGCATAACATATTTCTTTAAATACCGAAATTGTAGAAATTTTTTGGATTTCCTTTCGTAATTATTCCTCCAGTCTTGGCTATATGTTATAAATTAGCGGATACTCGGAGAAATTTAATCAAAAATCCGTTTGGTAGCTATAGCTCATACTGTGAATACTGCAGTTAAAACATTGTCACTTTTACACTCTTGAAAAATACAATATCTCAAATCTGTTACGACAAGTAATACATTCTTCGATTTTTTCAAAAAATTGTATTTTTGGCAAAACACATAAATGTTTTGAATTACATTTATAGATTTTATTTGCCTGCATATTGTGGTAAAGACTTTGTAAAATCTTAGAAATTTTGATCAGATTTTGGGAGTTAGCTGGAAAATACTCTGATTTAGTGTATCCTAGACTAATAAAGTACAATATTTCATATTGTTCTTTGGCTCCGTTGCTAAAATTTTTCTACGAATGCAACAAATTACTTGAAGACCAGTACAAAACTGAAGGCAAAGTATTTTAATACTCATCGTTCTTATTATGAAGATTGCATGAAAGTAATAGTCACTTTTACATTCTACTAAAAAAGTAGCCTACCTCAAACTACTAAGGCCGACAGAACAGAACAAAGTCTAAACTCATTTTTCTGTAAGAGTTTGATTCGGAGTCGCTCTCAATAAGAACACTCACTGTAGAAAACAATAAACTTCGGTATTATATATATATGGATTATAAATGTCAGGATGTTGTGGTAAGTATCGGAAAAATCTTCAAAATTCAGGAAGGTTTTTCGGAGTAAACTTATTAAAAATAGTTGGGTTAGCATAACCTATTTCTTTAAATACCGAAATTGTGGAATTTTTTGGATTTCCTTTCGTAAATATTCCTGCAGTGTTGGCTATATGTTATGAATTAGCCGATACTCGGAAAAATTTAATGAAAAGACTTTGTAAAATCTTAGAAAATTTTGATTAGGTTTTGGGAGTTAGCTGGAAAAATACTCTGATAAGCGTATCCTAAAAGTAATAAAGTACAATACTTCATATTGTTCTAGGGGCATTGTTTTTTTAAATTTTGCTACAAATCCAACAAAGTACTTGAAGACCAGTAGAACACTGAAAGCAAAGTATTTTAAATACTTACCATTCTTATTCTGAAGATTGCATCAAAAGTAAAGGTCACTTTTTACATTATAAAAAGTAGCCTACCTCAAACCTACTAAGGCAGACAGAACAGTCCAAAATCTAAACTCTAGTTGTTAACTCTAACTCTAAAAAAATAGTTGGGTTAGGATAAACCTATTTCTTTAAATACCGAAATTTGTGGAATTTCTTGGATTTCCTTTCGTAAATATTCCTACAGTGTTGGCTATATGTTATAAATTAGCGGATACTCGGAGAAATTTAATGAAAATCCGGTTGGGAGTTATAGCTCATACTGTGAATATTGCAGTTAAAAACATTGTCACTTTTACACCCTTGAAAAATACACTATCTCAAATCTGTTACAACAAGTAATACATTCTTCGATTTTTTAAAAAAAATTGTATTTTTGGCAAAACACATAAATGTTTTGAATTATATTTATAGATTTTATTTGTCTGCATAATGTGTGGTAAGACTTTGTAAAATATTAGAAATTTTTGATCAGGTTTTCGGAGTAAGCTTAAAAAACTCTGAAAAGCTTATTTTTAACTTTAAGAAGTACAATATATTTCACATTATTCTTGGGGCTCCGTTACCTAAATTTTTTCTACGAATGCAACAAATTACTTGAAGTCCAGTAGAAAACTGAAAGTAAAGTATTTTTAATCCTTATCGTTCTTATTATAAAGATTGCATAAAAGTAAAGGTCACTTTTTACATTCTAAAAATTATCATACCTCAAAACTACTTAGGCCGACAGAACAGTCAAAGGCTAACTCGTTTTTCTCTAAGAGTTTGATTTGGAGTCGCTCTCAATAAGAACACTCACTGTAGCAAACAATAAACTTCGGTATTATATATATGGATTCTAATGGTCCGGATGTTGAGGTAAGTATCGGAAAAATCTTCAAAATTCGGGAAGGTTTTCGGAGTAAACTTAAAAATAGTAGGGTTAGCATAACTTATTTTCTTTAAATACCGAAATTGTAGAATTTTTTTTTGGATTTCTTTTCGTAATTATTCCTCCAGTCTTGGCTATATGTTATAAATTAGCGGATACTCGGAGAAATTTAATGAAAATCCTGTTGGGGAGTTATAGCTCATACTGTGAATATTCCAGTTAAAAAACATTGTCACTTTTACACTCTTAAAAATTACATTATCTCAAATCTGTTACGACAAAGTAATTACATTCTTCGATTTTTTTCAAAAAATTGTATTTTTTGGCAAAACACATAAATGTTTTGAATTATATTTATAGATTTTATTTGCCTGCATATTGTGGTAAGACTTTGTAAAATCTGTTAGAAATTTTGATCAGGTTTTGGGAGTTAGCTGGAAAATACTCTGATTAGCGTATCCTAGACTAATAAAGTACAATACTTCATATTGTTCTAGGGCATCGTTTTTTTAAATTTTGCTACCAATTGAACAAACTACTTGAAGACCAGTATAACACTGTAAGCAAAGTATTTTAATACTTACCGTTCTTATTATGAAGATTGCATCAAAAGTAAAGGTCACTTTTTACATTCTAAAAAGTAGCCCTACCTCAAAACTACTAAGGCAGACAGGTCAGACCAAAATCTAACTTATTTTTCTCTATGAGTTTGATTTGGAGTTGCCCTCAATCAGAACACTCACTGTAGCAAACAATAAACTTCGGTATTATAATATATGGATTTCAAATGGTCCGGATGTTGAGGTAAGTATCGGAAAAAAATCTTCAAAATTCGGGGTTTTCGGAGTAAACTTAAAAATAGTTGGATTAGCATAACCTATTTCTTTAAATACCGAAATTTTAGAATTTTTTTGATTTCCTTTACGAAAATAATTTCTGCAGTGTTGGCTATATGTTTAAAAATTAGCGGATTAATCGGGGAAAAATTTAATGAAAATCCGGTTGAGTTTATAGCTCATACTGTGAATATTTTGCAGTTAAAAAACATTGTCACATTTACAGTCTTGAAAAATACACTATCTCAAATCTGTTAAGACAAGTAAAAACATTCTTCGATTTTTTCAAAAATTGTATTTTTGGCAAAACACATAAATGTTTTGAATTATATTGATAGATTTTTATTTGCTTGCATATTGTGGTAAGACTTTGTAAAATCTTATAAATTTTGATCAGGTTTTGGGAGTTAGCTGGTAAATACTCTGATTAACGTATCCTATACTAATAAACAACAATACTTCATATTGTTCTCGGGCATCGTTTTTTAAATTTTGCTACCAATTCAACAAACTACTTGAAGACCAGTAGAACACTGAAAGCAAAGTATTTTAAATACTTACCGTTCTTGTAATGAAGATCGCATCAAAAGTAAAGGTCAAATTTACATTCTAAAAATAGCCTCCCTCAAACCTTTTAAGACAGACATTACAGTCCAAAATCTAACTCATTTTTTTTCTAAGGGTTTTATTTGTAGTCGCCCTCAATAAGAACACTCACTGTAGCAAACAATAAAACTTCGGTATTATATATGTGTATTCTAATGGTCCCGATGTTGTGGTAAGTATCGGAAAAATCTTCAAAAATTCGGGAAGGTTTTCGGAGTAAACTTAAAAATAATTGGGTTAGGATAACCTATTTTTTTAAATACCGAAATTGTAGAATTTTCTTGTATTTCCTTTCGTAAATATTCCTACAGTGTTGGCTATATGTTATAAATTAGCGGATACTCGGAGAAAATTTAATCAAAATCCGTTTGGTAGTTATAGCTCATACTGTGAATATTGCAGTTAAAACATTGTCACTTTTACACTCTTGAAAAATACACTATCTCAAATCTGTTACGACAAGTAATACATTCTTCGATTTTTTCAAAAAATTGTATTTTTGGCGAAACACATAAATGTTTTGAATTACATTTATAGATTTTATTTGCCTGCATATTGTGGTAAGACTTTGTAAAATCTTAGAAATTTCGATCAGGTTTTGGGAGTTCGCTGGTAAATACTCTGATTAGCGTATCCTATACTAATAATGTACAATACTTCATATTGTTCTAGGGCATCGTTTTTTTAAATTTTGCTACCAATTCAACAAACAACTGGAAGACCAGTAGAACACTGTAAGCAAAGTATTTTAATACTTACCGTTTTTATTACGAAGATTGCATCAAAAGTATAGGTCACCATTACATTCTAAAGAGAAGCCTACCTCAAACTTTCTAAGACAAACATAACAGTCCAAAATCTAACTCATTTTTTTCTAAGAGTTTGATTTGGAGTCGCTCTCAATAAGAACACTCACTGTAGCAAACAATAAACTTCGGAATTATATATATGGATTCTAATGGTCCAGATGTTGTGGTAAGTATCGGAAAAATCTTCAAAATTCGGGAAGGTTTTCCGAGTAAACTTAAAAATAGTTGGGTTAGCATAACCTATGTCTTTAAATACCAAAAATTGTAGAATTTTTTGATTTACTTTACGAAAATATTTTCTGCAGTGTTGGCTATATGTTAAAAATTAGCGGATACTCGGGGAAATTTAATGAAAATCCGTTTGAGTTTATAGCTCATACTGTGAATATTGCAGTTAAAAACATTGTCACATTTACAGTCTTAAAAAATACACTATCTCAAATCTGTTAAGACAAGTAATACATTCTTCGATTTTTTCAAAAATTGTATTTTTGGCAAAACACATAAATGTTTTGAATTATATTGATAGATTTTATTTGCTTGCATATTGTGGTAAGACTTTGTAAAATCTTATAAATTTTGATCAGATTTTGGGAGTTAGCTGGAAAATACTCTGATTAGTGTATCCTAGACTAATAAAGTACAATATTTTCATATTGTTCTTGGGCTCCGTTGCTTAATTTTTTCTACGAATGCAACAAATTACTTGAAGACCAGTACAAAACTGAAAGCAAAGTATTTTTAATACTCATCGTTCTTATTATGAAGATTGCATAAAAAGTAATAGTCACTTTTTACATTCTAAAAAGTAGCCTACCTCAAAACTACTAAGGCCGACAGAACAGAACAAAGTCTAACTCATTTTTCTGTAAGAGTTTGATTCGGAGTCGCTCTCAATAAGAACACTCACTGTAGAAAACAATAAACTTCGGTATTATATATATGGATATAAATGTCAGGATGTTGTGGTAAGTATCAGAAAAATCTTCAAAATTCAGGAAGGTTTTCTGAGTAAACTTATTAAAAATAGTTGGGTTAGCATAACCTATTTCTTTAAATACCGAAATTGTGGAATTTTTTTGGATTTCCTTTCGTAAATATTCCTGCAGTGTTGGTAATATATGTTATGAATTAGCCGATACTCGGAGAAATTTAATGAAAAGACTTTGTAAAATCTTAGAAATTTTTATTAGGTTTTGGGAGTTAGCTGGAAAATACTCTGATAAGCGTATCCTAAAGTAAAAAAGTACAATACTTAATATTGTTCTAGGGCATTGTTTTGTAAATTTTGCTACAAATTCAACAAAGTACTTGAAGACCAGTAGAACACTGAAAGCAAAGTATTTTTAATACTTACCATTCGTATTCTGAAGATTGCATCAAAAGTAAAGGTCACTTTTACCTTATAAAAAGTAGCCTACCTCAAACCTGCTAAGGCAGACAGAACAGTCCAAAATCTAACTCTAGTTGTTAACTCTAACTCTAAAAATAGTTGGGTTAGGATAACCTATTTCTTTAAATACCGAAATTGTGGAATTTCTTGGATTTCCTTTCGTAAATATTCCTACAGTGTTGGCTATATGTTATAAATTAGCGGATACTCGGAGAAATTTAATGAAAATCCGGTTGGGAGTTATAGCTCATACTGTGAATATTGCAGTTAAAAACATTTGTCACTTTTACACCCTTGAAAAATACACTATCTCAAATCTGTTACCACAAGTAATACATTCTTCGATTTTTTAAAAAAATTGTATTTTTGGCAAAACACATAAATGTTTTGAATTATATTTATAGATTTTATTTGTCTGCATAATGTGGTAAGACTTTGTAAAATATTAGAAATTTTTATCAGGTTTTCGGAGTAAGCTTAAAAAACTCTGAAAAGCTTATTTTAACTTTAAGAAGTACAATATTTCACATTATTCTTGTCTCCGTTACCTAAATTTTTCTACGAATGCAACAAATTACTTGAAGTCTAGTAGAAAACTGAAAGTAAAGTATTTTAATCCTTATCGTTCTTATTATGAAGATTGCATAAAAGTAAAGGTCACTTTTACATTCTAAAAATTATCATACCCTCAAAACTACTTAGGCCGACAGAACAGTCAAAGGCTAACTCATTTTTCTCTAAGAGTTTGATTTGGAGTCGCTCTCAAAAAGAACAATCACTTTCTTATTCTGAAGATTGCATCAAATGTAAAGATCACTTTTACATTCTAAAAAGTAGCCTGCATCAAACCTACTAAGGCAGACAAAACAGTCCAAAATCTAACTCATTTTTCTTTAAGAGTTTGATTTGGAGTCGCTCTCAATAAGAACACTCACTGTAGCAAACAATAAACTTCGGTATTATATATATGGATTCTAATGGTCCGGATGTTGAGGTAAGTATCGGAAAAATCTTCAAAATTCGGGAAGGTTTTCGGAGTAAACATAAAAATAGTAGGGTTAGCATAACCTATTTCTTTAAATACCGAAATTGTAGAATTTTTTGGATTTCCTTTCGTAATTATTCCTCCAGTCTTGGCTATATGTTATAAATTAGCGGATACTCGGAGAAATTTAATGAAAATCTTGTTGGGAGTTATAGCTCATACTGTGAATATTCCAGTTAAAACATTGTCACTTTTACACTCTTAAAAATTAAACTATCTCAAATCTGTTACGACAAGTAATATATTCTTCGATTTTTTCAAAATATTGTATTTTTGGTAAAAACACATAAATGCTTTGAATTATATTTATAGATTTTATTTGCCTGCATATTGTGGTAAGACTTTGTAAAATCTTAGAAATTTTGATCAGGTTTTGGGAGTTAGCTGGAAAATACTCTGATTAGCGTATCCTAGACTAATAAAGTACAATACTTCATAATGTTCTAGGGCATCGTTTTTTTAAATTTTGCTACCAATTGAACAAACTACTTGAAGACCAGTATAACACTGAAAGAAAAGTATTTTAATACTTACCGTTTTTATTATGAAGATTGCATCAAAAGTAAAGGTCACTTTTACATTCTAAAAAGTAGCCTACCTCAAAACTACTAAGACAAACATGACAGTCAAAAATCTAACTCATTTTTTTCTAAGAGTTTGATTTGGAGTCGCTCTCAATAAGAACAGTCACTGTAGCAAACAATAAACTTCGGTATTATATATATGGATTCAAATGGTCCGGATGTTGAGGTAAGTATCGGAAAAATCTTCAAAATTCGGGGTTTTCGGAGTAAACTTAAAAATAGTTGGATTAGCATAACCTATTTCTTTAAATACCGAAATTTTAGAATTTTTTGATTTCCTTTACGAAAATATTTCTGCAGTGTTGGCTATATGTTAAAAATTAGCGGATACTCGGGGAAATTTAATGAAAATCCGGTTGAGTTTATAGCTCATACTGTGAATATTGCAGTTAAAAACATTGTCACATTTACAGTCTTGAAAAATACACTATCTCAAATCTGTTAAGACAAGTAAAACATTCTTCGATTTTTTGAAAAATTGTATTTTTGGCAAAACACATAAATATTTTGAATTATATTGATAGATTTTATTTGCTTGCATATTGTGGTAAGACTTTGTAAAATGTTATAAATTTTGATCAGGTTTTGGAAGTTAGCTGGTAAATACTCTGATTAACGTATCCAATACTAATAAACTACAATACTTCATATTGTTCTAGGGCATCGTTTTTTAAATTTTGCTATCAATTCAACAAACTACTTGAAGACCAGTAGAACACTGAAAGCAAAGTATTTTAATACTTACCGTTCTTGTAATGAAGATCGCATCAAAAGTAAAGGTCACTTTTACATTCTAAAAATAGCCTCCCTCAAACCTTTTAAGACAGACATAACAGTCCAAAATCTAACTCATTTTTTTCTAAGGGTTTTATTTGTAGTCGCCCTCAATAAGAACACTCACTGTAGCAAACAATAAACTTCGATATTATATATGTGTATTCTAATGGTCCCGATGTTGTGGTAAGTATCGGAAAAATCTTCAAAATTCAGGAAGGTTTTCGGAGTAAACTTAAAAATAATTGGGTTAGGATAACCTATTTCTTTAAATACCGAAATTGTAGAATTTCTTGGATTTCCTTTCGTAAATATTCCTACAGTGTTGGCTATATGTTATAAATTAGCGGATACTCGGAGAAATTTAATCAAAATCCGTTTGGTAGTTATAGCTCATACTGTGAATATTGCAGTTAAAACATTGTCACTTTTACACTCTTGAAAAATCCACTATCTCAAATCTGTTACGACAAGTAATACATTCTTCGATTTTTTCAAAAAATTGTATTTTTGGCGAAACACATAAATGTTTTGAATTACATTTATAGATTTTATTTGCCTGCATAATGTGGTAAGTCTTTGAAAAATCTTAGAAATTTCGATCAGGTTTTGGGAGTTAGCTGATAAATACTCTTATTAGCGTATCCTATACTAATAATGTACAATAGTTCATATTGTTCTAGGGCATCGTTTTTTTAAATTTTGCTACCAATTCAACAAACAACTGGAAGACCAGTAGAACACTGTAAGCAAAGTATTTTAATACTTACCGTTCTTATTATGAAGATTGCATCAAAAGTAAAGGTCACTTTTACATTCTAAAAAGTAGCCTACCTCAAAACTACTAAGACAGGCAGGACAGACCAAAATCTAACTTATTTTTCTCTATGAGTTTGATTTGGAGTTGCCCTCAATCAGAACACTCACTGTAGCAAACAATAAACTTCGGTATTATATATATGGATTCTAATGGTCCGGATGTTGTGGTAAATATCGGAAAAATCTTCAAAATTCGGGAAGTATTTCGGAGTAAACTTAAAAATAGTTGGGTTAGCATAATCTATTACTTTAAATAGAGAAATTGTAGAACTTTTTGGATTTCCTTTAGTAAATATTCCTACGGCGTTGGCTATAAGTTATAAATTAGCGGATACTCGGAGAAATTTAATCAAAATTCGTTTGGTAGTTATAGCTCATACTGTGAATATTGCAGTTAAAACATTGTCACTTTAACACTCTTGAAAAATACACTATCTCAAATCTGTTACGACAAGTAATACATTCTTCGATTTTTTCAAAAAATTGTATTTTTGGCAAAACACATAAATGTTTTGAATTACATTTATACATTTTATTTGCCTGCATATTGTGGTAAGACTTTGTAAAATCTTAGAAATTTTGATCAGGTTTTGGGAGTTAGCTGGAAAATACTCTGATTAGCGTATCCTAGACTAATAAAGTACAATACCTCATATTGTTCTAGGGCATCGTTTTTTAAATTTTGCTATCAATTCAACAAACTACTTGAAGACCAGTAGAACACTGAAAGCTAAGTATTTCAATACTTACCGTTCTTATAATGAAGATCGCATCAAAAGTAAAGGTCACTTTTACATTCTAAAAATAGCTTCCCTCAAACCTTCTAAGGCAGACATAACAGTCCAAAATCTAACTCATTTTTTTCTAAGTGTTTTATTTGTAGTCGCCCTCAATAAGAACACTCACTGTAGCAAACAATAAACTTCGGTATTATATATGTGTATTCTAATGGTCCCGATGTTGTGGTAAGTATCGGAAAAATTTTCAAAATTCAGGAAGGTTTTCGGAGTAAACTTAAAAATAATTGGGTTAGGATAACCTATTTCTTTGAATACCGAAATTGTAGAATTTCTTGGATTTCCTTTCGTAAATATTCCTACAGTGTTGGCTATATGTTATAAATTAGCGGATACTCGGAGAAATTTAATCAAAATCCGTTTGGTAGTTATAGCACATACTGTGAATATTGCAGTTAAAACATTGTCACTTTTACACTCTTGAAAAATCCACTATCTCAAATCTGTTACGACAAGTAATACATTCTTCGATTTTTTCAAAAAATTGTATTTTTGGCGAAACACATAAATGTTTTAATTACATTTATAGATTTTATTTGCCTGCATATTGTGGTAAGTCTTTGAAAAATCTTAGAAATTTCGATCAGGTTTTGGGAGTTAGCTGATAAATACTCTTATTAGCGTATCCTATACTAATAATGTACAATAGTTCATATTGTTCTAGGGCATCGTTTTTTTAAATTTTGCTACCAATTCAACAAACAACTGGAAGACCAGTAGAACACTGTAAGCAAAGTATTTTAATACTTACCGTTCTTATTATGAAGATTGCATCAAAAGTAAAGGTCACTTTTACATTCTAAAAAGTAGCCTACCTCAAAACTACTAAGGCAGACAGGACAGACCAAAATCTAACTTATTTTTCTCTATGAGTTTGATTTGGAGTTGCCCTCAATCAGAACACTCACTGTAGCAAACAATAAACTTCGGTATTATATATATGGATTCTAATGGTCCGGATGTTGTGGTAAATATCGGAAAAATCTTCAAAATTCGGGAAGTATTTCGGAGTAAACTTAAAAATAGTTGGGTTAGCATAATCTATTACTTTAAATAGAGAAATTGTAGAACTTTTTGGATTTCCTTTAGTAAATATTCCTACGGCGTTGGCTATAAGTTATAAATTAGCGGATACTCGGAGAAATTTAATCAAAATCCGTTTGGTAGTTATAGCTCATACTGTGAATATTGCAGTTAAAACATTGTCACTTTAACACTCTTGAAAAATACACTATCTCAAATCTGTTACGACAAGTAATACATTCTTCGATTTTTTCAAAAAATTGTATTTTTGGCAAAACACATAAATGTTTTGAATTACATTTATACATTTTATTTGCCTGCATATTGTGGTAAGACTTTGTAAAATCTTAGAAATTTTGATCAGGTTTTGGGAGTTAGCTGGAAAATACTCTGATTAGCGTATCCTAGACTAATAAAGTACAATACCTCATATTGTTCTAGGGCATCGTTTTTTAAATTTTGCTATCAATTCAACAAACTACTTGAAGACCAGTAGAACACTGAAAGCTAAGTATTTCAATACTTACCGTTCTTATAATGAAGATCGCATCAAAAGTAAAGGTCACTTTTACATTCTAAAAATAGCCTCCCTCAAACCTTCTAAGGCAGACATAACAGTCCAAAATCTAACTCATTTTTTTCTAAGTGTTTTATTTGTAGTCGCCCTCAATAAGAACACTCACTGTAGCAAACAATAAACTTCGGTATTATATATGTGTATTCTAATGGTCCCGATGTTGTGGTAAGTATCGGAAAAATCTTCAAAATTCGGGAAGGTTTTCGGAGTAAACTTAAAAATAATTGGGTTAGGATAACCTATTTCTTTAAATACCGAAATTGTAGAATTTCTTGGATTTCCTTTCGTAAATATTCCTACAGTGTTGGCTATATGTTATAAATTAGCGTATACTCGGAGAAATTTAATGAAAATCCGGTTGGGAATTATAGCTCATACTGTGAATATTGCAGTTAAAAACATTGTCACTTTTACACTCTTGAAAAATACACTATCTCAAATCTGTTAGGACAAGTAATACATTTTTCGATTTTTTCAAAAAATTGTATTTTTGGCAAAATACATAAATGTTTTGAATTATATTTATAGATTTTATTTGTCTGCATATTGTGGTAAGACTTTGTAAAATCTTAGAAATTTTGATCAGGTTTTCGGAGTAAGCTTAAAAAACTCTGAAAAGCATATTCTAACTTTAAGAAGTACAATATTTCATATTGTTCTTGGGCTCCGTTGCTTAAATTTTTCTACGAATGCAACAAATTACTTGAAGACCAGTAGAAAACTGAAAGCAAAGTATTTTAATACTTATCGTTCTTATTATGAAGATTGCATAAAAGTAAAGGTCACTTTTACATTCTAAAAATTAGCCTACCACAAAACTACTAAGACCAACAGAACAGTCCAAAGTCTAACTCATTTTTCTCTAAGAGTTTGATTTGGAGTCGCTCTCAATAAGAACACTCAATTTCTTATTCTGAAGATTGCATCAAAAGTAAAGGTCAATTTTTACATTCTAAAAAGTAGCCTACCTCAAACCTACCAAGGCAGACAAAACAGTCTAAAATCTAACTCATTTTTCTTTATGAGTTTGATTTGGAGTCGCTCTCAATAAGAGAACTCACTGTAGCAAACAATAAACTTCGGTATTATATATATGGATTCTAATGGTCCGGATGTTGTGGAAAGTATCGGAGAAATCTTCAAAAATTTGGGAAGGTTTTAGGAGTAAACTTAAAAATAGTTGGGCTAGCATAACATATTTCTTTAAATACCGAAATTGTAGAATTTTTTTGGATTTCCTTTCGTAATTATTCCTCCAGTCTTGGCTATATGTTATAAATTAGCGGATACTCGGAGAAATTTAATCAAAATCCGTTTGGTAGCTATAGCTCATACTGTGAATACTGCAGTTTAAAAACATTGTCACTTTTACACTCTTGAAAAATACAATATCTCAAATCTGTTACGACAAGTAATACATTCTTCGATTTTTTCAAAAAAATTGTATTTTTGGCAAAACACATAAATGTTTTGAATTACATTTATAGATTTTATTTGCCTGCATATTGTGGTAAGACTTTGTAAAATCTTAGAAATTTTGATCAGATTTTGGGAGTTAGCTGGGAAAATACTCTGATTAGTGTATCCTAGACTAATAAAGTACAATATTTCATATTGTTCTTGGGCTCCGTTGCTTAAATTTTTCTACGAATGCAACAAATTACTTGAAGACCAGTACAAAACTGAAAGCAAAGTATTTTAATACTCATCGTTCTTATTATGAAGATTGCATAAAAGTAATAGTCACTTTTACATTCTAAAAAGTAGCCTACCTCAAAACTACTAAGGCCGACAGAACAGAACAAAGTCTAACTCATTTTTCTGTAAGAGTTTGATTCGGAGTCGCTCTCAATAAGAACACTCACTGTAGAAAACAATAAACTTCGGTATTATATATATGGATTATAAATGTCAGGATGTTGTGGTAAGTATCGGAAAAATCTTCAAAATTCAGGAAGGTTTTCGGAGTAAACTTATTAAAAATAGTTGGGTTAGCATAACCTATTTCTTTAAATACCGAAATTGTGGAATTTTTTGGATTTCCTTTCGTAAATATTCCTGCAGTGTTGGCTATATGTTATGAATTAGCCGATACTCGGAGAAATTTAATGAAAAGACTTTGTAAAATCTTAGAAATTTTGATTAGGTTTTGGGAGTTAGCTGGAAAATACTCTGATAAGCGTATCCTAAAGTAATAAAGTACAATACTTCATATTGTTCTAGGGCATTGTTTTTTAAATTTTGCTACAAATTCAACAAAGTACTTGAAGACCAGTAGAACACTGAAAGCAAAGTATTTTAATACTTACCATTCTTATTCTGAAGATTGCATCAAAAGTAAAGGTCACTTTTACATTATAAAAAGTAGCCTACCTCAAACCTACTAAGGCAGACAGAACAGTCCAAAATCTAACTCTAGTTGTTAACTCTAACTCTAAAAATAGTTGGGTTAGGATAACCTATTTCTTTAAATACCGAAATTGTGGAATTTCTTGGATTTCCTTTCGTAAATATTCCTACAGTGTTGGCTATATGTTATAAATTAGCGGATACTCGGAGAAATTTAATGAAAATCCGGTTGGGAGTTATAGCTCATACTGTGAATATTGCAGTTAAAAACATTGTCACTTTTACACCCTTGAAAAATACACTATCTCAAATCTGTTACCACAAGTAATACATTCTTCGATTTTTTAAAAAAATTGTATTTTTGGCAAAACACATAAATGTTTTGAATTATATTTATAGATTTTATTTGTCTGCATAATGTGGTAAGACTTTGTAAAATATTAGAAATTTTGATCAGGTTTTCGGAGTAAGCTTAAAAAACTCTGAAAAGCTTATTTTAACTTTAAGAAGTACAATATTTCACATTATTCTTGGGCTCCGTTACCTAAATTTTTCTACGAATGCAACAAATTACTTGAAGTCCAGTAGAAAACTGAAAGTAAAGTATTTTAATCCTTATCGTTCTTATTATGAAGATTGCATAAAAGTAAAGGTCACTTTTACATTCTAAAAATTATCATACCTCAAAACTACTTAGGCCGACAGAACAGTCAAAGGCTAACTCATTTTTCTCTAAGAGTTTGATTTGGAGTCGCTCTCAAAAAGAACAATCACTTTCTTATTCTGAAGATTGCATCAAATGTAAAGGTCACTTTTACATTCTAAAAAGTAGCCTGCATCAAACCTACTAAGGCACATAAAACAGTCCAAAATCTAACTCATTTTTCTTTAAGAGTTTGATTTGGAGTCGCTCTCAATAAGAACACTCACTGTAGCAAACAATAAACTTCGGTATTATATATATGGATTCTAATGGTCCGGATGTTGAGGTAAGTATCGGAAAAATCTTCAAAATTCGGGAAGGTTTTCGGAGTAAACATAAAAATAGTAGGGTTAGCATAACCTATTTCTTTAAATACCGAAATTGTAGAATTTTTTGGATTTCCTTTCGTAATTATTCCTCCAGTCTTGGCTATATGTTATAAATTAGCGGATACTCGGAGAAATTTAATGAAAATCCTGTTGGGAGTTATAGCTCATACTGTGAATATTCCAGTTAAAACATTGTCACTTTTACACTCTTAAAAATTAAACTATCTCAAATCTGTTACGACAAGTAATACATTCTTCGATTTTTTCAAAAAATTGTATTTTTGCTAAAAACACATAAATGTTTTGAATTATATTTATAGATTTTATTTGCCTGCATATTGTGGTAAGAATTTGTAAAATCTTAGAAATTTTGATCAGGTTTTGGGAGTTAGCTGGAAAATACTATGATTAGCGTATCCTAGACTAAAGAAGTACAATACTTCATATTGTTCTAGGGCATCGTTTTTTTAAATTTTGCTACCAATTGAACAAACTACTTGAAGACCAGTATAACACTGAAAGAAAAGTATTTTAATACTTACCGTTTTTAATATGAAGATTGCATCAAAAGTAAAGGTCACTTTTACATTCTAAAAAGTAGCCTACCTCAAAACTACTAAGACAAACATAACAGTCAAAAATCTAACTCATTTTTTTCTAAGAGTTTGATTTGGAGTCGCTCTCAATAAGAACAGTCACTGTAGCAAACAATAAACTTCGGTATTATATATATGGATTCAAATGGTCCGGATGTTGAGGTAAGTATCGGAAAAATCTTCAAAATTCGGGGTTTTCGGAGTAAACTTAAAAATAGTTGGATTAGCATAACCTATTTCTTTAAATACCGAAATTTTAGAATTTTTTGATTTCCTTTACGAAAATATTTCTGCAGTGTTGGCTATATGTTAAAAATTAGCGGATACTCGGGGATATTTAATGAAAATCCTGTTGGGAGTTATAGCTCATACTGTGAATATTGCAGTTAAATACATTGTCACATTTACAGTCTTGAAAAATACACTATCTCAAATCTGTTAAGACAAGTAAAACATTCTTCGATTTTTTCAAAAATTGTATTTTTGGCAAAACACATAAATATTTTGAATTATATGGATAGATTTTATTTGCTTGCATATTGTGGTAAGACTTTGTAAAATGTTATAAATTTTGATCAGGTTTTGGGAGTTAGCTGGTAAATACTCTGATTAACGTATCCAATAATAATAAACTACAATACTTCATATTGTTCTAGGGCATCGTTTTTTAAATTTTGCTATCAATTCAACAAACAACTTGAAGACCAGTAGAACACTGAAAGCAAAGTATTTTAATACTTACCGTTCTTGTAATGAAGATCGCATCAAAAGTAAAGGTCACTTTTACATTCTAAAAATAGCCTCCCTCAAACCTTTTAAGACAGACATAACAGTCCAAAATCTAACTCATTTTTTTCTAAGGGTTTTATTTGTAGTCGCCCTCAATAAGAACACTCACTGTAGCAAACAATAAACTTCGGTATTATATATGTGTATTCTAATGGTCCCGATGTTGTGGTAAGTATCGGAAAAATCTTCAAAATTCGGGAAGGTTTTCGGAGTAAACTTAAAAATAATTGGGTTAGGATAACCTATTTCTTTAAATACCGAAATTGTAGAATTTCTTGAATTTCCTTTCGTAAATATTCCTACAGTGTTGGCTATATGTTATAAATTAGCGGATACTCGGAGAAATTTAATCAAAATCCGTTTGGTAGTTATAGCTCATACTGTGAATATTGCAGTTAAAACATTGTCACTTATACACTCTTGAAAAATACACT
This sequence comes from Styela plicata, assembly GCA_963675895.2. Lineage (NCBI taxonomy): Eukaryota > Metazoa > Chordata > Ascidiacea > Stolidobranchia > Styelidae > Styela > Styela plicata. Next base: position 4,527,416 of record OZ023144.1, on the reverse strand, counting down.
ATCTCAAATCTGTTACGACAAGTAATACATTCTTCGATTTTTTCAAAAAATTGTATTTTTGGCGAAACACATAAATGTTTTGAATTACATTTATAGATTTTATTTGCCTGCATATTGTGGTAAGTCTTTGTAAAATCTTAGAAATTTCGATCAGGTTTTGGGAGTTAGCTGGTAAATACTCTTATTAGCGTATCCTATACTAATAATGTACAATACTTCATATTGTTCTAGGGCATCGTGTTTTTAAATTTTGCTACCAATTCAACAAACAACTGGAAGACCAGTAGAACACTGTAAGCAAAGTATTTTAATACTTACCGTTCTTATTATAAAGATTGCATCAAAAGTAAAGGTCACTTTTACATTCTAAAAAGTAGCCTACCTCAAAACTACTAAGGCAGACAGGACAGACCAAAATCTAACTTATTTTTCTCTATGAGTTTGATTTGGAGTTGCCCTCAATCAGAACACTCACTGTAGCAAACAATAAACTTCGGTATTATATATATGGATTCAAATGGTCCGGATGTTGTGGTAAATATCGGAAAAATCTTCAAAATTCGGGAAGTATTTCGGAGTAAACTTAAAAATAGTTGGGTTAGCATAATCTATTACTTTAAATAGCGAAATTGTAGAACTTTTTGGATTTCCTTTAGTAAATATTCCTACGGCGTTGGCTATAAGTTATAAATTAGCGGATACTTGGAGAAATTTAATGAAAATCCGTTTGGTAGTTATAGCTCATACTGTGAATATTGCAGTTAAAACATTGTCACTTTAACACTCTTGAAAAATACACTATCTCAAATCTGTTACGACAAGTAATACATTCTTCGATTTTTTCAAAAAATTGTATTTTTGGCAAAACACATAAATGTTTTGAATTACATTTATAGATTTTATTTGCCTGCATATTGTGGTAAGACTTTGTAAAATCTTAGAAATTTTGATCAGGTTTAGGGAGTTAGCTGGAAAATACTCTTATTAGCGTATCCTAGACTAATAAAGTACAATACCTCATATTGTTCTAGGGCATCGTTTTTTAAATTTTGCTATCAATTCAACAAACAACTTGAAGACCAGTAGAACACTGAAAGCAAAGTATTTTAATACTTACCGTTCTTGTAATGAAGATCGCATCAAAAGTAAAGGTCACTTTTACATTCTAAAAATAGCCTCCCTCAAACCTTTTAAGACAGACATAACAGTCCAAAATCTAACTCATTTTTTTCTAAGGGTTTTATTTGTAGTCGCCCTCAATAAGAACACTCACTGTAGCAAACAATAAACTTCGGTATTATATATGTGTATTCTAATGGTCCCGATGTTGTGGTATGTATCGGAAAAATCTTCAAAATTCGGGAAGGTTTTCGGAGTAAACTTAAAAATATTTGGGTTAGGATAACCTATTTCTTTAAATACCGAAATTGTAGAATTTCTTGGATTTCCTTTCGTAAATATTCCTACAGTGTTGGCTATATGTTATAAATTAGCGGATACTCGGTGAAATTTAATGAAAATCCGGTTGGGAGTTATAGCTCATACTGTGAATATTGCAGTTAAAAACATTGTCACTTTTACACCCTTGAAAAATACACTATCTCAAATCTGTTACCACAAGTAATACATTTAACGATTTTTTAAAAAAATTGTATTTTTGGCAAAACACATAAATGTTTTGAATTATATTTATAGATTTTATTTGTCTGCATATTGTGGTAAGACTTTGTAAAATCTCAGAAATTTTTATCAGGTTTTCGGAGTAAGCTTAAAAAACTCTGAAAAGCATATTCTAACTTTAAGAAGTACAATATTTCATATTGTTCTTGGGCTCCGTTGCTTAAATTTTTCTACGAATGCAACAAATTACTTGAAGACCAGTAAAAAACTGAAAGCAAAGTATTTTAATACTTATCGTTCTTATTATGAAGATTGCATAAAAGTAAAGGTCACTTTTACATTCTAAAAATTAGCCTACCACAAAACTACTAAGACCAACAGAACAGTCCAAAGTCTAACTCATTTTTCTCTAAGAGTTTGATTTGGAGTCGCTCTCAATAAGAACACTCAATTTCTTATTCTGAAGATTGCATCAAAAGTAAAGGTCAATTTTACATTCTAAAAAGTAGCCTACCTCAAACCTACCAAGGCAGACAAAACAGTCTAAAATCTAACTCATTTTTCTTTATGAGTTTGATTTGGAGTCGCTCTCAATAAGAGCACTCACTGTAGCAAACAATAAACTTCGGTATTATATATATGGATTCTAATGGTCCGGATGTTGTGGAAAGTATCGGAGAAATCTTCAAAATTCGGGAAGGTTTTAGGAGTAAACTTAAAAACAGTTGGGCTAGCATAACATATTTCTTTAAATACCGAAATTGTAGAATTTTTTGGATTTCCTTTCGTAATTATTCCTCCAGTCTTGGCTATATGTTATAAATTAGCGGATACTCGGAGAAATTTAATCAAAATCCGTTTGGTAGCTATAGCTCATACTGTGAATACTGCAGTTAAAACATTGTCACTTTTACACTCTTGAAAAATACAATATCTCAAATCTGTTACGACAAGTAATACATTCTTCGATTTTTTCAAAAAATTGTATTTTTGGCAAAACACATAAATGTTTTGAATTACATTTATAGATTTTATTTGCCTGCATATTGTGGTAAGACTTTGTAAAATCTTAGAAATTTTGATCAGATTTTGGGAGTTAGCTGGAAAATACTCTGATTAGTGTATCCTAGACTAATAAAGTACAATATTTCATATTGTTCTTTGGCTCCGTTGCTAAAATTTTTCTACGAATGCAACAAATTACTTGAAGACCAGTACAAAACTGAAGGCAAAGTATTTTAATACTCATCGTTCTTATTATGAAGATTGCATGAAAGTAATAGTCACTTTTACATTCTAAAAAGTAGCCTACCTCAAAACTACTAAGGCCGACAGAACAGAACAAAGTCTAACTCATTTTTCTGTAAGAGTTTGATTCGGAGTCGCTCTCAATAAGAACACTCACTGTAGAAAACAATAAACTTCGGTATTATATATATGGATTATAAATGTCAGGATGTTGTGGTAAGTATCGGAAAAATCTTCAAAATTCAGGAAGGTTTTCGGAGTAAACTTATTAAAAATAGTTGGGTTAGCATAACCTATTTCTTTAAATACCGAAATTGTGGAATTTTTTGGATTTCCTTTCGTAAATATTCCTGCAGTGTTGGCTATATGTTATGAATTAGCCGATACTCGGAAAAATTTAATGAAAAGACTTTGTAAAATCTTAGAAATTTTGATTAGGTTTTGGGAGTTAGCTGGAAAATACTCTGATAAGCGTATCCTAAAGTAATAAAGTACAATACTTCATATTGTTCTAGGGCATTGTTTTTTTAAATTTTGCTACAAATCCAACAAAGTACTTGAAGACCAGTAGAACACTGAAAGCAAAGTATTTTAATACTTACCGTTCTTGTAATGAAGATCGCATCAAAAGTAAAGGTCAAATTTACATTCTAAAAATAGCCTCCCTCAAACCTTTTAAGACAGACATTACAGTCCAAAATCTAACTCATTTTTTTCTAAGGGTTTTATTTGTAGTCGCCCTCAATAAGAACACTCACTGTAGCAAACAATAAACTTCGGTATTATATATATGGATTCAAATGGTCCGGATGTTGAGGTAAGTATCGGAAAAATCTTCAAAATTCGGGAAGGTTTTCGGAGTAAACTTTAAAATAATTGGGTTAGGATAACCTATTTCTTTAAATACCGAAATTGTAGAGTTTCTTGGATTTCCTTTCGTAAATATTCCTACAGTGTTGGCTATATGTTATAAATTAGCGGATACTCGGTGAAATTTAATGAAAATCCGGTTGGGAGTTATAGCTCATACTGTGAATATTGCAGTTAAAAACATTGTCACTTTTACACCCTTGAAAAATACACTATCTCAAATCTGTTACCACAAGTAATACATTCTTCGATTTTTTAAAAAAATTGTATTTTTGGCAAAACACATAAATGTTTTGAATTATATTTATAGATTTTATTTGTCTGCATAATGTGGTAAGACTTTGTAAAATATTAGAAATTTTGATCAGGTTTTCGGAGTAAGCTTAAAAAACTCTGAAAAGCTTATTTTAACTTTAAGAAGTACAATATTTCACATTATTCTTGGGCTCCGTTACCTAAATTTTTCTACGAATGCAACAAATTACTTGAAGTCCAGTAGAAAACTGAAAGTAAAGTATTTTAATCCTTATCGTTCTTATTATAAAGATTGCATAAAAGTAAAGGTCACTTTTACATTCTAAAAATTATCATACCTCAAAACTACTTAGGCCGACAGAACAGTCAAAGGCTAACTCATTTTTCTCTAAGAGTTTGATTTGGAGTCGCTCTCAATAAGAACACTCACTGTAGCAAACAATAAACTTCGGTATTATATATATGGATTCTAATGGTCCGGATGTTGAGGTAAGTATCGGAAAAATCTTCAAAATTCGGGAAGGTTTTCGGAGTAAACTTAAAAATAGTAGGGTTAGCATAACCTATTTCTTTAAATACCGAAATTGTAGAATTTTTTGGATTTCCTTTCGTAATTATTCCTCCAGTCTTGGCTATATGTTATAAATTAGCGGATACTCGGAGAAATTTAATGAAAATCCTGTTGGGAGTTATAGCTCATACTGTGAATATTCCAGTTAAAACATTGTCACTTTTACACTCTTAAAAATTACATTATCTCAAATCTGTTACGACAAGTAATACATTCTTCGATTTTTTCAAAAAATTGTATTTTTGGCAAAACACATAAATGTTTTGAATTATATTTATAGATTTTATTTGCCTGCATATTGTGGTAAGACTTTGTAAAATCTTAGAAATTTTGATCAGGTTTTGGGAGTTAGCTGGAAAATACTCTGATTAGCGTATCCTAGACTAATAAAGTACAATACTTCATATTGTTCTAGGGCATCGTTTTTTTAAATTTTGCTACCAATTGAACAAACTACTTGAAGACCAGTATAACACTGTAAGCAAAGTATTTTAATACATACCGTTCTTATTATGAAGATTGCATCAAAAGTAAAGGTCACTTTTACATTCTAAAAAGTAGCCTACCTCAAAACTACTAAGGCAGACAGGTCAGACCAAAATCTAACTTATTTTTCTCTATGAGTTTGATTTGGAGTTGCCCTCAATCAGAACACTCACTGTAGCAAACAATAAACTTCGGTATTATATATATGGATTCAAATGGTCCGGATGTTGAGGTAAGTATCGGAAAAATCTTCAAAATTCGGGGTTTTCGGAGTAAACTTAAAAATAGTTGGATTAGCATAACCTATTTCTTTAAATACCGAAATTTTAGAATTTTTTGATTTCCTTTACGAAAATATTTCTGCAGTGTTGGCTATATGTTAAAAATTAGCGGATAATCGGGGAAATTTAATGAAAATCCGGTTGAGTTTATAGCTCATACTGTGAATATTGCAGTTAAAAACATTGTCACATTTACAGTCTGGAAAAATACACTATCTCAAATCTGTTAAGACAAGTAAAACATTCTTCGATTTTTTCAAAAATTGTATTTTTGGCAAAACACATAAATGTTTTGAATTATATTGATAGATTTTATTTGCTTGCATATTGTAGTAAGACTTTGTAAAATCTTATAAATTTTGATTAGGTTTTGGGAGTTAGCTGGTAAATACTCTGATTAACGTATCCTATACTGATAAACAACAATACTTCATATTGTTCTCGGGCATCGTTTTTTAAATTTTGCTATCAATTCAACAAACTACTTGAAGACCAGTAGAACACTGAAAGCAAAGTATTTTAATACTTACCGTTCTTGTAATGAAGATCGCATCAAAAGTAAAGGTCAAATTTACATTCTAAAAATAGCCTCCCTCAAACCTTTTAAGACAGACATTACAGTCCAAAATCTAACTCATTTTTTTCTAAGGGTTTTATTTGTAGTCGCCCTCAATAAGAACACTCACTGTAGCAAACAATAAACTTCGGTATTATATATGTGTATTCTAATGGTCCCGATGTTGTGGTAAGTATCGGAAAAATCTTCAAAATTCGGGAAGGTTTTCGGAGTAAACTTAAAAATAATTGGGTTAGGATAACCTATTTTTTTAAATACCGAAATTGTAGAATTTCTTGTATTTCCTTTCGTAAATATTCCTACAGTGTTGGCTATATGTTATAAATTAGCGGATACTCGGAGAAATTTAATCAAAATCCGTTTGGTAGTTATAGCTCATACTGTGAATATTGCAGTTAAAACATTGTCACTTTTACACTCTTGAAAAATACACTATCTCAAATCTGTTACGACAAGTAATACATTCTTCGATTTTTTTCAAAAAATTGTATTTTTTGGCGAAACACATAAATGTTTTGAATTACATTTATAGATTTTATTTGCCTGCATATTGTGGTAAGACTTTGTAAAATCTTAGAAATTTCGATCAGGTTTAGGGAGTTCGCTGGTAAATACTCTGATTAGCGTATCCTATACTAATAATGTACAATACTTCATATTGTTCTAGGGCATCGTTTTTTTAAATTTTGCTACCAATTCAACAAACAACTGGAAGACCAGTAGAACACTGTAAGCAAAGTATTTTAATACTTACCGTTCTTATTATAAAGATTGCATCAAAAGTAAAGGTCACTTTTACATTCTAAAAAGTAGCCTACCTCAAAACTACTAAGGCAGACAGGTCAGACCAAAATCTAACTTATTTTTCTCTATGAGTTTGATTTGGAGTTGCCCTCAATCAGAACACTCACTGTAGCAAACAATAAACTTCGGTATTATATATATGGATTCTAATGGTCCGGATGTTGTGGTAAATATCGGAAAAATCTTCAAAATTCGGGAAGTATTTCGGAGTAAACTTAAAAATAGTTGGGTTAGCATAATCTATTACTTTAAATAGCGAAATTGTAGAACTTTTTGGATTTCCTTTAGTAAATATTCCTACGGCGTTGGCTATAAGTTATAAATTAGCGGATACTCGGAGAAATTTAATCAAAATCCGTTTGGTAGTTATAGCTCATACTGTGAATATTGCAGTTAAAACATTGTCACTTTAACACTCTTGAAAAATACACTATCTCAAATCTGTTACGACAAGTAATACATTCTTCGATTTTTTCAAAAAATTGTATTTTTGGCAAAACACATAAATGTTTTGAATTGCATTTATAGATTTTATTTGCCTGCATATTGTGGTAAAACTTTGTAAAATCTTAGAAATTTTGATCAGGTTTTGGGAGTTAGCTGGAAAATACTCTGATTAGCGTATCCTAGACTAATAAAGTACAATACTTCATATTGTTCTAGGGCATCGTTTTTTAAATTTTGCTACCAATTGAACAAACTACTTGAAGACCAGTATAACACTGAAAGCAAAGTATTTTAATACTTACCGTTTTTATTACGAAGATTGCATCAAAAGTATAGGTCACCATTACATTCTAAAGAGAAGCCTACCTCAAACTTTCTAAGACAAACATAACAGTCCAAAATCTAACTCATTTTTTTCTAAGAGTTTGATTTGGAGTCGCTCTCAATAAGAACACTCACTGTAGCAAACAATAAACTTCGGAATTATATATATGGATTCTAATGGTCCAGATGTTGTGGTAAGTATCGGAAAAATCTTCAAAATTCGGGAAGGTTTTCCGAGTAAACTTAAAAATAGTTGGGTTAGCATAACCTATGTCTTTAAATACCGAAATTGTAGAATTTTTTGATTTACTTTACGAAAATATTTCTGCAGAGTTGGCTATATGTTAAAAATTAGCGGATACTCGGGGAAATTTAATGAAAATCCGTTTGAGTTTATAGCTCATACTGTGAATATTGCAGTTAAAAACATTGTCACATTTACAGTCTTAAAAAATACACTATCTCAAATCTGTTAAGACAAGTAATACATTCTTCGATTTTTTCAAAAATTGTATTTTTGGCAAAACACATAAATGTTTTGAATTATATTGATAGATTTTATTTGCTTGCATATTGTGGTAAGACTTTGTAAAATCTTATAAATTTTGATCAGATTTTGGGAGTTAGCTGGAAAATACTCTGATTAGTGTATCCTAGACTAATAAAGTACAATATTTCATATTGTTCTTGGGCTCTGTTGCTTAATTTTTTCTACGAATGCAACAAATTACTTGAAGACCAGTACAAAACAGAAAGCAAAGTATTTTAATACTCATCGTTCTTATTATGAAGATTGCATAAAAGTAATAGTCACTTTTACATTCTAAAAAGTAGCCTACCTCAAAACTACTAAGGCCGACAGAACAGAACAAAGTCTAACTCATTTTTCTGTAAGAGTTTGATTCGGAGTCGCTCTCAATAAGAACACTCACTGTAGAAAACAATAAACTTCGGTATTATATATATGGATATAAATGTCAGGATGTTGTGGTAAGTATCAGAAAAATCTTCAAAATTCAGGAAGGTTTTCTGAGTAAACTTATTAAAAATAGTTGGGTTAGCATAACCTATTTCTTTAAATACCGAAATTGTGGAATTTTTTGGATTTCCTTTCGTAAATATTCCTGCAGTGTTGGCTATATGTTATGAATTAGCCGATACTCGGAGAAATTTAATGAAAAGACTTTGTAAAATCTTAGAAATTTTTATTAGGTTTTGGGAGTTAGCTGGAAAATACTCTGATAAGCGTATCCTAAAGTAATAAAGTACAATACTTAATATTGTTCTAGGGCATTGTTTTGTAAATTTTGCTACAAATTCAACAAAGTACTTGAAGACCAGTAGAACACTGAAAGCAAAGTATTTTAATACTTACCATTCGTATTCTGAAGATTGCATCAAAAGTAAAGGTCACTTTTACATTATAAAAAGTAGCCTACCTCAAACCTGCTAAGGCAGACAGAACAGTCCAAAATCTAACTCTAGTTGTTAACTCTAACTCTAAAAATAGTTGGGTTAGGATAACCTATTTCTTTAAATACCGAAATTGTGGAATTTCTTGGATTTCCTTTCGTAAATATTCCTACAGTGTTGGCTATATGTTATAAATTAGCGGATACTCGGAGAAATTTAATGAAAATCCGGTTGGGAGTTATAGCTCATACTGTGAATATTGCAGTTAAAAACATTGTCACTTTTACACCCTTGAAAAATACACTATCTCAAATCTGTTACCACAAGTAATACATTCTTCGATTTTTTAAAAAAATTGTATTTTTGGCAAAACACATAAATGTTTTGAATTATATTTATAGATTTTATTTGTCTGCATAATGTGGTAAGACTTTGTAAAATATTAGAAATTTTTATCAGGTTTTCGGAGTAAGCTTAAAAAACTCTGAAAAGCTTATTTTAACTTTAAGAAGTACAATATTTCACATTATTCTTGTCTTAGTTACCTAAATTTTTCTACGAATGCAACAAATTACTTGAAGTCTAGTAGAAAACTGAAAGTAAAGTATTTTAATCCTTATCGTTCTTATTATGAAGATTGCATAAAAGTAAAGGTCACTTTTACATTCTAAAAATTATCATACCCTCAAAACTACTTAGGCCGACAGAACAGTCAAAGGCTAACTCATTTTTCTCTAAGAGTTTGATTTGGAGTCGCTCTCAAAAAGAACAATCACTTTCTTATTCTGAAGATTGCATCAAATGTAAAGGTCACTTTTACATTCTAAAAAGTAGCCTGCATCAAACCTACTAAGGCAGACAAAACAGTCCAAAATCTAACTCATTTTTCTTTAAGAGTTTGATTTGGAGTCGCTCTCAATAAGAACACTCACTGTAGCAAACAATAAACTTCGGTATTATATATATATGGATTCTAATGGTCCGGATGTTGAGGTAAGTATCGGAAAAATCTTCAAAATTCGGGAAGGTTTTCGGAGTAAACTTAAAAATAATTGGGTTAGGATAACCTATTTCTTTGAATACCGAAATTGTAGAATTTCTTGGATTTCCTTTCGTAAATATTCCTACAGTGTTGGCTATATGTTATAAATTAGCGGATACTCGGAGAAATTTAATCAAAATCCGTTTGGTAGTTATAGCTCATACTGTGAATACTGCAGTTAAAAACATTGTCACTTTTACACTCTTGAAAAATACAATATCTCAAATCTGTTACGACAAGTAATACATTCTTCGATTTTTTCAAAAAATTGTATTTTTGGCAAAACACATAAATGTTTTGAATTACATTTATAGATTTTATTTGCCTGCATATTGTGGTAAGACTTTGTAAAATCTTAGAAATTTTGATCAGATTTTGGGAGTTAGCTGGAAAATACTCTGATTAGTGTATCCTAGACTAATAAAGTACAATATTTCATATTGTTCTTGGGCTCCGTTGCTTAAATTTTTCTACGAATGCAACAAATTACTTGAAGACCAGTAGAAAACTGAAAGCAAAGTATTTTAATACTTATCGTTCTTATTATGAAGATTGCATAAAAGTAAAGGTCACTTTTACATTCTAAAAATTAGCCTACCACAAAACTACTAAGACCAACAGAACAGTCCAAAGTCTAACTCATTTTTCTCTAAGAGTTTGATTTGGAGTCGCTCTCAATAAGAACACTCAATTTCTTATTCTGAAGATTGCATCAAAAGTAAAGGTCAATTTTACATTCTAAAAAGTAGCCTACCTCAAACCTACCAAGGCAGACAAAACAGTCTAAAATCTAACTCATTTTTCTTTATGAGTTTGATTTGGAGTCGCTCTCAATAAGAGCACTCACTGTAGCAAACAATAAACTTCGGTATTATATATATGGATTCTAATGGTCCGGATGTTGTGGAAAGTATCGGAGAAATCTTCAAAATTTGGGAAGGTTTTAGGAGTAAACTTAAAAATAGTTGGGCTAGCATAACATATTTCTTTAAATACCGAAATTGTAGAATTTTTTGGATTTCCTTTCGTAATTATTCCTCCAGTCTTGGCTATATGTTATAAATTAGCGGATACTCGGAGAAATTTAATCAAAATCCGTTTGGTAGCTATAGCTCATACTGTGAATACTGCAGTTAAAAACATTGTCACTTTTACACTCTTGAAAAATACAATATCTCAAATCTGTTACGACAAGTAATACATTCTTCGATTTTTTCAAAAAATTGTATTTTTGGCAAAACACATAAATGTTTTGAATTACATTTATAGATTTTATTTGCCTGCATATTGTGGTAAGACTTTGTAAAATCTTAGAAATTTTGATCAGATTTTGGGAGTTAGCTGGAAAATACTCTGATTAGTGTATCCTAGACTAATAAAGTACAATATTTCATATTGTTCTTGGGCTCCGTTGCTTAAATTTTTCTACGAATGCAACAAATTACTTGAAGACCAGTACAAAACTGAAAGCAAAGTATTTTAATACTCATCGTTCTTATTATGAAGATTGCATAAAAGTAATAGTCACTTTTACATTCTAAAAAGTAGCCTACCTCAAAACTACTAAGGCCGACAGAACAGAACAAAGTCTAACTCATTTTTCTGTAAGAGTTTGATTCGGAGTCGCTCTCAATAAGAACACTCACTGTAGAAAACAATAAACTTCGGTATTATATATATGGATTATAAATGTCAGGATGTTGTGGTAAGTATCGGAAAAATCTTCAAAATTCAGGAAGGTTTTCGGAGTAAACTTATTAAAAATAGTTGGGTTAGCATAACCTATTTCTTTAAATACCGAAATTGTGGAATTTTTTGGATTTCCTTTCGTAAATATTCCTGCAGTGTTGGCTATATGTTATGAATTAGCCGATACTCGGAGAAATTTAATGAAAAGACTTTGTAAAATCTTAGAAATTTTGATTAGGTTTTGGGAGTTAGCTGGAAAATACTCTGATAAGCGTATCCTAAAGTAATAAAGTACAATACTTCATATTGTTCTAGGGCATTGTTTTTTAAATTTTGCTACAAATTCAACAAAGTACTTTAAGACCAGTAGAACACTGAAAGCAAAGTATTTTAATACTTACCATTCTTATTCTGAAGATTGCATCAAAAGTAAAGGTCACTTTTACATTATAAAAAGTAGCCTACCTCAAACCTACTAAGGCAGACAGAACAGTCCAAAATCTAACTCTAGTTGTTAACTCTAACTCTAAAAATAGTTGGGTTAGGATAACCTATTTCTTTAAATACCGAAATTGTGGAATTTCTTGGATTTCCTTTCGTAAATATTCCTACAGTGTTGGCTATATGTTATAAATTAGCGGATACTCGGAGAAATTTAATGAAAATCCGGTTGGGAGTTATAGCTCATACTGTGAATATTGCAGTTTAAAACATTGTCACTTTTACACCCTTGAAAAATACACTATCTCAAATCTGTTACCACAAGTAATACATTCTTCGATTTTTCAAAAAAAATTGTATTTTTGGCAAAACACATAAATGTTTTGAATTATATTTATAGATTTTATTTGTCTGCATAATGTGGTAAGACTTTGTAAAATATTAGAAATTTTGATCAGGTTTTCGGAGTAAGCTAAAAAAAACTCTGAAAAGCTTATTTTAACTTTAAGAAGTACAATATTTCGCATTATTCTTGGGATCCGTTACCTAAATTTTTCTACGAATGCAACAAATTACTTGAAGTCCAGTAGAAAACTGAAAGTAAAGTATTTTAATTCTTATCGTTCTTATTATAAAGATTGCATAAAAGTAAAGGTCACTTTTACATTCTAAAAATTATCATACCTCAAAACTACTTAGGCCGACAGAACAGTCAAAGGCTAACTCATTTTTCTCTAAGAGTTTGATTTGGAGTCGCTCTCAAAAAGAACACTCACTTTCTTATTCTGAAGATTGCATCAAATGCAAAGGTCACTTTTACATTCTAAAAAGTAGCCTGCATAAACCCTACTAAGGCAGACAAAACAGTCCAAAATCTAACTAATTTTTTTTTAAGAGTTTGATTTGGAGTCGCTCTCAATAAGAACACTCACTGTAGCAAACAATAAACTTCGGTATTATATATATGGATTCTAATGGTCCGGATGTTGAGGTAAGTATCGGAAAAATCTTCAAAATTCGGGAAGGTTTTCGGAGTAAACTTAAAAATAGTAGGGTTAGCATAACTTATTTCTTTAAATACCGAAATTGTAGAATTTTTTGGTTTTCCTTTCGTAATTATTCCTCCAGTCTTGGCTATATGTTATAAATTAGCGGATACTCGGAGAAATTTAATGAAAATCCTGTTGGGAGTTATAGCTCATACTGTGAATATTCCAGTTAAAACATTGTCACTTTTACACTCTTAAAAATTACACTATCTCAAATCTGTTACGACAAGTAATACATTCTTCGATTTTTTCAAAAAATTGTATTTTTGGCAAAACACATAAATGTTTTGAATTATATTTATAGATTTTATTTGCCTGCATATTGTGGTAAGACTTTGTAAAATCTTAGAAATTTTGATCAGGTTTTGGGAGTTAGCTGGAAAATACTCTGATTAGCGTATCCTAGACTAATAAAGTACAATACTTCATATTGTTCTAGGGCATCGTTTTTTTAAATTTTGCAACCAATTGAACAAACTACTTGAAGACCAGTATAACACTGTAAGCAAAGTATTTTAATACTTACCGTTCTTATTATGAAGATTGCATCAAAAGTAAAGGTCACTTTTACATTCTAAAAAGTAGCCTACCTCAAAACTACTAAGGCAGACAGGTCAGACCAAAATCTAACTTATTTTTCTCTATGAGTTTGATTTGGAGTTGCCCTCAATCAGAACACTCACTGTAGCAAACAATAAACTTCGGTATTATATATATGGATTCAAATGGTCCGGATGTTGAGGTAAGTATCGGAAAAATCTTCAAAATTCGGGGTTTTCGGAGTAAACTTAAAAATAGTTTGATTAGCATAACCTATTTCTTTAAATACCGAAATTTTAGAATTTTTTGATTTCCTTTACGAAAATATTTCTGCAGTGTTGGCTATATGTTAAAAATTAGCGGATACTCGGGGAAATTTATTGAAAATCCGGTTGAGTTTATAGCTCTAGCTCATACTGTGAATATTGCAGTTAAAAACATTGTCACATTTACAGTCTTGAAAAATACACTATCTCAAATCTGTTAAGACAAGTAAAACATTCTTCGATTTTTTAAAAATTGTATTTTTGGCAAAACACATAAATATTTTGAATTATATTGATAGATTTTATTTGCTTGCATATTGTGGTAAGACTTTGTAAAATCTTATAAATTTTGATCAGGTTTTGGGAGTTAGCTGGTAAATACTCTGATTAACGTATCCTATACTAATAAACTACAATACTTCATATTGTTCTAGGGCATCGTTTTTTAAATTTTGCTATCAATTCAACAAACTACTTGAAGACCAGTAGAACACTGAAAGCAAAGTATTTTAATACTTACCGTTCTTAAAATGAAGATCGCATCAAAAGTAAAGGTCAAATTTACATTCTAAAAATAGCCTCCCTCAAACCTTTTAAGACAGACATAACAGTCCAAAATCTAACTCATTTTTTTCTAAGTGTTTTATTTGTAGTCGCCCTCAATAAGAACACTCACTGTAGCAAACAATAAACTTCGGTATTATATATGTGTATTCTAATGGTCCCGATGTTGTGGTAAGTATCGGAAAAATCTTCAAAATTCGGGAAGGTTTTCGGAGTAAACTTAAAAATAATTGGGTTAGGATAACCTATTTCTTTAAATACCGAAATTGTAGAATTTCTTGGATTTCCTTTCGTAAATATTCCTACAGTGTTGGCTATATGTTATAAATTAGCGTATACTCGGAGAAATTTAATGAAAATCCGGTTGGGAATTATAGCTCATACTGTGAATATTGCAGTTAAAAACATTGTCACTTTTACACTCTTGAAAAATACACTATCTCAAATCTGTTAGGACAAGTAATACATTTTTTCGATTTTTTTCAAAAAATTGTATTTTTGGCAAAATACATAAATGTTTTGAATTATATTTATAGATTTTATTTGTCTGCATATTGTGGTAAGACTTTGTAAAATCTTAGAAATTTTGATCAGGTTTTCGGAGTAAGCTTAAAAAACTCTGAAAAGCATATTCTAACTTTAAGAAGTACAATATTTCATATTGTTCTTGGGCTCCGTTGCTTAAATTTTTCTACGAATGCAACAAATTACTTGAAGACCAGTAGAAAACTGAAAGCAAAGTATTTTAATACTTATCGTTCTTATTATGAAGATTGCATAAAAGTAAAGGTCACTTTTACATTCTAAAAATTAGCCTACCACAAAACTACTAAGACCAACAGAACAGTCCAAAGTCTAACTCATTTTTCTCTAAGAGTTTGATTTGGAGTCGCTCTCAATAAGAACACTCAATTTCTTATTCTGAAGATTGCATCAAAAGTAAAGGTCAATTTTACATTCTAAAAAGTAGCCTACCTCAAACCTACCAAGGCAGACAAAACAGTCTAAAATCTAACTCATTTTTCTTTATGAGTTTGATTTGGAGTCGCTCTCAATAAGAGCACTCACTGTAGCAAACAATAAACTTCGGTATTATATATATGGATTCTAATGGTCCGGATGTTGTGGAAAGTATCGGAGAAATCTTCAAAATTTGGGAAGGTTTTAGGAGTAAACTTAAAAAAATAGTTGGGCTAGCATAACATATTTCTTTAAATACCGAAATTGTAGAATTTTTTGGATTTCCTTTCGTAATTATTCCTCCAGTCTTGGCTATATGTTATAAATTAGCGGATACTCGGAGAAATTTAATCAAAATCCGTTTGGTAGCTATAGCTCATACTGTGAATACTGCAGTTTAAAACATTGTCACTTTTACACTCTTGAAAAATACAATATCTCAAATCTGTTACGACAAGTAATACATTCTTCGATTTTTTCAAAAAATTGTATTTTTGGCAAAACACATAAATGTTTTGAATTACATTTATAGATTTTATTTGCCTGCATATTGTGGTAAGACTTTGTAAAATCTTAGAAATTTTGATCAGATTTTGGGAGTTAGCTGGAAAATACTCTGATTAGTGTATCCTAGACTAATAAAGTACAATATTTCATATTGTTCTTGGGCTCCGTTGCTTAAATTTTTCTACGAATGCAACAAATTACTTGAAGACCAGTACAAAACTGAAAGCAAAGTATTTTAATACTCATCGTTTTTATTATGAAGATTGCATAAAAGTAATAGTCACTTTTACATTCTAAAAAGTAGCCTACCTCAAAACTACTAAGGCCGACAGAACAGAACAAAGTCTAACTCATTTTTCTGTAAGAGTTTTATTCGGAGTCGCTCTCAATAAGAACACTCACTGTAGAAAACAATAAACTTCGGTATTATATATATGGATTATAAATGTCAGGATGTTGTGGTAAGTATCGGAAAAATCTTCAAAATTCAGGAAGGTTTTCGGAGTAAACTTATTAAAAAATAGTTGGGTTAGCATAACCTATTTCTTTAAATACCGAAATTGTGGAATTTTTTGGATTTCCTTTCGTAAATATTCCTGCAGTGTTGGCTATATGTTATGAATTAGCCGATACTCGGAGAAATTTAATGAAAAGACTTTGTAAAATCTTAGAAATTTTGATTAGGTTTTGAAAGTTAGCTGGAAAATACTCTGATAAGCGTATCCTAAAGTAATAAAGTACAATACTTCATATTGTTCTAGGGCATTGTTTTTTTAAATTTTGCTACAAATTCAACAAAGTACTTTAAGACCAGTAGAACACTGAAAGCAAAGTATTTTAATACTTACCATTCTTATTCTGAAGATTGCATCAAAAGTAAAGGTCACTTTTACATTATAAAAAGTAGCCTACCTCAAACCTACTAAGGCAGACAGAAACAGTCCAAAATCTAACTCTAGTTGTTAACTCTAACTCTAAAAAATAGTTGGGTTAGGATAACCTATTTCTTTAAATACCGAAATTGTGGAATTTCTTGGATTTCCTTTCGTAAATATTCCTACAGTGTTGGCTATATGTTATAAATTAGCGGATACTCGGAGAAATTTAATGAAAATCCGGTTGGGAGTTATAGCTCATACTGTGAATATTGCAGTTTAAAAACATTGTCACTTTTACACCCTTGAAAAATACACTATCTCAAATCTGTTACCCACAAGTAATACATTCTTCGATTTTTCAAAAAAAATTGTATTTTTGGCAAAAAACACATAAATGTTTTGAATTATATTTATAGATTTTATTTGTCTGCATAATGTGGTAAGACTTTGTAAAATATTAGAAATTTTGATCAGGTTTTCGGAGTAAGCTTAAAAAACTCTGAAAAGCTTATTTTAACTTTAAGAAGTACAATATTTCGCATTATTCTTGGGATCCGTTACCTAAATTTTTCTACGAATGCAACAAATTACTTGAAGTCCAGTAGAAAACTGAAAGTAAAGTATTTTAATCCTTATCGTTCTTATTATAAAGATTGCATAAAAGTAAAGGTCACTTTTACATTCTAAAAATTATCATACCTCAAAACTACTTAGGCCGACAGAACAGTCAAAGGCTAACTCATTTTTCTCTAAGAGTTTGATTTGGAGTCGCTCTCAAAAAGAACACTCACTTTCTTATTCTGAAGATTGCATCAAATGCAAAGGTCACTTTTACATTCTAAAAAGTAGCCTGCATAAACCCTACTAAGGCAGACAAAACAGTCCAAAATCTAACTCATTTTTTTTAAGAGTTTGATTTGGAGTCGCTCTCAATAAGAACACTCACTGTAGCAAACAATAAACTTCGGTATTATATATATGGATTCTAATGGTCCGGATGTTGAGGTAAGTATCGGAAAAATCTTCAAAATTCGGGAAGGTTTTCGGAGTAAACTTAAAAATAGTAGGGTTAGCATAACTTCTTTCTTTAAATACCGAAATTGTAGAATTTTTTGGATTTCCTTTCGTAATTATTCCTCCAGTCTTGGCTATATGTTATAAATTAGCGGATACTCGGAGAAATTTAATGAAAATCCTGTTGGGAGTTATAGCTCATACTGTGAATATTCCAGTTAAAACATTGTCACTTTTACACTCTTAAAAATTACACTATCTCAAATCTGTTACGACAAGTAATACATTCTTCGATTTTTTCAAAAAATTGTATTTTTGGCAAAACACATAAATGTTTTGAATTATATTTATAGATTTTATTTGCCTGCATATTGTGGTAAGACTTTGTAAAATCTTAGAAATTTTGATCTGGTTTTGGGAGTTAGCTGGAAAATACTCTGATTAGCGTATCCTAGACTAATAAAGTACAATACTTCATATTGTTCTAGGGCATCGTTTTTTTAAATTTTGCTACCAATTGAACAAACTACTTGAAGACCAGTATAACACTGTAAGCAAAGTATTTTAATACTTACCGTTCTTATTATGAAGATTGCATCAAAAGTAAAGGTCACTTTTACATTCTAAAAAGTAGCCTACCTCAAAACTACTAAGGCAGACAGGTCAGACCAAAATCTAACTTATTTTTCTCTATGAGTTTGATTTGGAGTTGCCCTCAATCAGAAACACTCACTGTAGCAAACAATAAACTTCGGTATTATATATATGGATTCAAATGGTCCGGATGTTGAGGTAAGTATCGGAAAAATCTTCAAAATTCGGGGTTTTCGGAGTAAACTTAAAAAAAGTTGGATTAGCATAACCTATTTCTTTAAATACCGAAATTTTAAAATTTTTTGATTTCCTTTACGAAAATATTTCTGCAGTGTTGGCTATATGTTAAAAATTAGCGGATACTCGGGGAAATTTATTGAAAATCCGGTTGAGTTTATAGCTCATACTGTAAATATTGCAGTTAAAAACATTGTCACATTTACAGTCTTGAAAAATACACTATCTCAAATCTGTTAAGACAAGTAAAACATTCTTCGATTTTTTAAAAAATTGTATTTTTGGCAAAACACATAAATGTTTTGAATTATATTGATAGATTTTATTTGCTTGCATATTGTGGTAAGACTTTGTAAAATCTTATAAATTTTGATCAGGGTTTTGGGAGTTAGCTGGTAAATACTCTGATTAACGTATCCTATACTAATAAACTACAATACTTCATATTGTTCTAGGGCATCGTTTTTTAAATTTTGCTATCAATTCAACAAACTACTTGAAGACCAGTAGAAACACTGAAAGCAAAGTATTTTAATACTTACCGTTCTTAAAATGAAGATCGCATCAAAAGTAAAGGTCAAATTTACATTCTAAAAATAGCCTCCCTCAAACCTTTTAAGACAGACATAACAGTCCAAAATCTAACTCATTTTTTTCTAAGTGTTTTATTTGTAGTCGCCCTTAATAAGAACACTCACTGTAGCAAACAATAAACTTCGGTATTATATATGTGTATTCTAATGGTCCCGATGTTGTGGTAAGTATCGGAAAAATCTTCAAAATTCGGGAAGGTTTTCGGAGTAAACTTAAAAATAATTGGGTTAGGATAACCTATTTCTTTAAATACCGAAATTGTAGAATTTCTTGGATTTCCTTTCGTAAATATTCCTACAGTGTTGGCTATATGTTATAAATTAGCGTATACTCGGAGAAATTTAATGAAAATCCGGTTGGGAATTATAGCTCATACTGTGAATATTGCAGTTAAAAACATTGTCACTTTTACACTCTTGAAAAATACACTATTTCAAATCTGTTAGGACAAGTAATACATTTTTCGATTTTTTCAAAAAATTGTATTTTTGGCAAAATACATAAATGTTTTGAATTATATTTATAGATTTTATTTGTCTGCATATTGTGGTAAGACTTTGTAAAATCTTAGAAATTTTGATCAGGTTTTCGGAGTAAGCTTAAAAAAACTCTGAAAAGCATATTCTAACTTTAAGAAGTACAATATTTCATATTGTTCTTGGGCTCCGTTGCTTAAATTTTTCTACGAATGCAACAAATTACTTGAAGACCAGTAGAAAACTGAAAGCAAAGTATTTTAATACTTATCGTTCTTATTATGAAGATTGCATAAAAGTAAAGGTCACTTTTACATTCTAAAAATTAGCCTACCACAAAACTACTAAGACCAACAGAACAGTCCAAAGTCTAACTCATTTTTCTCTAAGAGTTTGATTTGGAGTCGCTCTCAATAAGAACACTCAATTTCTTATTCTGAAGATTGCATCAAAAGTAAAGGTCAATTTTACATTCTAAAAAGTAGCCTACCTCAAAACCTACCAAGGCAGACAAAACAGTCTAAAATCTAACTCATTTTTCTTTATGAGTTTGATTTGGAGTCGCTCTCAATAAGAGCACTCACTGTAGCAAACAATAAACTTCGGTATTATATATATGGATTCTAATGGTCCCGGATGTTGTGGAAAGTATCGGAGAAATCTTCAAAATTTGGGAAGGTTTTAGGAGTAAACTTAAAAAATAGTTGGGCTAGCATAACATATTTCATTAAATACCGAAATTGTAGAATTTTTTGGATTTCCTTTCGTAATTATTCCTCCAGTCTTGGCTATATGTTATAAATTAGCGGATACTCGGAGAAATTTAATCAAAATCCGTTTGGTAGCTATAGCTCATACTGTGAATACTGCAGTTAAAACATTGTCACATTTACACTCTTGAAAAATACAATATCTCAAATCTGTTACGACAAGTAATACATTCTTCGATTTTTTCAAAAAATTGTATTTTTGGCAAAACACATAAATGTTTTGAATTACATTTATAGATTTTATTTGCCTGCATATTGTGGTAAGACTTTGTAAAATCTTAGAAATTTTGATCAGATTTTGGGAGTTAGCTGGAAAATACTCTGATTAGTGTATCCTAGACTAATAAAGTACAATATTTCATATTGTTCTTGGGCTCCGTTGCTTAAATTTTTCTACGAATGCAACAAATTACTTGAAGACCAGTACAAAACTGAAAGCAAAGTATATTTTAATACTCATCGTTTTTATTATGAAGATTGCATAAAAGTAATAGTCACTTTTACATTCTAAAAAGTAGCCTACCTCAAAACTACTAAGGCCGACAGAACAGAACAAAGTCTAACTCATTTTTCTGTAAGAGTTTTATTCGGAGTCGCTCTCAATAAGAACACTCACTGTAGAAAACAATAAACTTCGGTATTATATATATGGATTATAAATGTCAGGATGTTGTGGTAAGTATCGGAAAAATCTTCAAAATTTAGGAAGGTTTTCGGAGTAAACTTATTAAAAATAGTTGGGTTAGCATAACCTATTTCTTTAAATACCGAAATTGTGGAATTTTTTGGATTTCCTTTCGTAAATATTCCTGCAGTGTTGGCTATATGTTATGAATTAGCCGATACTCGGAGAAATTTAATGAAAAGACTTTGTAAAATCTTAGAAATTTTGATTAGGTTTTGAAAGTTAGCTGGAAAATACTCTGATAAGCGTATCCTAAAGTAATAAAGTACAATACTTCATATTGTTCTAGGGCATTGTTTTTTAAATTTTGCTACAAATTCAACAAAGTACTTTAAGACCAGTAGAACACTGAAAGCAAAGTATTTTAATACTTACCATTCTTATTCTGAAGATTGCATCAAAAGTAAAGGTCACTTTTACATTATAAAAAGTAGCCTACCTCAAACCTACTAAGGCAGACAGAACAGTCCAAAATCTAACTCTAGTTGTTAACTCTAACTCTAAAAATAGTTGGGTTAGGATAACCTATTTCTTTAAATACCGAAATTGTGGAATTTCTTGGATTTCCTTTCGTAAATATTCCTACAGTGTTGGCTATATGTTATAAATTAGCGGATACTCGGAGAAATTTAATGAAAATCCGGTTGGGAGTTATAGCTCATACTGTGAATATTGCAGTTAAAAACATTGTCACTTTTACACCCTTGAAAAATACACTATCTCAAATCTGTTACCACAAGTAATACATTCTTCGATTTTTCAAAAAAAATTGTATTTTTGGCAAAACACATAAATGTTTTGAATTATATTTATAGATTTTATTTGTCTGCATAATGTGGTAAGACTTTGTAAAATATTAGAAATTTTGATCAGGTTTTCGGAGTAAGCTTAAAAAACTCTGAAAAGCTTATTTTAACTTTAAGAAGTACAATATTTCGCATTATTCTTGGGATCCGTTACCTAAATTTTTCTACGAATGCAACAAATTACTTGAAGTCCAGTAGAAAACTGAAAGTAAAGTATTTTAATCCTTATCGTTCTTATTATAAAGATTGCATAAAAGTAAAGGTCACTTTTACATTCTAAAAATTATCATACCTCAAAACTACTTAGGCCGACAGAACAGTCAAAGGCTAACTCATTTTTCTCTAAGAGTTTGATTTGGAGTCGCTCTCAAAAAGAACACTCACTTTCTTATTCTGAAGATTGCATCAAATGCAAAGGTCACTTTTACATTCTAAAAAGTAGCCTGCATAAACCCTACTAAGGCAGACAAAACAGTCCAAAATCTAACTCATTTTTTTTAAGAGTTTGATTTGGAGTCGCTCTCAATAAGAACACTCACTGTAGCAAACAATAAACTTCGGTATTATATATATGGATTCTAATGGTCCGGATGTTGAGGTAAGTATCGGAAAAATCTTCAAAAATTCGGGAAGGTTTTCGGAGTAAACTTAAAAATAGTAGGGTTAGCATAACTTCTTTCTTTAAATACCGAAAATTGTAGAATTTTTTGGATTTCCTTTCGTAATTATTCCTCCAGTCTTGGCTATATGTTATAAATTAGCGGATACTCGGAGAAATTTAATGAAAATCCTGTTGGGAGTTATAGCTCATACTGTGAATATTCCAGTTAAAACATTGTCACTTTTACACTCTTAAAAATTACACTATCTCAAATCTGTTACGACAAGTAATACATTCTTCGATTTTTTCAAAAAATTGTATTTTTTGGCAAAACACATAAATGTTTTGAATTATATTTATAGATTTTATTTGCCTGCATATTGTGGTAAGACTTTGTAAAATCTTAGAAAATTTTGATCTGGTTTTGGGAGTTAGCTGGAAAATACTCTGATTAGCGTATCCTAGACTAATAAAGTACAATACTTCATATTGTTCTAGGGCATCGTTTTTTTTAAATTTTGCTACCAATTGAACAAACTACTTGAAGACCAGTATAACACTGTAAGCAAAGTATTTTAATACTTACCGTTCTTATTATGAAGATTGCATCAAAAGTAAAGGTCACTTTTACATTCTAAAAAGTAGCCTACCTCAAAACTACTAAGGCAGACAGGTCAGACCAAAATCTAACTTATTTTTCTCTATGAGTTTGATTTGGAGTTGCCCTCAATCAGAACACTCACTGTAGCAAACAATAAACTTCGGTATTATATATATGGATTCAAATGGTCCGGATGTTGAGGTAAGTATCGGAAAAATCTTCAAAATTCGGGGTTTTCGGAGTAAACTTAAAAAAAGTTGGATTAGCATAACCTATTTCTTTAAATACCGAAATTTTAAAATTTTTTGATTTCCTTTACGAAAATATTTCTGCAGTGTTGGCTATATGTTAAAAATTAGCGGATACTCGGGGAAATTTATTGAAAATCCGGTTGAGTTTATAGCTCATACTGTAAATATTGCAGTTAAAAACATTGTCACATTTACAGTCTTGAAAAATACACTATCTCAAATCTGTTAAGACAAGTAAAACATTCTTCGATTTTTTAAAAAAATTGTATTTTTGGCAAAACACATAAATGTTTTGAATTATATTGATAGATTTTATTTGCTTGCATATTGTGGTAAAGACTTTGTAAAATCTTATAAATTTTGATCAGGTTTTGGGAGTTAGCTGGTAAATACTCTGATTAACGTATCCTATACTAATAAACTACAATACTTCATATTGTTCTAGGGCATCGTTTTTTAAATTTTGCTATCAATTCAACAAACTACTTGAAGACCAGTAGAACACTGAAAGCAAAGTATTTTAATACTTACCGTTCTTGTAATGAAGATCGCATCAAAAGTAAAGGTCAAATTTACATTCTAAAAATAGCCTCCCTCAAACCTTTTAAGACAGACATAACAGTCCAAAATCTAACTCATTTTTTTCTAAGGGTTTTATTTGTAGTCGCCCTCAATAAGAACACTCACTGTAGCAAACAATAAACTTCGGTATTATATATGTGTATTCTAATGGTCCCGATGTTGTGGTAAGTATCGGAAAAATCTTCAAAATTCGGGAAGGTTTTCGGAGTAAACTTAAAAATAATTGGGTTAGGATAACCTATTTTTTTAAATACCGAAATTGTAGAATTTCTTGGATTTCCTTTCGTAAATATTCCTACAGTGTTGGCTATGTGTTATAAATTAGCGGATACTCGGAGAAATTTAATCAAAATCCGTTTGGTAGTTATAGCTCATACTGTGAATATTGCAGTTAAAACATTGTCACTTTTACACTCTTGAAAAATACACTATCTCAAATCTGTTACGACAAGTAATACATTTTTCGATTTTTTCAAAAAATTGTATTTTTGGCGAAACACATAAATGTTTTGAATTACATTTATAGATTTTATTTGCCTGCATATTGTGGTAAGACTTTGTAAAATCTTAGAAATTTTGATCAAGTTTTGGGAGTTAGCTGGAAAATACTCTGATTAGCGTATCCTAGACTAATAAAGTACAATACTTCATATTGTTCTAGGGCATCGTTTTTTAAATTTTGCTACCAATTGAACAAACTACTTGAAGACCAGTATAACACGGAAAGCAAAGTATTTTAATACTTACCGTTTTTATTATGAAGATTGCATCAAAAGTATAGGTCACTTTTACATTCTAAAGAGAAGCCTACCTCAAACCTTCTAAGACAAACATAACAGTCCAAAATCTAACTCATTTTTTTCTAAGAGTTTGATTTGGAGTCGCTCTCAATAAGAACACTCACTGTAGCAAACAATAAACTTCGGAATTATATATATGGATTCTAATGGTCCAGATGTTGTGGTAAGTATCAGAAAAATCTTCAAAATTCGGGAAGGTTTTCCGAGTAAACTTAAAAATAGTTGGGTTAGCATAACCTATTTCTTTAAATACCGAAATTGTAGAATTTTTTGATTTACTTTACGAAAATATTTCTGCAGTGTTGGCTATATGTTAAAAATTAGCGGATACTCGGGGAAATTTAATGAAAATCCGTTTGAGTTTATAGCTCATACTGTGAATATTGCAGTTAAAAACATTGTCACATTTACAGTCTTAAAAAATACACTATCTCAAATCTGTTAAGACAAGTAATACATTCTTCGATTTTTTCAAAAATTGTATTTTTGGCAAAACACATAAATGTTTTGAATTATATTGATAGATTTTATTTGCTTGCATATTGTGGTAAGACTTTGTAAAATCTTATAAATTTTGATCAGGTTTTGGGAGTTAGCTGGTAAATACTCTGATTAACGTATCCTATACTAATAAAGTACAATACCTCATATTGTTCTAGGGCATCGTTTTTTAAATTTTGCTATCAATTCAACAAACTACTTGAAGACCAGTAGAACACTGAAAGCAAAGTATTTAAATACTTACCGTTCTTATAATGAAGATCGCATCAAAAGTAAAGGTCACTTTTACATTCTAAAAATATCCTCCCTCAAACCTTCTAAGGCAGACATAACAGTCCAAAATCTAACTCATTTTTTTCTAAGAGTTTTATTTGTAGTCGCCCTCAATAAGAACACTCACTGTAGCAAACAATAAACTTCGGTATTATATATGTGTATTCTAATGGTCCCGATGTTGTGGTAAGTATCGGAAAAATCTTCAAAATTCGGGAAGGTTTTCGGAGTAAACTTAAAAATAATTGGGTTAGGATAACCTATTTCTTTAAATACCGAAATTGTAGAATTTCTTCGATTTCCTTTCGTAAATATTCCTACAGTGTATGCTATATGTTATAAATTAGCGGATACTCCGAGAAATTTAATCAAAATCCGTTTGGTAGTTATAGATCATTCTGTGAATATTGCAGTTAAAACATTGTCACTTTTACACTCTTGAAAAATACACTATCTCAAATCTGTTACGACAAGTAATACATTCTTCGATTTTTTCAAAAAATTGTATTTTTGGCAAAACACATAAATGTTATGAATTACATTTATAGATTTTATTTGCCTGCATATTGTGGTAAGACTTTGTAAAATCTTAGAAATTTCGATCAGGTTTTGGGAGTTAGCTGGTAAATACTCTGATTAGCGTATCCTATACTAATAATGTACAATACTTCATATTGTTCTAGGGCATCGTTTTTTAAATTTTGCTACCAATTCAACAAACAACTGGAAGACCAGTAGAACACTGAAAGCAAAGTATTTTAATATTTACCGTTCTTATTATGAAGATTGCATCAAAAGTAAAGGTCACTTTTACATTTTAAAAAGTAGCCTACCTCAAAACTACTAAGGCAGACAGAACAGATTAAAATCTAACTTATTTTTCTCTATGAGTTTGATTTGGAGTTGCCCTCAATCAGAACACTCACTGTAGCAAACTATAAACTTCGGTATTATATATATGGATTCTAATGGTCCGGATGTTGTGGTAAGTATCGGAAAAATCTTCAAAATTCGGGAAGTATTTCGAAGTAAACTTAAAAATTGTTGGGTTAGCATAATCTATTACTTTAAATAGCGAAATTGTAGAACTTTTTGGATTTCCTTTAGTAAATATTCCTACGGCGTTGGCTATATGTTATAAATTAGCGGATACTCGGAGAAATTTAATCAAAATCCGTTTGGTAGTTATAGCTCATACTGTGAATATTGCAGTTAAAACATTGTCACTTTAACACTCTTGAAAAATACACTATCTCAAATCTGTTACGACAAGTAATACATTCTTCGATTTTTAAAAAAATTGTATTTTTGGCAAAACACATAAATGTTTTGAATTACATTTATAGATTTTATTTGCCTGCATATTGTGGTAAGACTTTGTAAAATCTTAGAAATTTTGATCAGGTTTTGGGAGTTAGCTGGAAAATACTCTGATTAGCGTATCCTAGACTAATAAAGTACAATTCTTCATATTGTTCTAGGTCATCGTTTTTTAAATTTTGCTACCAATTCAACAAACTACTTGAAGACCAGTATAACACTGGAAGCAAAGTATTTTAATACTTACCGTTTTTATTATGAAGATTGCATCAAAAGTATAGGTCACTTTTACATTCTAAAGAGTAGCCTACCTCAAACCTTCTAAGACAAACATAACAGTCCAAAATCTAACTCATTTTTCTCTAAGAGTTTGATTTGGAGTCGCTCTCAATAAGAACACTCACTGTAGCAAACAATAAACTTCGGAATCATATATATGAATTCTAATGGTCCACATGTTGTGGTAAGTATCGGAAAAATCTTCAAAATTCGGGAAGGTTTTCCGAGTAAACTTAAAAATAGTTGGGTTAGCATAACCTATTTCTTTAAATACCGAAATTGTAGAAATTTTTTGATTTCCTTTACGAAAATATTTCTGCAGTGTTGGCTATATGTTAAAAATTAGCGGATACTCGGGGAAATTTAATGAAAATCCGGTTGAGTTTATAGCTCATACTGTGAATATTGCCGTTAAAAACATTGTCACATTTACAGTCTTGAAAAATACACTATCTCAAATCTGTTAAGACAAGTAATACATTCTTCGATTTTTTTCAAAAATTGTATTTTTGGCAAAACACATAAATGTTTTGAATTATATTGATAGATTTTATTTGCTTGCATATTGTGGTAAGACTTTGTAAAATCTTATAAATTTTGATCAGGTTTTGGGAGTTAGCTGGTAAATAATCTGATTAACGTATCCTATACTAATAAAGTACAATACTTCATATTGTTCTAGGGCATCGTTTTTTTAAATTTTGCTATCAATTCAACAAACTACTTGAAGACCAGTAGAACACTGAAAGCAAAGTATTTTAATACTTACCGTTCTTATAATAAAGATCGCATCAAAAGTAAAGGTCACTTTTACATTCTAAAAATAGCCTCCCTCAAACCTTCTAAGGCAGACATAACAGTCCAAAATCTAACTCATTTTTTTCAAAGTGTTTTATTTGTAGTCGCCCTCAATAAGAACACTCACTGTAGCAAACAATAAACTTCGGTATTATATATGTGTATTCTAATGGTCCCGATGTTGTGGTAAGTATCGGAAAAATCTTCAAAATTCGGGAAGGTTTTCGGAGTAAACTTAAAAATAATTGGGTTAGGATAACCTATTTCTTTAAATACCGAAATTGTAGAATTTCTTGGATTTCCTTTCGTAAATATTCCTACAGTGTTGGCTATATGTTATAAATTAGCGGATACTCGGAGAAATTTAATGAAAATCCGGTTGGGAATTATAGCTCATACTGTGAATATTGCAGTTAAAAACATTGTCACTTTTACACTCTTGAAAAATACACTATCTCAAATCTGTTAGGACAAGTAATACATTCTTCGATTTTTTCAAAAAAATTGTATTTTTGGCAAAACCCACAAATGTTTTGAATTATATTTATAGATTTTATTTGTCTGCATATTGTGGTAAGACTTTGTAAAATCTTAGAAATTTTGATTAGGTTTTGGGAGTTAGCTGGAAAATACTCTGATAAGCGTATCCTAAAGTAATAAAGTACAATACTTCATATTGTTCTAGGGCATCGTTTTTTAAATTTTGCTAAAAATTCAACAAAGTAATTGAAGACCAGTAGAACACTGAAAGCAAAGTATTTTAATGCTTACCATTCTTATTCTGAAGATTGCATCAAAAGTAAATGTCACTTTTACATTCTAAAAAGTAGCCTACCTCAAACCTACTAAGGCAGACAGAACAGTCCAAAATCTAACTCTAGTTGTTAACTCTAACTCTAAAAATAGTTGGGTTAGGATAACCTATTTCTTTAAATACCGAAATTGTGGAATTTCTTGGAATTCCTTTCGTAAATATTCCTACAGTGTTGGCTATATGTTATAAATTAGCGGATACTCGGAGAAATTTAATGAAAATCCGGTTGGGAGTTATAGCTCATACTGTGAATATTGCAGTTAAAAACATTGTCACTTTTACACTCTTGAAAAATACACTATCTCAAATCTGTTACCACAAGTAATACATTCTTCGATTTTTTAAAAAAATTGTAATTTTGGCAAAACACATAAATGTTTTGAATTATATTTATAGATTTTATTTGTCTGCATATTGCTTTAAGAGTTTGTAAAATCTTAGAAATTTTGATCAGGTTTTCGGAGTAAGCTTAAAAAACTCTGAAAAGCATATTTTAACTTTAAGAAGTACAATATTTCACATTGTTCTTGGGCTCCGTTACCTAAATTTTTCTACGAATGCAACAAATTACTTGAAGTCCAGTAGAAAACTGAAAGCAAAGTATTTTAATACTTTTCGTTCTTATAATGAAGATTGCATAAAAGTAAAGGTCACTTTTACATTCTAAAAATTATCCTACCTCAAAACTACTTAGGCCGACAGAACAGTCAAAGGCTAACTCATTTTTATCTAAGAGTTTGATTTGGAGTCGCTCTCAAAAAGAACACTCACTTTCTTATTCTGAAGATTGCATCAAAAGTAAAGGTCACTTTTACATTCTAAAAAGTAGCCTGCCTCAAACATACTAAGGCAGACAAAACAGTCCAAAATCTAACTCATTTTTCTTTAGGAGTTTGATTCGGAGTCGCCCTCAATAGGAACACTCACTTTCTTATTCTGAATAGTGCATCAAAAGCAAAGGTCACTATTACATTCTAAAAAGTAGCCTACCTCTAACCTACTAAGGCAGACAGAACAGTCCAAAATCTAACTCATTTTTCTTCAAGAGTTTGGTTTGGAGTCGCTCTCAATAAGAACACTCACTGCAGCAAACAATAAACTTCGGTATTATATATATGGATTCTAATGGTCCGGATGTTGTGGTAAGTATCGGAAAAATCTTCAAAATTCGGGGAGGTTTTCGGAGTAAACATAAAAATAGTTGGGTTAGCATAACCTATTTCTTCAAATACCGAAATTGTAGAATTTTTTGGAGTTCCTTTACGAAAATATTCCTGCAGTGTTCGCTATATGTTATAAAGTAGCGGATACTCGGGGAAATTTAATGAAAATCCGGTTGAGTTTATCGCTCATACTACGAATATTGCAGTTAAAAACATTGTCACATTTACACTCTTTAAAAATACAATATCTCAAATCTGTTAAGACAAGTAATACATTCTTCGATTTTTTCAAAAAATTGTACGTTTGGCAAAACACATAAATGTTTTGAATTATATTTATAGATTTTATTTGCCTGCATATTATGGTAAGACTTTGTACTTTGTAAAATCTTAGATATTTTGATTAGGTTTTGGGAGTTAGCTGGAAAATACTCTGATAAGCGTATCCTATACTAATAAAGTACAATATTTCATATTGTTCTAGGGCATCGTTTTTTAAATTTTGCTACCAATTCAACAAAGTACATAAAGACCAGTAGAACACTGAAAGCAAAGTATTTTAATACTTACCCTTCTTATTCTGAAGATTGCAACAAAAGTAAAGGTCACTTTTACATTCTAAAAAGTAGCCTACCTCAAACCATCTAAGGCAGACATAACAGTCCAAAATCTAACTCATTTTTCTCTAAAAGTTTGATTTGGAGTCGCTCTCAATAAGAACACTCACTGTAGCAAACAATAAACTTCGGTATTATATATATGGATTCTCATGGTCCGGATGTTGTGGTAAGTATCGGAAAAATCTTCAAAATTCGGGAAGGTTTTTGGAGTGAACTTAAAAATAGTTGGGTTAGCATAACCTATTTCTTTAAATACCGAAATTGTAGAATTTTTTGGATTTCCTTTACGAAAATATTCCTGCAGTGTTCGCTATATGTTATAAAGTAGCGGATACTCGGGGAAATTTAATGAAAATCCGGTTGAGTTTATAGCTCATACTGTGAATA
This sequence comes from Styela plicata, assembly GCA_963675895.2. Lineage (NCBI taxonomy): Eukaryota > Metazoa > Chordata > Ascidiacea > Stolidobranchia > Styelidae > Styela > Styela plicata. Next base: position 4,496,418 of record OZ023144.1, on the reverse strand, counting down.
TTGCAGTTAAAAACATTGTCACATTTACAGTCTTGAAAAATACACTATCTCAAATCTGATAAGACAAGTAATATATTCTTCGATTTTTTCAAAAATTGCATTTTTGGCAAAGCACATAATTGTTTTGAATTAGATTTATAGATTTTATATGTCTGCATATTGTGGTGAGAATTTGTAAAATCTTAGAAATTTTTATCAGGTTTTTTTCGAATAAGCTAAAAAAACTCCGAAAAGAATATTCTAACTTTAAGAAGTACAATATTTCATATTGTTCTTGGGCTCCGTTGCTTAAATTTTTCTACGAATGCAACAAATTACTTGAAGACCAGTACAAAACTGAAAGCAAAGTATTTTAATACTCATCGTTCTTATTATGAAGATTGCATAAAAGTAATTGTCACTTTTACATTCTAAAAAGTAGCCTACCTCAAAAAACTACTAAGGCCGACAGAACAGTCCGAAGTCTAACTCATTTTTCTCTAAGAGTTTGATTCGGAGTCGCTCTCAATAAGAATACTCACTGTAGCAAACAATAAACTTCGGTATTATATGTATGGATTATAAATGTCCGAATGTTGTGGTAAGTATCGGAAAAATCTTCAAAATTCGGGAAGGTTTTCGGAGTAAACTTATTAAAAATAGTTGGGTTAGCATAACCTATTTCTTTAAATACCCAAAATAGTGGAATTTTTTGGATTTCCTTTCGTAAATATTCCTGCAGTGTTGGCTATATATTATGAACAAAGTACTTGAAGACCAGTAGAACACTGAAAGCAAAGTATTTTAATACTTACCATTCTTATTCTGAAGATTGCATCAAAAGTAAAATGTCACTTTTACATTCTAAAAAGTAGCCTACCTCAAACCTACTAAGGCAGACAGAACATTCCAACATCTAACTCTAGTTGTTAACACTAACTCTAAAAATAGTTGGGTTAGGATAACCTATTTCTTTAAATACCGAAATTGTAGAATTTTTTGGATTTCCTTTACGAAAATATTCCTGCAGTGTTCGCTATATGTTATAAAGTAGCGGATACTCGGGGAAATTTAATGAAAATCCGGTTGAGTTTATAGCTCATACTGTGAATATTGCAGTTAAAAACATTGTCACATTTACAGTCTTGAAAAATACACTATCTCAAATCTGTTAAGACAAGTAATATATTCTTCGATTTTTTCAAAAATTGCATTTTTGGCAAAGCACATAATTGTTTTGAATTAGATTTATAGATTTTATATGTCTGCATATTGTGGTGAGAATTTGTAAAATCTTAGAAATTTTTATCAGGTTTTCCGAATAAGCTAAAAAAACTCCGAAAAGAATATTCTAACTTTAAGAAGTACAATATTTCATATTGTTCTTGGGCTCCGTTGCTTAAATTTTTCTACGAATGCAACAAATTACTTGAAGACCAGTACAAAACTGAAAGCAAAGTATTTTAATACTCATCGTTCTTATTATGAAGATTGCATAAAAGTAATTGTCACTTTTACATTCTAAAAAGTAGCCTACCTCAAAACTACTATAGCCGACAGAACAGTCCGAAGTCTAACTCATTTTTCTCTAAGAGTTTGATTCGGAGTCGCTCTCAATAAGAATACTCACTGTAGCAAACAATAAACTTCGGTATTATATGTATGGATTATAAATGTCCGAACGTTGTGGTAAGTATCGGAAAAATCTTCAAAATTCGGGAAGGTTTTCGGAGTAAACTTATTAAAAATAGTTGGGTTAGCATAACCTATTTCTTTAAATACCAAAATAGTGGAATTTTTTGGATTTCCTTTCGTAAATATTCCTGCAGTGTTGGCTATATATTATGAACAAAGTACTTGAAGACCAGTAGAACACTGAAAGCAAAGTATTTTAATACTTACCATTCTTATTCTGAAGATTGCATCAAAAGTAAATGTCACTTTTACATTCTAAAAAGTAGCCTACCTCAAACCTACTAAGGCAGACAGAACATTCCAAAATCTAACTCTAGTTGTTAACACTAACTCTAAAAATAGTTGGGTTAGGATAACCTATTTCTTTAAATACCGAAATTGTGGAATTTCTTGGATTTCCTTTCGTAAATATTCCTACAGTGTTGGCTATATGTTATAAATTAGCGGATACTCGGGAGAAATTTAATGAAAATCCGGTTGGGAGTTATAGCTCATACTGTGAATATTGCAGTTAAAAACATTGTCACTTTTACACTCTTGAAAAATACACTATCTCAAATCTGTTACCACAAGAAAAATATATCTTCGATTTTTTCAAAAAAATTGTATTTTTGGCAAAACACATAAATGTTTTGAATTATATTTATAGATTTTATTTGCCTGCATATTGTGGTAAGACTTTGTAAAATCTTAGAAATATTTATCAGGTTTTGGTAGTTGGCTGGTAAAATACTCTGATTAGCGTATCCTATACTAATAAAGTACATAACTTCATATTGTTTTAGGGCATCGTTTTTTTAAATTTTGCTACCAATTCAACAAAACTACTTGTAGACCAGTAGAACACTGAATACAAAGTATTTTAATACTTACCGTTTTTATTATGAAGATTGCATCAAAAGTAAAGGTCACTTTTACATTCTGAAGAGTAGCCTACCTCAAACCTTCCAAGGCAAACATAACAGTCCAAAATCTAACTCATTTTTCTCAAAGAGTTTGATTTGGAGTCGCTCTCAACAAGAAAAACTCACTGTAGAAAACAATAAACTTTGGTATTATATATATATGGATTCTAATGGTCCGGATGTTGAGGTAAGTATCGGAAAAATCTTCAAAATTCCGGGAGGTTTTCGGAGTAAACTTAAAAATAGTTGGGTTAGCATAACCTATTTCATTAAATACCGACATTTTAGAATTTTTTGGATTTCCTTTACGAAAATATTTCTGCAGTGATGGCTATATGTTATAAATTAGCGGATACTCGGGGAAATTTAATGAAAATCCGGTTGAGGTTATAGCTCATACTGTGAATATTGCAGTTAAAAACATTGTCACATTTACAGTCTTGAAAAATACACTATCTCAAATCTGTTAAGACAAGTAATACATTTCTTCGATTTTTTCAAAAAAATTGTATTATTGGCAAAACACATAAATGTTTTGAATTATATTGATAGATTTTATTTGCTTGCATATTGTGGTAAGACTTTGTAAAATCTTATAAATTTTGATCAGGTTTTTGGGGAGTTAGCTGGTAAATACTCTGATTAACGTATCCTATACTAATAAAGTACTATACCTCATATTGTTCTAGGGCATCGTTTTTTAAATTTTTGCTATCAATTCAAAAAACTACTTGAAGACCAGTAGAACACTGAAAGCAAAGTATTTTAATACTCACCGTTCTTATAATAAAGATCGCATCAAAAGTAAAGGTCACTTTTACATTCTAAAAATAGCCTCCCTCAAACCTTCTAAGGCAGACATAACAGTCCAAAATCTAACTCATTTTTTTTCTAAGTGTTTTAATTGTAGTCGCCCTCAATAAGAACACTCACTGTAGCAAACAATAAACTTCGGTATTATATATGTGTATTCTAATGGTCCCGATGTTGTGGTAAGTATCGGAAAAATCTTCAAAATTCGGGAAGGTTTTCGGAGTAAACTTAAAAATAATTGGGTTATGATAACCTATTTCTTTAAATACCGAAATTGTAGAATTTCTAGGATTTCCTTTCGTAAATATTCCTTCAGTGTTGGCTATATGTTATAAATTAGCGGATACTCGGAGAAATTTAATGAAAATCCGGTTGGGAATTATAGCTCATACTGTGAATATTGGAGTTAAAAACATTGTCACTTTTACACTATCTCAAATCTGTTAGGACAAGTAATACATTTTTCGATTTTTTTAAAAAAATTGTATTTTTGGCAAAATACATAAATGTTTTGAATTATATTTATAGATTTTATTTGTCTGCATATTGTGGTAAGACGTTGTAAAATCTTAGAAATTTTGATCAGGTTTTTGGAGTAAGCTTAAAAAACTCTGAAAAGCATATTCTAACTTTAAGAAGTACAATATTTCATATTGTTCTTGGGCTCCGTTGCTTAAATTTTTCTACGAATGCAACAAATTACTTGAAGACCAGTAGAAAACTGAAAGCAAAGTATTTTAATACTTATCGTTCTTATTATGAAGATTGCATAAAAGTAAAGGTCACTTTTACATTCTAAAAATTAGCCTACCACAAGACTACTAAGACCAACAGAACAGTCCAAAGTCTAACTCATTTTTTCTCTAAGAGTTTGATTTGGAGTCGCTCTCAATAATAGCACTCAATTTTCTTATTCTGAAGATTGCATCAAAAGTAAAGGTCAATTTTACATTCTAAAAAGTAGCCTACCTCAAACCTACTAAGGCAGACAAAACAGTCCAAAATCTAACTCATTTTTCTTTATGAGTTTGATTTGGAGTCGCTCTCAATAAGAGCACTCACTGTAGCAAACAATAAACTTCGGTATTATATATATGGATTCTAATGGTCCGGATGTTGTGGAAAGTATCGGAGAAATCTTCAAAATTTGGGAAGGTTTTAGGAGTAAACTTAAAAATAGTTGGGCTAGCATAACATAATTCTTTAAATACCGAAATTGTAGAATTTTTTTGGATTTCCTATCGTAATTATTCCTCCAGTCTTGGCTATATGTTATAAATTAGCGGATACTCGGAGAAATTTAATCAAAATCCGTTTGGTAGTTATAGCTCATACTGTGAATACTGCAGTTAAAACATTGTCACTTTTACACTCTTGAAAAATACAATATCACAAATCTGTTACGACAAGTAATACATTCTTCGATTTTTTCAAAAAATTGTATTTTTGGCAAAACACATAAATGTTTTGAATTACATTTATAGATTTTATTTGCCTGCATATTGTGGTAAGACTTTGTAAAATCTTAGAAATTTTATCAGATTTTGGGAGTTAGCTGGAAAATACTCTGATTAGCGTATCCTAAACTAATAAAGTACAATATTTCATATTGTTCTTGGGCTCCGTTGCTTAAATTTTTCTACGAATGCAAAAATTAATTGAAGACCAGTACAAAACTGAAAGCAAAGTATATTAATACTCATCGTTCTTATTATGAAGATTGCATAAAAGTAATAGTCACTTTTACATTCTAAAAAGTAGCCTACCTCAAAACTACTAAGGCCGACAGAACAGAACAAAGTCTAACTCATTTTTCTGTAAGAGTTTGATTCGGAGTCGCTCTCAATAAGAACACTCACTGTAGAAAACAATAAACTTCGGTATTATATATATGGATTATAAATGTCAGGATGTTGTGGTAAGTATCGGAAAAATCTTCAAAATTCAGGAAGGTTTTCGGAGTAAACTTATTAAAAATAGTTTGGGTTAGCATAACCTATTTCTTTAAATACCGAAATTGTGGAAATTTTTTGGATTTCCTTTCGTAAATATTCCTGCAGTGTTGGCTATATGTTATGAATTAGCCGATACTCGGAGAAATTTAATGAAAAGACTTTGTAAAATCTTAGAAATTTTGATTAGGTTTTGGGAGTTAGCTGGAAAATACTCTGATAAGCGTATCCTAAAGTAATAAAGTACAATACTTCATATTGTTCTAGGGCATTGTTTTTTAAATTTTGCTACAAATTCAACAAAGTACTTTAAGACCAGTAGAACACTGAAAGCAAAGTATTTTAATACTTACCATTCTTATTCTGAAGATTGCATCAAAAGTAAAGGTCACTTTTACATTATAAAAAAGTAGCCTACCTCAAACCTACTAAGGCAGACAGAACAGTCCAAAATCTAACTCTAGTTGTTAACTCTAACTCTAAAAATAGTTGGGTTAGGATAACCTATTTCTTTTAAATACCGAAATTGTGGAATTTCTTGGATTTCCTTTCGTAAATATTCCTACAGTGTTGGCTATATGTTATAAATTAGCGGATACTCGGAGAAATTTAATGAAAATCCGGTTGGGAGTTATAGCTCATACTGTGAATATTGCAGTTAAAAACATTGTCACTTTTTAAACCCTTGAAAAATACACTATCTCAAATCTGTTACCACAAGTAATACATTCTTCGATTTTTCAAAAAAAAATTGTATTTTTGGCAAAACACATAAATGTTTTGAATTATATTTATAGATTTTATTTGTCTGCATAATGTGGTAAGACTTTGTAAAAATATTAGAAATTTTGATCAGGTTTTCGGAGTAAGTAAGCTTAAAAAACTCTGAAAAGCTTATTTTAACTTTAAGAAGTACAATATTTTCGCATTATTCTTGGGATCCGTTACCTAAATTTTTCTACGAATGCAACAAATTACTTGAAGTCCAGTAGAAAACTGAAAGTAAAGTATTTTAATCCTTATCGTTCTTATTATAAAGATTGCATAAAAGTAAAGGTCACTTTTACATTCTAAAAATTATCATACCTCAAAACTACTTAGGCCGACAGAACAGTCAAAGGCTAACTCATTTTTCTCTAAGAGTTTGATTTGGAGTCGCTCTCAAAAAGAACACTCACTTTTCTTATTCTGAAGATTGCATCAAATGCAAAGGTCACTTTTACATTCTAAAAAGTAGCCTGCATAAACCCTACTAAGGCAGACAAAAACAGTCCAAAATCTAACTCATTTTTTTTAAGAGTTTGATTTGGAGTCGCTCTCAATAAGAACACTCACTGTAGCAAACAATAAACTTCGGTATTATATATATGGATTCTAATGGTCCGGATGTTGAGGTAAGTATCGGGAAAAATCTTCAAAATTCGGGAAGGTTTTCGGAGTAAACTTAAAAATAGTAGGGTTAGCATAACTTATTTCTTTAAATACCGAAATTGTAGAATTTTTTGGATTTCCTTTCGTAATTATTCCTCCAGTCTTGGCTATATGTTATAAATTAGCGGATACTCGGAGAAATTTAATGAAAATCCTGTTGGGAGTTATAGCTCATACTGTGAATATTCCAGTTAAAACATTGTCACTTTTACACTCTTAAAAAATTACACTATCTCAAATCTGTTACGACAAGTAATACATTCTTCGATTTTTTTCAAAAAATTGTATTTTTGGCAAAACACATAAATGTTTTGAATTATATTTATAGATATTATTTGCCTGCATATTGTGGTAAGACTTTGTAAAATCTTAGAAATTTTGATCTGGTTTTGGGAGTTAGCTGGAAAATACTCTGATTAGCGTATCCTAGACTAATAAAGTACAATACTTCATATTGTTCTAGGGCATCGTTTTTTTAAATTTTGCTACCAATTGAACAAACTACTTGAAGACCAGTATAACACTGTAAGCAAAGTATTTTAATACTTACCGTTCTTATTATGAAGATTGCATCAAAAGTAAAGGTCACTTTTACATTCCAAAAAGTAGCCTACCTCAAAACTACTAAGGCAGACAGGTCAGACCAAAATCTAACTTATTTTTCTCTATGAGTTTGATTTGGAGTTGCCCTCAATCAGAACACTCACTGTAGCAAACAATAAACTTCGGTATTATATATATGGATTCAAATGGTCCGGATGTTGAGGTAAGTATCGGAAAAATCTTCAAAATTCGGGGTTTTCGGAGTAAACTTAAAAAAAGTTGGATTAGCATAACCTATTTCTTTAAATACCGAAAATTTTTAAAATTTTTTGATTTCCTTTACGAAAAAATATTTCTGCAGTGTTGGCTATATGTTAAAAATTAGCGGATACTCGGGGAAATTTATTGAAAATCCGGTTGAGTTTATAGCTCATACTGTAAATATTGCAGTTAAAAACATTGTCACATTTACAGTCTTGAAAAATACACTATCTCAAATCTGTTAAGACAAGTAAAACATTCTTCGATTTTTTAAAAATTGTATTTTTGGCAAAACACATAAATGTTTTGAATTATATTGATAGATTTTATTTGCTTGCATATTGTGGTAAGACTTTGTAAAATATTATAAATTTTGATCAGGTTTTGGGAGTTAGCTGGAAAATACTCTGATTAACGTATCCTATACTAATAAACTACAATACTTCATATTGTTCTAGGGCATCGTTTTTTAAATTTTGCTATCAATTCAACAAACTACTTGAAGACCAGTAGAACACTGAAAGCAAAGTATTTTAATACTTACCGTTCTTGTAATGAAGATCGCATCAAAAGTAAAGGTCAAATTTACATTCTAAAAATAGCCTCCCTCAAACCTTTTAAGACAGACATAACAGTCCAAAATCTAACTCATTTTTTTCTAAGGGTTTTATTTGTAGTCGCCCTCAATAAGAACACTCACTGTAGCAAACAATAAACTTCGGTATTATATATGTGTATTCTAATGGTCCCGATGTTGTGGTAAGTATCGGAAAAATCTTCAAAATTCGGGAAGGTTTTCGGAGTAAACTTAAAAATAATTGGGTTAGGATAACCTATTTTTTTTAAATACCGAAATTGTAGAATTTCTTGGATTTCCTTTCGTAAATATTCCTACAGTGTTGGCTATGTGTTATAAATTAGCGGATACTCGGAGAAATTTAATCAAAATCCGTTTGGTAGTTATAGCTCATACTGTGAATATTGCAGTTAAAACATTGTCACTTTTACACTCTTGAAAAATACACTATCTCAAATCTGTTACGACAAGTAATACATTCTTCGATTTTTTCAAAAAATTGTATTTTTGGCGAAACACATAAATGTTTTGAATTATATTTATAGATTTTATTTGCCTGCATATTGTGGTAAGACTTTGTAAAATCTTAGAAAATTTTGATCTGGTTTTGGGAGTTAGCTGGGAAATACTCTGATTAGCGTATCCTAGACTAATAAAGTACAATACTTCATATTGTTCTAGGGCATCGTTTTTTTAAATTTTGCTACCAATTGAACAAACTACTTGAAGACCAGTATAACACTGTAAGCAAAGTATTTTAATACTTACCGTTCTTATTATGAAGATTGCATCAAAAGTAAAGGTCACTTTTACATTCTAAAAAGTAGCCTACCTCAAAACTACTAAGGCAGACAGGTCAGACCAAAATCTAACTTATTTTTTCTCTATGAGTTTGATTTGGAGTTGCCCTCAATCAGAACACTCACTGTAGCAAACAATAAACTTCGGTATTATATATATGGATTCAAATGGTCCGGATGTTGAGGTAAGTATCGGAAAAATCTTCAAAATTCGGGGTTTTCGGAGTAAAACTTAAAAAAAGTTGGATTAGCATAACCTATTTCTTTAAATACCGAAATTTTAAAATTTTTTGATTTCCTTTACGAAAATATTTCTGCAGTGTTGGCTATATGTTAAAAATTAGCGGATACTCGGGGAAATTTATTGAAAATCCGGTTGAGTTTATAGCTCATACTGTAATATATTGCAGTTAAAAAAACATTGTCACATTTACAGTCTTGAAAAAATACACTATCTCAAATCTGTTAAGACAAGTAAAAAACATTCTTCGATTTTTTAAAAAATTGTATTTTTGGCAAAACACATAAATGTTTTGAATTATATTGATAGATTTTATTTGATTGCATATTGTGGCAAGACTTTGTAAAATCTTATAAAATTTTGATCAGGTTTTGGGAGTTAGCTGGTAAATACTCTGATTAACGTATCCTATACTAATAAAACTACAATACTTCATATTGTTCTAGGGCATCGTTTTTTAAATTTTGCTATCAATTCAACAAACTACTTGAAGACCAGTAGAACACTGAAAACAAAGTATTTTAATACTTACCGTTCTTGTAATGAAGATCGCATCAAAAGTAAAGGTCAAATTTACATTCTAAAAATAGCCTCCCTCAAAACCTTTTAAGACAGACATAACAGTCCAAAATCTAACTCATTTTTTTTCTAAGGGTTTTATTTGTAGTCGCCCTCAATAAGAACACTCACTGTAGCAAACAATAAACTTCGGTATTATATATGTGTATTCTAATGGTCCCGATGTTGTGGTAAGTATCGGAAAAATCTTCAAAATTCGGGAAGGTTTTCGGAGTAAACTTAAAAATAATTGGGTTAGGATAACCTATTTTTTTAAATACCGAAATTGTAGAATTTCTTGGATTTCCTTTCGTAAATATTCCTACAGTGTTGGCTATGTGTTATAAATTAGCGGATACTCGGAGAAATTTAATCAAAATCCGTTTGGTAGTTATAGCTCATACTGTGAATATTGCAGTTAAAACATTGTCACTTTTACACTCTTGAAAAATACACTATCTCAAATCTGTTACGACAAGTAATACATTCTTCGATTTTATCAAAAAATTGTATTTTTGGCAAAACACATAAATGTTTTGAATTACATTTATAGATTTTATTTGCCTGCATATTGTGGTAAGACTTTGTAAAATCTTAGAAATTTTGATCAGGTTTTGGGAGTTAGCTGGAAAATACTCTGATTAGCGTATCCTAGACTAATAAAGTACAATACTTCATATTGTTCTAGGGCATCGTTTTTTAAATTTTGCTACCAATTGAACAAACTACTTGAAGACCAGTATAACACGGAAAGCAAAGTATTTTAATACTTACCGTTTTTATTATGAAGATTGCATCAAAAGTATAGGTCACTTTTACATTCTAAAGAGAAGCCTACCTCAAACCTTCTAAGACAAACATAACAGTCCAAAATCTAACTCATTTTTTTCTAAGAGTTTGATTTGGAGTCGCTCTCAATAAGAACACTCACTGTAGCAAACAATAAACTTCGGAATTATATATATGGATTCTAATGGTCCAGATGTTGTGGTAAGTATCAGAAAAATCTTCAAAATTCGGGAAGGTTTTCCGAGTAAACTTAAAAATAGTTGGGTTAGCATAACCTATTTCTTTAAATACCGAAATTTTAGGATTTTTTTTAATTTACTTTACGAAAATATTTCTGCAGTGTTGGCTATATGTTAAAAATTAGCGGATACTCGGGGAAATTTAATGAAAATCCGTTTGAGTTTATAGCTCATACTGTGAATATTGCAGTTAAAAACATTGTCACATTTACAGTCTTAAAAAATACACTATCTCAAATCTGTTAAGACAAGTAATACATTCTTCGATTTTTTCAAAAATTGTATTTTTGGCAAAACACATAAATGTTTTGAATTATATTGATAGATTTTATTTGCTTGCATATTGTGGTAAGACTTTGTAAAATCTTATAAATTTTGATCAGGTTTTGGGAGTTAGCTGGTAAATACTCTGATTAACGTATCCTATACTAATAAAGTACAATACCTCATATTGTTCTAGGGCATCGTTTTTTAAAATTTTGCTATCAATTCAACAAACTACTTGAAGACCAGTAGAACACTGAAAGCAAAGTATTTAAATACTTTACCGTTCTTATAATGAAGATCGCATCAAAAGTAAAGGTCACTTTTACATTCTAAAAAATATCCTCCCTCAAACCTTCTAAGGCAGACATAACAGTCCAAAATCTAACTCATTTTTTTCTAAGAGTTTTATTTGTAGTCGCCCTCAATAAGAACACTCACTGTAGCAAACAATAAAACTTCGGTATTATATATGTGTATTCTAATGGTCCCGATGTTGTGGTAAGTATCGGAAAAATCTTCAAAATTCGGGAAGGTTTTCGGAGTAAACTTAAAAATAATTGGGTTAGGATAACCTATTTCTTTAAATACCGAAATTGTAGAATTTCTTCGATTTCCTTTCGTAAATATTCCTACAGTGTATGCTATATGTTATAAATTAGCGGATACTCCGAGAAATTTAATCAAAATCCGTTTGGTAGTTATAGCTCATTCTGTGAATATTGCAGTTAAAACATTGTCACTTTTACACTCTTGAAAAATACACTATCTCAAATCTGTTACGACAAGTAATACATTCTTCGATTTTTTCAAAAAATTGTATTTTTTGGCAAAACACATAAATGTTATGAATTTACATTTATAGATTTTATTTGCCTGCATATTGTGGTAAGACTTTGTAAAATCTTAGAAATTTCGATCAGGTTTTGGGAGTTAGCTGGTAAATACTCTGATTAGCGTATCCTATACTAATAATGTACAATACTTCATATTGTTCTAGGGCATCGTTTTTTAAATTTTGCTACCAATTCAACAAACAACTGGAAGACCAGTAGAACACTGAAAGCAAAGTATTTTAATATTTACCGTTCTTATTATGAAGATTGCATCAAAAGTAAAGGTCACTTTTACATTTTAAAAAGTAGCCTACCTCAAAACTACTAAGGCAGACAGAACAGATTAAAATCTAACTTATTTTTCTCTATGAGTTTGATTTGGAGTTGCCCTCAATCAGAACACTCACTGTAGCAAACTATAAACTTCGGTATTATATATATGGATTCTAATGGTCCGGATGTTGTGGTAAGTATCGGAAAAATCTTCAAAATTCGGGAAGTATTTCGAAGTAAACTTAAAAATAGTTGGGTTAGCATAATCTATTACTTTAAATAGCGAAATTGTAGAACTTTTTGGATTTCCTTTAGTAAATATTCCTACGGCGTTGGCTATATGTTAAAAATTAGCGGATACTCGGGGAAATTTATTGAAAATCCGGTTGAGTTTATAGCTCATACTGTAAATATTGCAGTTAAAAACATTGTCACATTTACAGTCTTGAAGAATACACTATCTCAAATCTGTTAAGACAAGTAAAACATTCTTCGATTTTTTAAAAATTGTATTTTTGGCAAAACACATAAATGTTTTGAATTATATTGATAGATTTTATTTGCTTGCATATTGTGGTAAGACTTTGTAAAATATTATAAATTTTGATCAGGTTTTGGGAGTTAGCTGGAAAATACTCTGATTAACGTATCCTATACTAATAAACTACAATACTTCATATTGTTCTAGGGCATCGTTTTTTAAATTTTGCTATCAATTCAACAAACTACTTGAAGACCAGTAGAACACTGAAAGCAAAGTATTTTAATACTTACCGTTCTTGTAATGAAGATCGCATCAAAAGTAAAGGTCAAATTTACATTCTAAAAATAGCCTCCCTCAAACCTTTTAAGACAGACATAACAGTCCCAAAATCTAACTCATTTTTTTTCTAAGGGTTTTATTTGTAGTCGCCCTCAATAAGAACACTCACTGTAGCAAACAATAAACTTCGGTATTATATATGTGTATTCTAATGGTCCCGATGTTGTGGTAAGTATCGGAAAAATCTTCAAAATTCGGGAAGGTTTTCGGAGTAAACTTAAAAATAATTGGGTTAGGATAACCTATTTTTTTAAATACCGAAATTGTAGAATTTCTTGGATTTCCTTTCGTAAATATTCCTACAGTGTTGGCTATGTGTTATAAATTAGCGGATACTCGGAGAAATTTAATCAAAATCCGTTTGGTAGTTATAGCTCATACTGTGAATATTGCAGTTAAAACATTGTCACTTTTACACTCTTGAAAAATACACTATCTCAAATCTGTTACGACAAGTAAATACATTCTTCGATTTTTTTCAAAAAAATTGTATTTTTGGCGAAACACATAAATGTTTTGAATTATATTTATAGATTTTATTTGCCTGCATATTGTGGTAAGACTTTGTAAAATCTTAGAAATTTTGATCTGGTTTTGGGAGTTAGCTGGAAAATACTCTGATTAGCGTATCCTAGACTAATAAAGTACAATACTTCATATTGTTCTAGGGCATTGTTTTTTTAAATTTTGCTACCAATTGAACAAACTACTTGAAGACCAGTATAACACTGTAAGCAAAGTATTTTAATACTTACCGTTCTTATTATGAAGATTGCATCAAAAGTAAAGGTCACTTTTACATTCTAAAAAAGTAGCCTACCTCAAAACTACTAAGGCAGACAGGTCAGACCAAAATCTAACTTATTTTTCTCTATGAGTTTGATTTGGAGTTGCCCTCAGTCAGAACACTCACTGTAGCAAACAATAAACTTCGGTATTATATATATGGATTCAAATGGTCCGGATGTTGAGGTAAGTATCGGAAAAAATCTTCAAAATTCGGGGTTTTCGGAGTAAACTTAAAAAAAGTTGGATTAGCATAACCTATTTCTTTAAATACCGAAATTTTAAAATTTTTTGATTTCCTTTACGAAAATATTTCTGCAGTGTGTTGGCTATATGTTAAAAATTAGCGGATACTCGGGGAAAATTTATTGAAAATCCGGTTGAGTTTATAGCTCATACTGTAAATATTGCAGTTAAAAACATTGTCACATTTACAGTCTTGAAAAATACACTATCTCAAATCTGTTAAGACAAGTAAAACATTCTTCGATTTTTTTAAAAATTGTATTTTTTGGCAAAACACATAAATGTTTTGAATTATATTGATAGATTTTATTTGCTTGCATATTGTGGCAAGACTTTGTAAAATCTTTATAAATTTTGATCAGGTTTTGGGAGTTAGCTGGTAAATACTCTGATTAACGTATCCTATACTAATAAACTACAATACTTCATATTGTTCTAGGGCATCGTTTTTTTAAATTTTGCTATCAATTCAACAAACTACTTGAAGACCAGTAGAACACTGAAAGCAAAGTATTTTAATACTTACCGTTCTTGTAATGAAGATCGCATCAAAAGTAAAGGTCAAATTTACATTCTAAAAATAGCCTCCCTCAAACCTTTTAAGACAGACATAACAGTCCAAAATCTAACTCATTTTTTTCTAAGGGTTTTATTTGTAGTCGCCCTCAATAAGAACACTCACTGTAGCAAACAATAAACTTCGGTATTATATATGTGTATTCTAATGGTCCCGATGTTGTGGTAAGTATCGGAAAAATCTTCAAAATTCGGGAAGGTTTTCGGAGTAAACTTAAAAAATAAATTGGGTTAGGATAACCTATTTTTTTTTTAAATACCGAAATTGTAGAATTTCTTGGATTTCCTTTCGTAAATATTCCTACAGTGTTGGCTATGTGTTATAAATTAGCGGATACTCGGAGAAATTTAATCAAAATCCGTTTGGTAGTTATAGCTCATACTGTGAATATTGCAGTTAAAACATTGTCACTTTTACACTCTTGAAAAATACACTATCTCAAATCTGTTACGACAAGTAATACATTCTTCGATTTTTTCAAAAAATTGTATTTTTGGCGAAACACATAAATGTTTTGAATTACATTTATAGATTTTATTTGCCTGCATATTGTGGTAAGACTTTGTAAAATCTTAGAAATTTCGATCAGGTTTTGGGAGTTCGCTGGTAAATACTCTGATTAGCGTTTCCTATACTAATAATGTACAATACTTCATATTGTTCTAGGGCATCGTTTTTTTAAATTTTGCTACCAATTCAACAAACAACTGGAAGACCAGTAGAACACTGTAAGCAAAGTATTTTAATACTTACCGTTCTTATTATGAAGATTGCATCAAAAGTAAAGGTCACTTTTACATTCTAAAAAGTAGCCTACCTCAAAACTACTAAGGCAGACAGGTCAGACCAAAATCTAACTTATTTTTCTCTATGAGTTTGATTTGGAGTTGCCCTCAATCAGAACACTCACTGTAGCAAACAATAAACATCGGTATTTATATATATGGATTCAAATGGTCCGGATGTTGTGGTAAATATCGGAAAAATCTTCAAAATTCGGGAAGTATTTCGGAGTAAACTTAAAAATAGTTGGGTTAGCATAATCTATTACTTTAAATAGCGAAATTGTAGAACTTTTTGGATTTCCTTTAGTAAATATTCCTACGGCGTTGGCTATAAGTTATAAATTAGCGGATACACGGAGAAATTTAATCAAAATCCGTTTGGTAGTTATAGCTCATACTGTGAATATTGCAGTTAAAACATTGTCACTTTAACACTCTTGAAAAATACACTATCTCAAATCTGTTACGACAAGTAATACATTCTTCGATTTTATCAAAAAATTGTATTTTTGGCAAAACACATAAATGTTTTGAATTACATTTATAGATTTTATTTGCCTGCATATTGTGGTAAGACTTTGTAAAATCTTAGAAATTTTGATCAAGTTTTGGGAGTTAGCTGGAAAATACTCTGATTAGCGTATCCTAGACTAATAAAGTACAATACTTCATATTGTTCTAGGGCATCGTTTTTTAAATTTTGCTACCAATTGAACAAACTACTTGAAGACCAGTATAACACGGAAAGCAAAGTATTTTAATACTTACCGTTTTTATTATGAAGATTGCATCAAAAGTATAGGTCACTTTTACATTCTAAAGAGAAAGCCTACCTCAAACCTTCTAAGACAAACATAACAGTCCCAAAATCTAACTCATTTTTTTCTAAGAGTTTGATTTGGAGTCGCTCTCAATAAGAACACTCACTGTAGCAAACAATAAACTTCGGAATTTATATATATGGATTCTAATGGTCCAGATGTTGTGGTAAGTATCAGAAAAATCTTCAAAATTCGGGAAGGTTTTCCGAGTAAACTTAAAAATAGTTGGGTTAGCATAACCTATTTCTTTAAATACCGAAATTGTAGAATTTTTTGATTTACTTTACGAAAATATTTCTGCAGTGTTGGCTATATGTTAAAAATTAGCGGATACTCGGGGAAAATTTAATGAAAATCCGTTTGAGTTTATAGCTCATACTGTGAATATTGCAGTTAAAAACATTGTCACATTTACAGTCTTAAAAAATACACTATCTCAAATCTGTTAAGACAAGTAATACATTCTTCGATTTTTTTCAAAAAATTGTATTTTTGGCAAAACACATAAATGTTTTGAATTATATTGATAGATTTTATTTGCTTGCATATTGTGGTAAGACTTTGTAAAATCTTATAAATTTTGATCAGGTTTTGGGAGTTAGCTGGTAAATACTCTGATTAACGTATCCTATACTAATAAAGTACAATACCTCATATTGTTCTAGGGCATCGTTTTTTAAATTTTGCTATCAATTCAACAAACTACTTGAAGACCAGTAGAACACTGAAAGCAAAGTATTTAAATACTTACCGTTCTTATAATGAAGATCGCATCAAAAGTAAAGGTCACTTTTACATTCTAAAAATATCCTCCCTCAAAACCTTCTAAGGCAGACATAACAGTCCAAAATCTAACTCATTTTTTTTCTAAGAGTTTTATTTGTAGTCGCCCTCAATAAGAACACTCACTGTAGCAAACAATAAACTTCGGTATTATATATGTGTATTCTAATGGTCCCGATGTTGTGGTAAGTATCGGAAAAAATCTTCAAAATTCGGGAAGGTTTTCGGAGTAAACTTAAAAATAATTGGGTTAGGATAACCTATTTCTTTAAATACCGAAATTGTAGAATTTCTTCGATTTCCTTTCGTAAATATTCCTACAGTGTATGCTATATGTTATAAATTAGCGGATACTCCGAGAAATTTAATCAAAATCCGTTTGGTAGTTATAGCTCATTCTGTGAATATTGCAGTTAAAACATTGTCACTTTTACACTCTTGAAAAATACACTATCTCAAATCTGTTACGACAAGTAATACATTCTTCGATTTTTTCAAAAAATTGTATTTTTGGCAAAACACATAAATGTTATGAATTACATTTATAGATTTTATTTGCCTGCATATTGTGGTAAGACTTTGTAAAATCTTAGAAATTTCGATCAGGTTTTGGGAGTTAGCTGGTAAATACTCTGATTAGCGTATCCTATACTAATAATGTACAATACTTCATATTGTTCTAAGGCATCGTTTTTTAAATTTTGCTACCAATTCAACAAACAACTGGAAGACCAGTAGAACACTGAAAGCAAAGTATTTTAATATTTACCGTTCTTATTATGAAGATTGCATCAAAAGTAAAGGTCACTTTTACATTTTAAAAAGTAGCCTACCTCAAAACTACTAAGGCAGACAGAACAGATTAAAATCTAACTTATTTTTCTCTATGAGTTTGATTTGGAGTTGCCCTCAATCAGAACACTCACTGTAGCAAACTATAAACTTCGGTATTATATATATGGATTCTAATGGTCCGGATGTTGTGGTAAGTATCGGAAAAATCTTCAAAATTCGGGAAGTATTTCGAAGTAAACTTAAAAATAGTTGGGTTAGTATAATCTATTACTTTAAATAGCGAAATTGTAGAACTTTTTGGATTTCCTTTAGTAAATATTCCTACGGCGTTGGCTATATGTTAAAAATTAGCGGATACTCGGGGAAATTTATTGAAAATCCGGTTGAGTTTATAGCTCATACTGTAAATATTGCAGTTAAAAACATTGTCACATTTACAGTCTTGAAGAATACACTATCTCAAATCTGTTAAGACAAGTAAAACATTCTTCGATTTTTTAAAAATTGTATTTTTGGCAAAACACATAAATGTTTTGAATTATATTGATAGATTTTATTTGCTTGCATATTGTGGTAAGACTTTGTAAAAAATATTATAAAATTTTGATCAGGTTTTTGGGAGTTAGCTGGAAAATACTCTGATTAAACGTATCCTATACTAATAAACTACAATACTTCATATTGTTCTAGGGCATCGTTTTTTAAATTTTGCTATCAATTCAACAAACTACTTGAAGACCAGTAGAACACTGAAAGCAAAGTATTTTAATACTTACCGTTCTTGTAATGAAGATCGCATCAAAAGTAAAGGTCAAATTTACATTCTAAAAAATAGCCTCCCTCAAACCTTTTAAGACAGACATAACAGTCCAAAATCTAACTCATTTTTTTCTAAGGGTTTTATTTGTAGTCGCCCTCAATAAGAACACTCACTGTAGCAAACAATAAACTTCGGTATTATATATGTGTATTCTAATGGTCCCGATGTTGTGGTAAGTATCGGAAAAATCTTCAAAATTCGGGAAGGTTTTCGGAGTAAACTTAAAAATAATTGGGTTAGGATAACCTATTTTTTTAAATACCGAAATTGTAGAATTTCTTGGATTTTCCTTTCGTAAATATTCCTACAGTGTTGGCTATGTGTTATAAATTAGCGGATACTCGGAGAAATTTAATCAAAATCCGTTTGGTAGTTATAGCTCATACTGTGAATATTGCAGTTAAAACATTGTCACTTTTACACTCTTGAAAAATACACTATCTCAAATCTGTTACGACAAGTAATACATTCTTCGATTTTTTCAAAAAATTGTATTTTTGGCGAAACACATAAATGTTTTGAATTATATTTATAGATTTTATTTGCCTGCATATTGTGGTAAGACTTTGTAAAATCTTAGAAATTTTGATCTGGTTTTGGGAGTTAGCTGGAAAATACTCTGATTAGCGTATCCTAGACTAATAAAGTACAATACTTCATATTGTTCTAGGGCATTGTTTTTTTAAATTTTGCTACCAATTGAACAAACTACTTGAAGACCAGTATAACACTGTAAGCAAAGTATTTTAATACTTACCGTTCTTATTATGAAGATTGCATCAAAAGTAAAGGTCACTTTTACATTCTAAAAAGTAGCCTACCTCAAAACTACTAAGGCAGACAGGTCAGACCAAAATCTAACTTATTTTTCTCTATGAGTTTGATTTGGAGTTGCCCTCAATCAGAACACTCACTGTAGCAAACAATAAACTTCGGTATTATATATATGGATTCAAATGGTCCGGATGTTGAGGTAAGTATCGGAAAAATCTTCAAAATTCGGGGTTTTCGGAGTAAACTTAAAAAAAGTTGGATTAGCATAACCTATTTCTTTAAATACCGAAATTTTAAAAATTTTTTGATTTCCTTTACGAAAAATATTTCTGCAGTGTTGGCTTATATGTTAAAAAATTAGCGGATACACGGGGAAATTTATTGAAAATCCGGTTGAGTTTATAGCTCATAACTGTAAATATTGCAGTTTAAAAAACATTGTCACATTTTACAGTCTTGAAAAAATACACTATCTCAAATCTGTTAAGACAAGTAAAAAACATTCTTCGATTTTTTAAAAAATTGTATTTTTGGCAAAACAACACATATAAATGTTTTGAATTATATTGATAGATTTTATTTGCTTGCATATTGTGGGCAAGACTTTGTAAAATCTTTATATAAATTTTGATCAGGTTTTGGGAGTTAGCTGGTAAATACTCTGATTAAACGTATCCTATACTAATAAACTACAATACTTCATATTGTTCTAGGGCATCGTTTTTTAAATTTTGCTATCAAATTCAACAAACTAACTTGAAGACCAGTAGAACACTGAAAGCAAAGTATTTTAATACTTTACCGTTCTTGTAAATGATAGATTCGCATTCAAAAGTAAAAGGTCAAATTTACATTCTAAAAAAAATAGCCTCCCACCTCAAACCTTTTAAGACAGAGACATAACAGTCCAAAATCTAACTCATTTTTTTCTAAGGGTTTTATTTGTAGTCGCCCTCAATAAGAACACTCACTGTAGCAAACAATAAAACTTCGGTATTTATATATGTGTATTCTAATG
Organism: Styela plicata; assembly: GCA_963675895.2. Classification (NCBI taxonomy): domain Eukaryota; kingdom Metazoa; phylum Chordata; class Ascidiacea; order Stolidobranchia; family Styelidae; genus Styela; species Styela plicata. Next base: position 4,476,034 of record OZ023144.1, on the reverse strand, counting down.
GTCCCGATGTTGTGTGGTAAGTATCGGAAAAATCTTCAAAATTCGGGAAGGTTTTTCGGAGTAAACTTAAAAATAATTGGGTTAGGATAACCTATTTTTTTTTTAAATACCGAAAATGTAGAATTTCTTGGATTTCCTATTTCGTAAATATTTCCTACAGTGTTGGCTATGTGTTATAAATTAGCGGATACTCGGAGAAATTTAATCAAAAATCCGTTTGGTAGTTATAGCTCATACTGTGAATATTGCAGTTTAAAACATTGTCACTTTTACACTCTTGAAAAATACACTATCTCAAATCTGTTACGACAAGTAATACATTCTTCGATTTTTTTTTTTTTTTTTTTTTTTTTCAAAAAAATTGTATTTTTGGCGAAACACATAAATGTTTTGAATTACATTTATAGATTTTATTTGCCTGCATATTGTGGTAAGACTTTGTAAAAATCTTAGAAATTTCGATCAGGTTTTGGGAGTTCGCTGGTAAATACTCTGATTAGCGATTTTCCTAATTACTAATAATGTACAATACTTCTATATTGTTCTAGGGCATCGTTTTTTTTAAATTTTGCTACCCAATTCAACAAAACAACTGGCTGGAAGACCAGTAGAAACACTGTAAGCAAAGTATTTTTAATACTTACCGTTCTTATTATGAAGATTGCATCAAAAGTAAAGGTCACTTTTACATTCTAAAAAAGTAGCCTACCTCAAAACTACTAAGGCAGACAGGGTCAGCACAAAAGAGTGTCAGACCAAAATCTAACTTATTTTTCTCTCTATGAGTTTGATTTTGGAGTTGCCCTCAATCAGAACTGCACTCACTGTAGCAAACAATAAACATCGGTATTATATATATGGATTCTAATGGTCCGGATGTTGTGGTAAATATCGGAAAAATCTTCAAAAATTCGGGAAGTATTTCGGAGTAAACTTAAAAATAGTTGGTAGTTCAGCGCAAATAATCTATTACTTTAAATAGCGAAATTGTAGAACTTTTTGGATTTCCTTTAGTAAATATTCCCTACGGCGTTGGGCTATAAGTTATAAAATTAGCGGATACACGGAGAAATTTAATCAAAATCCGTTTGGTGGTTATAGCTCATACTGTGAATATATTGCAGTTTAAAACATTGTCACTTTAACACTCTTGAAAAATACACTATCTCAAATCTGTTACGACAAAGTAATACATTCTTCGATTTTATCAAAAAATTGTATTATTTTTGGCAAAACACATAAATGTTTTTGAATTACATTTATAGATTTTATTTGCCTGCATATTGTGGTAAGACTTTGTAAAATCTTAGAAATTTTGATTCAAGTTTTGGGAGTTAGCTGGAAAATACTCTGATTAGCGTATCCTAGACTAATAAAGTACAATACTTTCATATTGTTCTAGGGCATCGTTTTTTTAAATTTTTGCTACCAATTGATACAAAAACTTACTTGAAGACCAGTAAACAAAACGGAACGGAAAGCAAAGTATTTTAATACTTACCGTTTTTTATTATGAAGATTGCATCAAAAGTATAGGTCACTTTTACATTCTAAAGAGAAGCCTACCTCAAACCTTCTAAGACAAACATAACAGTCCAAAATCTAACTCATTTTTTTCTAAGAGTTTGATTTGGAAGTCGCTCTCAATAAGAACACTCACTGTAGCAAACAATAAACTTCGGAATTATATATATGGATTCTAATGGTCCAGATGTTGTGGTAAGTATCAGAAAAAAATCTTCAAAATTCGGGAAGGTTTTCCGAGTAAACTTAAAAATAGTTGGGGTTAGCATATAACCTATTTCTTTAAATACCGACGAAATTGTAGATTTTTTTTGATTTACTTTACGAAAATATTTCTGCAGTGTTGGCTATATGTTAAAAATTAGCGGATACTCGGGGAAATTTAATGAAAATCCGTTTGAGTTTATAGCTCATACTGTGAATATTGCAGTTAAAAAACATTGTCACATTTACAGTCTTAAAAAAATACACTATCTCAAATCTGTTAAGACAAGTAATACATTTCTTCGATTTTTTTTCAAAAATTGTATTTTTGGCAAAACACATAAATGTTTTTGAATTATATTGATAGATTTTAATTTGCTTGCATATTTGTGGTAAGACTTTGTAAAATCTTATAAATTTTGATCAGGTTTTGGGAGTTAGCTGTAAAATACTCTGATTAACGTATCCTATACTAATAAAGTACAATACCTCATATTGTTCTAGGGCATCGTTTTTTTTAAATTTTGCTATCAATTCAACAAACTACTTGAAGACCAGTAGAACACTGAAAGCAAAGTATTTAAATACTTACCGTTCTTATAATGAAGATCGCATCAAAAGTAAAGGTCACTTTTACATTCTAAAAAAATATCCTCCCTCAAACCTTCTAAGGCAGACATAACAGTCCAAAATCTAACTCATTTTTTTCTAAGAGTTTTATTTGTAGTCGCCCTCAATAAGAAACACTCACTGTAGCAAAACAATAAAACTTCGGTATTATATATGTGTATTCTAATGGTCCCGATGTTGTGGTAAGTTATCGGAAAAATCTTCAAAATTCGGGAAGGTTTTCGGAGTAAACTTAAAAAATAATTGGGTTAGGATAACCTATTTCTTTAAATACCGAAATTGTAGAATTTCTTCGATTTCCTTTCGTAAATATTCCTACAGTGTATGCTATATGTTATAAATTAGCGGATACTCCGAGAAATTTAATCAAAATCCGTTTGGTAGTTATAGCTCATTCTGTGAATATTGCAGTTAAAAACATTGTCACTTTTACACTCTTGAAAAATACACTATCTCAAATCTGTTACGACAAGTAATACATTCTTCGATTTTTTCAACCAAAAAAAAATTGTATTTTTGGCAAAAACACATAAATGTTATGAATTACATTTATAGATTTTATTTGCCTGCATATTGTGGTAAGACTTTGTAAAATCTTAGAAATTTCGATCAGGTTTTGGGAGTTAGCTGGTAAATACTCTGATTAGCGTATCCTATACTAATAATGTACAATACTTCATATTGTTCTAGGGCATCGATTTTTTTTTTTTTAAATTTTGCTACCAATTCAACAAACAACTGGAAGACCAGTAGAACACTGAAAGCAAAGTATTTTAATATTTACCGTTTCTTATTATGAAGATTGCATCAAAAGTAAAGGTCACTTTTACATTTTTTAAAAAGTAGCCTACCTCAAAACTACTAAGGCAGACAGAACAGATTAAAAATCTAACTTATTTTTCTCTATGAGTTTGATTTGGAGTTGCCCTCAATCAGAACACTCACTGTAGCAAACTATAAACTTCGGTATTATATATATGGATTCTAATGGTCCGGATGTTGTGGTAAGTATCGGAAAAATCTTCAAAATTCGGGAAGTATTTCGAAGTAAAACTTAAAAATAGTTGGGTTAGCATAATCTATTACTTTAAATAGCGAAATTGTAGAACTTTTTGGATTTCCTTTAGTAAATATTTCCTACGGCGTTGGCTATATGTTATAAATTAGCGGATACTCGGAGAAATTTAATCAAAATCCGTTTGGTAGTTATAGCTCATACTGTGAATATTGCAGTTAAAACATTGTCACTTTAACACTCTTGAAAAATACACTATCTCAAATCTGTTACGACAAGTAATACATTCTTCGATTTTTTAAAAAAATTGTATTTTTGGCAAAACACATAAATGTTTTGAATTACATTTATAGATTTTATTTGCCTGCATATTGTGGTAAGACTTTGTAAAATCTTAGAAATTTTGATCAGGTTTTGGGAGTTAGCTGGAAAATACTCTGATTAGCGTATCCTAGACTAATAAAGTACAATTCTTCATATTGTTCTAGGTCATCGTTTTTTAAATTTTGCTACCAATTCAACAAACTACTTGAAGACCAGTATAACACTGGAAGCAAAGTATTTTAATACTTACCGTTTTTATTATGTAGATTGCATCAAAAGTATAGGTCACTTTTACATTCTAAAGAGTAGCCTACCTCAAACCTTCTAAGACAAACATAACAGTCCAAAATCTAACTCATTTTTTTCTCTAAGAGTTTGATTTGGAGTCGCTCTCAATAAGAACACTCACTGTAGCAAACAATAAACTTCGGAATCATATATATGAATTCTAATGGTCCACATGTTGTGGTAAGTATCGGAAAAAATCTTCAAAATTCGGGAAGGTTTTCCGAGTAAACTTAAAAATAGTTGGGTTAGCATAACCTATTTCTTTTAAATACCGAAATTGTAGAATTTTTTGATTTCCTTTACGAAAAATATTTCTGCAGTGTTGGCTATATGTTAAAAATTAGCGGATACTCGGGGAAATTTAATGAAAATCCGGTTGAGTTTATAGCTCATACTGTGAATATTGCCGTTAAAAACATTGTCACATTTACAGTCTTGAAAAATACACTATCTCAAATCTGTTAAGACAAGTAATACATTCTTCGATTTTTTCAAAAATTGTATTTTTGGCAAAACACATAAATGTTTTGAATTATATTGATAGATTTTATTTGCTTGCATATTGTGGTAAGACTTTGTAAAATCTTATAAATTTTGATCAGGTTTTGGGAGTTAGCTGGTAAATAATCTGATTAACGTATCCTATACTAATAAAGTACAATACTTCATATTGTTCTAGGGCATCGTTTTTTTTTAAATTTTGCTATCAATTCAACAAACTACTTGAAGACCAGTAGAACACTGAAAGCAAAGTATTTTAATACTTACCGTTCTTATAATAAAGATCGCATCAAAAGTAAAGGTCACTTTTACATTCTAAAAATAGCCTCCCTCAAACCTTCTAAGGCAGACATAACAGTCCAAAATCTAACTCATTTTTTTCAAAGTGTTTTTATTTGTAGTCGCCCTCAATAAGAACACTCACTGTAGCAAACAATAAACTTCGGTATTATATATGTGTATTCTAATGGTCCCGATGTTGTGGTAAGTATCGGAAAAATCTTCAAAATTCGGGAAGGTTTTCGGAGTAAACTTAAAAATAATTGGGTTAGGATAACCTATTTCTTTTAAATACCGAAATTGTAGAATTTCTTGGATTTCCTTTCGTAAATATTCCTACAGTGTTGGCTATATGTTATAAATTAGCGGATACTCGGAGAAATTTAATGAAAATCCGGTTGGGAAATTATAGCTCATACTGTGAATATTGCAGTTTAAAAACATTGTCACTTTTACACTCTTGAAAAATACACTATCTCAAATCTGTTAGGACAAGTAATACATTCTTCGATTTTTTCAAAAAAATTGTATTTTTGGCAAAACCCACAAATGTTTTGAATTATATTTATAGATTTTATTTGTCTGCATATTGTGGTAAGACTTTGTAAAATCTTAGAAATTTTGATTAGGTTTTGGGAGTTAGCTGGAAAATACTCTGATAAGCGTATCCTAAAGTAATAAAGTACAATACTTCATATTGTTCTAGGGCATCGTTTTTTAAATTTTGCTAAAAATTCAACAAAGTAATTGAAGACCAGTAGAACACTGAAAGCAAAGTATTTTAATGCTTACCATTCTTATTCTGAAGATTGCATCAAAAGTAAATGTCACTTTTACATTCTAAAAAGTAGCCTACTTCAAACCTACTAAGGCAGACAGAACAGTCCAAAATCTAACTCTAGTTGTTAACTCTAACTCTAAAAATAGTTGGGTTAGGATAACCTATTTCTTTAAATACCGAAATTGTGGAATTTCTTGGAATTCCTTTCGTAAATATTCCTACAGTGTTGGCTATATGTTATAAATTAGCGGATACTCGGAGAAATTTAATGAAAATCCGGTTGGGAGTTATAGCTCATACTGTGAATATTGCAGTTAAAAACATTGTCACTTTTACACTCTTGAAAAATACACTATCTCAAATCTGTTACCACAAGTAATACATTCTTCGATTTTTTAAAAAAATTGTAATTTTGGCAAAACACATAAATGTTTTGAATTATATTTATAGATTTTATTTGTCTGCATATTGCTTTAAGAGTTTGTAAAATCTTAGAAATTTTGATCAGGTTTTCGGAGTAAGCTTAAAAAACTCTGAAAAGCATATTTTAACTTTAAGAAGTACAATATTTCACATTGTTCTTGGGCTCCGTTACCTAAATTTTTCTACGAATGCAACAAATTACTTGAAGTCCAGTAGAAAACAGAAAGCAAAGTATTTTAATACTTATCGTTCTTATAATGAAGATTGCATAAAAGTAAAGGTCACTTTTACATTCTAAAAATTATCCTACCTCAAAACTACTTAGGCCGACAGAACAGTCAAAGGCTAACTCATTTTTATCTAAGAGTTTGATTTGGAGTCGCTCTCAAAAAGAACACTCACTTTCTTATTCTGAAGATTGCATCAAAAGTAAAGGTCACTTTTACATTCTAAAAAGTAGCCTGCCTCAAACATACTAAGGCAGACAAAAACAGTCCAAAATCTAACTCATTTTTCTTTAGGAGTTTGATTCGGAGTCGCCCTCAATAGGAACACTCACTTTCTTATTCTGAATAGTGCATCAAAAGCAAAGGTCACTATTACATTCTAAAAAGTAGCCTACCTCTAACCTACTAAGGCAGACAGAACAGTCCAAAATCTAACTCATTTTTCTTCAAGAGTTTGGTTTGGAGTCGCTCTCAATAAGAACACTCACTGCAGCAAACAATAAACTTCGGTATTATATATATGGATTCTAATGGTCCGGATGTTGTGGTAAGTATCGGAAAAATCTTCAAAATTTCGGGGAGGTTTTCGGAGTAAACATAAAAATAGTTGGGTTAGCATAACCTATTTCTTCAAATACCGAAATTGTAGAATTTTTTGGAGTTCCTTTACGAAAATATTCCTGCAGTGTTCGCTATATGTTATAAAGTAGCGGATACTCGGGGAAATTTAATGAAAATCCGGTTGAGTTTATCGCTCATACTACGAATATTGCAGTTAAAAACATTGTCACATTTACACTCTTTAAAAATACAATATCTCAAATCTGTTAAGACAAGTAATACATTCTTCGATTTTTTCAAAAAATTGTACGTTTGGCAAAACACATAAATGTTTTGAATTATATTTATAGATTTTATTTGCCTGCATATTATGGTAAGACTTTGTAAAATCTTAGATATTTTGATTAGGTTTTGGGAGTTAGCTGGAAAATACTCTGATAAGCGTATCCTATACTAATAAAGTACAATATTTCATATTGTTCTAGGGCATCGTTTTTTAAATTTTGCTAACAATTCAACAAAGTACTTGAAGACCAGTAGAACACTGAAAGCAAAGTATTTTAATACTTACCCTTCTTATTCTGAAGATTGCAACAAAAGTAAAGGTCACTTTTACATTCTAAAAAGTAGCCTACCTCAAACCATCTAAGGCAGACATAACAGTCCAAAATCTAACTCATTTTTCTCTAAAAGTTTGATTTGGAGTCGCTCTCAATAAGAACACTCACTGCAGCAAACAATAAACTTCGGTATTATATATATGGATTCTCATGGTCCGGATGTTGTGGTAAGTATCGGAAAAATCTTCAAAATTCGGGAAGGTTTTTGGAGTGAACTTAAAAATAGTTGGGTTAGCATAACCTATTTCTTTAAATACCGAAATTGTAGAATTTTTTTTTGGATTTCCTTTACGAAAATATTCCCTGCAGTGTTCGATATATGTTATAAAGTAGCGGATACTCGGGGAAATTTAATGAAAATCCGGTTGAGTTTATAGCTCATACTGTGAATATTGCAGTTAAAAACATTGTCACATTTACAGTCTTGAAAAATACACTATCTCAAATCTGTTAAGACAAGTAATATATTCTTCGATTTTTTCAAAAATTGCATTTTTGGCAAAGCACATAATTGTTTTTGAATTAGATTTATAGATTTTATATGTCTGCATATTGTGGTGAGAATTTGTAAAATCTTAGAAATTTTTATCAGGTTTTCCGAATAAGCTAAAAAAAACTCCGAAAAGAATATTCTAACTTTAAGAAGTACAATATTTCATATTGTTCTTGGGCTCCGTTGCTTAAATTTTTCTACGAATGCAACAAATTACTTGAAGACCAGTACAAAACTGAAAGCAAAGTATTTTAATACTCATCGTTCTTATTATGAAGATTGCATAAAAGTAATTGTCACTTTTACATTCTAAAAAGTAGCCTACCTCAAAACTACTAAGGCCGACAGAAACAGTCCGAAGTCTAACTCATTTTTCTCTAAGAGTTTGATTCGGAGTCGCTCTCAATAAGAATACTCACTGTAGCAAACAATAAACTTCGGTATTATATGTATGGATTATAAATGTCCGAATGTTGTGGTAAGTATCGGAAAAATCTTCAAAATTCGGGAAGGTTTTCGGAGTAAACTTATTAAAAATAGTTGGGTTAGCATAACCTATTTCTTTAAATACCAAAATAGTGGAATTTTTTGGATTTCCTTTCGTAAATATTCCTGCAGTGTTGGCTATATATTATGAACAAAGTACTTGAAGACCAGTAGAACACTGAAAGCAAAGTATTTTAATACTTACCATTCTTATTCTGAAGATTGCATCAAAAGTAAATGTCACTTTTACATTCTAAAAAGTAGCCTACCTCAAACCTACTAAGGCAGACAGAACATTCCAAAATCTAACTCTAGTTGTTAACACTAACTCTAAAAATAGTTGGGTTAGGATAACCTATTTCTTTAAATACCGAAATTGTAGAATTTTTTTTGGATTTCCTTTACGAAAATATTCCTGCAGTGTTCGCTATATGTTATAAAGTAGCGGATACTCGGGGAAATTTAATGAAAAATCCGGTTGAGTTTATAGCTCATACTGTGAATATTGCAGTTAAAAAACATTGTCACATTTACAGTCTTGAAAAATACACTATCTCAAATCTGTTAAGACAAGTAATTATATTCTTCGATTTTTTTCAAAAATTGCATTTTTGGCAAAGCACATAATTGTTTTGAATTAGATTTATAGATTTTATATGTCTGCATATTGTGGTGAGAATTTGTAAAATCTTAGAAATTTTTATCAGGTTTTCCGAATAAGCTAAAAAAACTCCGAAAAGAATATTCTAACTTTAAGAAGTACAATATTTCATATTGTTCTTGGGCTCCGTTGCTTTAAATTTTTCTACGAATGCAACAAATTACTTGAAGACCAGTACAAAACTGAAAGCAAAGTATTTTAATACTCATCGTTCTTATTATGAAGATTGCATAAAAGTAATTGTCACTTTTACATTCTAAAAAGTAGCCTACCTCAAAACTACTAAGGCCGACAGAACAGTCCGAAGTCTAACTCATTTTTCTCTAAGAGTTTGATTCGGAGTCGCTCTCAATAAGAATACTCACTGTAGCAAACAATAAACTTCGGTATTATATGTATGGATTATAAATGTCCGAATGTTGTGGTAAGTATCGGAAAAATCTTCAAAATTCGGGAAGGTTTTCGGAGTAAACTTATTAAAAATAGTTGGGTTAGCATAACCTATTTCTTTAAATACCAAAATAGTGGAATTTTTTGGATTTCCTTTCGTAAATATTCCTGCAGTGTTGGCTATATATTATGAACAAAGTACTTGAAGACCAGTAGAACACTGAAAGCAAAGTATTTTAATACTTACCATTCTTATTCTGAAGATTGCATCAAAAGTAAATGTCACTTTTACATTCTAAAAAGTAGCCTACCTCAAACCTACTAAGGCAGACAGAACATTCCAAAATCTAACTCTAGTTGTTAACACTAACTCTAAAAATAGTTGGGTTAGGATAACCTATTTCTTTAAATACCGAAATTGTAGAATTTTTTGGATTTCCTTTACGAAAATATTCCTGCAGTGTTCGCTATATGTTATAAAGTAGCGGATACTCGGGGAAATTTAATGAAAATCCGGTTGAGTTTATAGCTCATACTGTGAATATTGCAGTTAAAAACATTGTCACATTTACAGTCTTGAAAAATACACTATCTCAAATCTGTTAAGACAAGTAATATATTCTTCGATTTTTTCAAAAATTGCATTTTTGGCAAAGCACATAATTGTTTTGAATTAGATTTATAGATTTTATATGTCTGCATATTGTGGTGAGAATTTGTAAAATCTTAGAAATTTTTATCAGGTTTTCCGAATAAGCTAAAAAAAACTCCGAAAAGAATATTCTAACTTTAAGAAGTACAATATTTCATATTGTTCTTGGGCTCCGTTGCTTAAATTTTTCTACGAATGCAACAAATTACTTGAAGACCAGTACAAAAACTGAAAGCAAAGTATTTTAATACTCATCGTTCTTATTATGAAGATTGCATAAAAGTAATTGTCACTTTTACATTCTAAAAAGTAGCCTACCTCAAAACTACTAAGGCCGACAGAAACAGTCCGAAGTCTAACTCATTTTTCTCTAAGAGTTTGATTCGGAGTCGCTCTCAATAAGAATACTCACTGTAGCAAACAATAAACTTCGGTATTATATGTATGGATTATAAATGTCCGAATGTTGTGGTAAGTATCGGAAAAATCTTCAAAATTCGGGAAGGTTTTCGGAGTAAACTTATTAAAAATAGTTGGGTTAGCATAACCTATTTCTTTAAATACCAAAATAGTGGAATTTTTTGGATTTCCTTTCGTAAATATTCCTGCAGTGTTGGCTATATTATTATGAACAAAGTACTTGAAGACCAGTAGAACACTGAAAGCAAAGTATTTTAATACTTACCATTCTTATTCTGAAGATTGCATCAAAAGTAAATGTCACTTTTACATTCTAAAAAGTAGCCTACCTCAAACCTACTAAGGCAGACAGAACATTCCAAAATCTAACTCTAGTTGTTAACACTAACTCTAAAAATAGTTGGGTTAGGATAACCTATTTCTTTAAATACCGAAATTGTGGAATTTCTTGGATTTCCTTTCGTAAATATTCCTACAGTGTTGGCTATATGTTATAAATTAGCGGATACTCGGAGAAATTTAATGAAAATCCGGTTGGGAGTTATAGCTCATACTGTGAATATTGCAGTTAAAAACATTGTCACTTTTACACTCTTGAAAAATACACTATCTCAAATCTGTTACCACAAGAAATATATCTTCGATTTTTTCAAAAAATTGTATTTTTGGCAAAACACATAAATGTTTTGAATTATATTTATAGATTTTATTTGCCTGCATATTGTGGTAAGACTTTGTAAAATCTTAGAAATATTTATCAGGTTTTGGTAGTTGGCTGGTAAATACTCTGATTAGCGTATCCTATACTAATAAAGTACATAACTTCATATTGTTTTAGGGCATCGTTTTTTTAAATTTTGCTACCAATTCAACAAACTACTTGTAGACCAGTAGAACACTGAATACAAAGTATTTTAATACTTACCGTTTTTATTATGAAGATTGCATCAAAAGTAAAGGTCACTTTTACATTCTGAAGAGTAGCCTACCTCAAACCTTCCAAGGCAAACATAACAGTCCAAAATCTAACTCATTTTTCTCAAAGAGTTTGATTTGGAGTCGCTCTCAACAAGAAAACTCACTGTAGAAAACAATAAACTTCGGTATTATATATATATGGATTCTAATGGTCCGGATGTTGAGGTAAGTATCGGAAAAATCTTCAAAATTCCGGGAGGTTTTCGGAGTAAACTTAAAAATAGTTGGGTTAGCATAACCTATTTCATTAAATACCGACATTTTAGAATTTTTTGGATTTCCTTTACGAAAATATTTCTGCAGTGATGGCTATATGTTATAAATTAGCGGATACTCGGGGAAAATTTAATGAAAATCCGGTTGAGGTTATAGCTCATACTGTGAATATTGCAGTTAAAAACATTGTCACATTTACAGTCTTGAAAAATACACTATCTCAAATCTGTTAAGACAAGTAATACATTCTTCGATTTTTTCAAAAATTGTATTATTGGCAAAACACATAAATGTTTTGAATTATATTGATAGATTTTATTTGCTTGCATATTGTGGTAAGACTTTGTAAAATCTTATAAATTTTGATCAGGTTTTGGGAGTTAGCTGGTAAATACTCTGATTAACGTATCCTATACTAATAAAGTACTATACCTCATATTGTTCTAGGGCATCGTTTTTTAAATTTTGCTATCAATTCAAAAAACTACTTGAAGACCAGTAGAACACTGAAAGCAAAGTATTTTAATACTCACCGTTCTTATAATAAAGATCGCATCAAAAGTAAAGGTCACTTTTACATTCTAAAAATAGCCTCCCTCAAACCTTCTAAGGCAGACATAACAGTCCAAAATCTAACTCATTTTTTTCTAAGTGTTTTAATTGTAGTCGCCCTCAATAAGAACACTCACTGTAGCAAACAATAAACTTCGGTATTATATATGTGTATTCTAATGGTCCCGATGTTGTGGTAAGTATCGGAAAAATCTTCAAAATTCGGGAAGGTTTTCGGAGTAAACTTAAAAATAATTGGGTTATGATAACCTATTTCTTTAAATACCGAAATTGTAGAATTTCTAGGATTTCCTTTCGTAAATATTCCTTCAGTGTTGGCTATATGTTATAAATTAGCGGATACTCGGAGAAATTTAATGAAAATCCGGTTGGGAATTATAGCTCATACTGTGAATATTGGAGTTAAAAAACATTGTCACTTTTACACTCTTGAAAAATACACTATCTCAAATCTGTTAGGACAAGTAATACATTTTTCGATTTTTTTTAAAAAAATTGTATTTTTGGCAAAATACATAAATGTTTTGAATTATATTTATAGATTTTATTTGTCTGCATATTGTGGTAAGACGTTGTAAAATCTTAGAAATTTTGATCAGGTTTTCGGAGTAAGCTTAAAAAAAACTCTGAAAAGCATATTCTAACTTTAAGAAGTACAATATTTCATATTGTTCTTGGGCTCCGTTGCTTAAATTTTTCTACGAATGCAACAAATTACTTGAAGACCAGTAGAAAACTGAAAGCAAAGTATTTTAATACTTATCGTTCTTATTATGAAGATTGCATAAAAGTAAAGGTCACTTTTACATTCTAAAAATTAGCCTACCACAAAACTACTAAGACCAACAGAACAGTCCAAAGTCTAACTCATTTTTCTCTAAGAGTTTGATTTGGAGTCGCTCTCAATAATAGCACTCAATTTCTTATTCTGAAGATTGCATCAAAAGTAAAGGTCAATTTTACATTCTAAAAAGTAGCCTACCTCAAACCTACTAAGGCAGACAAAACAGTCCAAAATCTAACTCATTTTTCTTTATGAGTTTGATTTGGAGTCGCTCTCAATAAGAGCACTCACTGTAGCAAACAATAAACTTCGGTATTATATATATGGATTATAAATGTCAGGATGTTGTGGTAAGTATCGGAAAAATCTTCAAAATTCAGGAAGGTTTTCGGAGTAAACTTATTAAAAATAGTTGGGTTAGCATAACCTATTTCTTTAAATACCGAAATTGTGGAATTTTTTGGATTTCCTTTCGTAAATATTCCTGCAGTGTTGGCTATATGTTATGAATTAGCCGATACTCGGAGAAATTTAATGAAAAGACTTTGTAAAATCTTAGAAATTTTGATTAGGTTTTGGGAGTTAGCTGGAAAATACTCTGATAAGCGTATCCTAAAGTAATAAAGTACAATACTTCATATTGTTCTAGGGCATTGTTTTTTTTTAAATTTTGCTACAAATTCAACAAAGTACTTTAAGACCAGTAGAACACTGAAAGCAAAGTATTTTAATACTTACCATTCTTATTCTGAAGATTGCATCAAAAGTAAAGGTCACTTTTACATTATAAAAAGTAGCCTACCTCAAACCTACTAAGGCAGACAGAACAGTCCAAAATCTAACTCTAGTTGTTAACTCTAACTCTAAAAATAGTTGGGTTAGGATAACCTATTTCTTTAAATACCGAAATTGTGGAATTTCTTGGATTTCCTTTCGTAAATATTCCTACAGTGTTGGCTATATGTTATAAATTAGCGGATACTCGGAGAAATTTAATGAAAATCCGGTTGGGGAGTTATAGCTCATACTGTGAATATTGCAGTTTAAAAACATTGTCACTTTTACACCCTTGAAAAATACACTATCTCAAATCTGTTACCACAAGTAATACATTCTTCGATTTTTCAAAAAAAAATTGTATTTTTGGCAAAACACATAAATGTTTTGAATTATATTTATAGATTTTATTTGTCTGCATAATGTGGTAAGACTTTGTAAAATATTAGAAATTTTGATCAGGTTTTCGGAGTAAGCTTAAAAAACTCTGAAAAGCTTATTTTAACTTTAAGAAGTACAATATTTCGCATTATTCTTGGGATCCGTTACCTAAATTTTTCTACGAATGCAACAAATTACTTGAAGTCCAGTAGAAAACTGAAAGTAAAGTATTTTAATCCTTATCGTTCTTATTATAAAGATTGCATAAAAGTAAAGGTCACTTTTACATTCTAAAAATTATCATACCTCAAAACTACTTAGGCCGACAGAACAGTCAAAGGCTAACTCATTTTTTCTCTAAGAGTTTGATTTGGAGTCGCTCTCAAAAAGAACACTCACTTTCTTATTCTGAAGATTGCATCAAATGCAAAGGTCACTTTTACATTCTAAAAAGTAGCCTGCATAAACCCTACTAAGGCAGACAAAACAGTCCAAAATCTAACTCATTTTTTTTTAAGAGTTTGATTTGGAGTCGCTCTCAATAAGAACACTCACTGTAGCAAACAATAAACTTCGGTATTATATATATGGATTCTAATGGTCCGGATGTTGAGGTAAGTATCGGAAAAATCTTCAAAATTCGGGAAGGTTTTCGGAGTAAACTTAAAAATAGTAGGGTTAGCATAACTTATTTCTTTAAATACCGAAATTGTAGAATTTTTTGGATTTCCTTTCGTAATTATTCCTCCAGTCTTGGCTATATGTTATAAATTAGCGGATACTCGGAGAAATTTAATGAAAATCCTGTTGGGAGTTATAGCTCATACTGTGAATATTCCAGTTAAAACATTGTCACTTTTACACTCTTAAAAATTACACTATCTCAAATCTGTTACGACAAGTAATACATTCTTCGATTTTTTCAAAAAATTGTATTTTTTTGGCAAAACACATAAATGTTTTGAATTATATTTATAGATTTTATTTGCCTGCATATTGTGGTAAGACTTTGTAAAATCTTAGAAATTTTGATCTGGTTTTGGGAGTTAGCTGGAAAATACTCTGATTAGCGTATCCTAGACTAATAAAGTACAATACTTCATATTGTTCTAGGGCATCGTTTTTTTAAATTTTGCTACCAATTGAACAAACTACTTGAAGACCAGTATAACACTGTAAGCAAAGTATTTTAATACTTACCGTTCTTATTATGAAGATTGCATCAAAAGTAAAGGTCACTTTTACATTCTAAAAAGTAGCCTACCTCAAAACTACTAAGGCAGACAGGTCAGACCAAAATCTAACTTATTTTTCTCTATGAGTTTGATTTGGAGTTGCCCTCAATCAGAAACACTCACTGTAGCAAACAATAAACTTCGGTATTATATATATGGATTCAAATGGTCCGGATGTTGAGGTAAGTATCGGAAAAATCTTCAAAATTCGGGGTTTTCGGAGTAAACTTAAAAAAAGTTGGATTAGCATAACCTATTTCTTTAAATACCGAAATTTTAAAATTTTTTGATTTCCTTTACGAAAATATTTCTGCAGTGTTGGCTATATGTTAAAAATTAGCGGATACTCGGGGAAATTTATTGAAAATCCGGTTGAGTTTATAGCTCATACTGTAAATATTGCAGTTAAAAACATTGTCACATTTACAGTCTTGAAAAATACACTATCTCAAATCTGTTAAGACAAGTAAAACATTCTTCGATTTTTTAAAAATTGTATTTTTGGCAAAACACATAAATGTTTTGAATTATATTGATAGATTTTATTTGCTTGCATATTGTGGTAAGACTTTGTAAAATCTTATAAATTTTGATCAGGTTTTGGGAGTTAGCTGGTAAATACTCTGATTAACGTATCCTATACTAATAAACTACAATACTTCATATTGTTCTAGGGCATCGTTTTTTAAATTTTGCTATCAATTCAACAAACTACTTGAAGACCAGTAGAACACTGAAAGCAAAGTATTTTAATACTTACCGTTCTTGTAATGAAGATCGCATCAAAAGTAAAGGTCAAATTTACATTCTAAAAATAGCCTCCCTCAAACCTTTTAAGACAGACATAACAGTCCAAAATCTAACTCATTTTTTTCTAAGGGTTTTATTTGTAGTCGCCCTCAATAAGAACACTCACTGTAGCAAACAATAAACTTCGGTATTATATATGTGTATTCTAATGGTCCCGATGTTGTGGTAAGTATTGGAAAAATCTTCAAAATTCGGGAAGGTTTTCGGAGTAAACTTAAAAATAATTGGGTTAGGATAACCTATTTTTTTAAATACCGAAATTGTAGAATTTCTTGGATTTCCTTTCGTAAATATTCCTACAGTGTTGGCTATGTGTTATAAATTAGCGGATACTCGGAGAAATTTAATCAAAATCCGTTTGGTAGTTATAGCTCATACTGTGAATATTGCAGTTAAAACATTGTCACTTTTACACTCTTGAAAAATACACTATCTCAAATCTGTTACGACAAGTAATACATTCTTCGATTTTTTCAAAAAATTGTATTTTTGGCGAAACACATAAATGTTTTGAATTACATTTATAGATTTTATTTGCCTGCATATTGTGGTAAGACTTTGTAAAATCTTAGAAATTTCGATCAGGTTTTGGGAGTTCGCTGGTAAATACTCTGATTAGCGTTTCCTATACTAATAATGTACAATACTTCATATTGTTCTAGGGCATCGTTTTTTTAAATTTTGCTACCAATTCAACAAACAACTGGAAGACCAGTAGAACACTGTAAGCAAAGTATTTTAATACTTACCGTTCTTATTATGAAGATTGCATCAAAAGTAAAGGTCACTTTTACATTCTAAAAAGTAGCCTACCTCAAAACTACTATAGCAGACAGGTCAGACCAAAATCTAACTTATTTTTCTCTATGAGTTTGATTTGGAGTTGCCCTCAATCAGAACACTCACTGTAGCAAACAATAAACATCGGTATTATATATATGGATTCTAATGGTCCGGATGTTGTGGTAAATATCGGAAAAATCTTCAAAATTCGGGAAGTATTTCGGAGTAAACTTAAAAATAGTTGGGTTAGCATAATCTATTACTTTAAATAGCGAAATTGTAGAACTTTTTGGATTTCCTTTAGTAAATATTCCTACGGCGTTGGCTATAAGTTATAAATTAGCGGATACACGGAGAAATTTAATCAAAATCCGTTTGGTAGTTATAGCTCATACTGTGAATATTGCAGTTAAAACATTGTCACTTTAACACTCTTGAAAAATACACTATCTCAAATCTGTTACGACAAGTAATACATTCTTCGATTTTATCAAAAAAATTGTATTTTTGGCAAAACACATAAATGTTTTGAATTACATTTATAGATTTTTATTTGCCTGCATATTGTGGTAAGACTTTGTAAAATCTTAGAAAAATTTTGATCAAGTTTTGGGAGTTAGCTGGAAAATACTCTGATTAGCGTATCCTAGACTAATAAAGTACAATACTTCATATTGTTCTAGGGCATCGTTTTTTAAATTTTGCTACCAATTGAACAAACTACTTGAAGACCAGTATAACACGGAAAGCAAAGTATTTTAATACTTACCGTTTTTATTATGAAGATTGCATCAAAAGTATAGGTCACTTTTACATTCTAAAGAGAAGCCTACCTCAAACTTTCTAAGACAAACATAACAGTCCAAAATCTAACTCATTTTTTTCTAAGAGTTTGATTTGGAGTCGCTCTCAATAAGAACACTCACTGTAGCAAACAATAAACTTCGGAATTATATATATGGATTCTAATGGTCCAGATGTTGTGGTAAGTATCAGAAAAATCTTCAAAATTCGGGAAGGTTTTCCGAGTAAACTTAAAAATAGTTGGGTTAGCATAACCTATTTCTTTAAATACCGAAATTGTAGAATTTTTTGATTTACTTTACGAAAATATTTCTGCAGTGTTGGCTATATGTTAAAAATTAGCGGATACTCGGGGGAAATTTAATGAAAATCCGTTTGAGTTTATAGCTCATACTGTGAATATTGCAGTTAAAAACATTGTCACATTTACAGTCTTAAAAAATACACTATCTCAAATCTGTTTAAGACAAGTAATACATTCTTCGATTTTTTCAAAAATTGTATTTTTGGCAAAACACATAAATGTTTTGATATATATTGATAGATTTTATTTGCTTGCATATTGTGGTAAGACTTTGTAAAATCTTATAAATTTTGATCAGGTTTTGGGAGTTAGCTGGTAAATACTCTGATTAACGTATCCTATACTAATAAAGTACAATACCTCATATTGTTCTAGGGCATCGTTTTTTAAATTTTGCTATCAATTCAACAAACTACTTGAAGACCAGTAGAACACTGAAAGCAAAGTATTTAAATACTTACCGTTCTTATAATGAAGATCGCATCAAAAGTAAAGGTCACTTTTACATTCTAAAAATATCCTCCCTCAAACCTTCTAAGGCAGACATAACAGTCCAAAATCTAACTCATTTTTTTCTAAGAGTTTTATTTGTAGTCGCCCTCAATAAGAACACTCACTGTAGCAAACAATAAACTTCGGTATTATATATGTGTATTCTAATGGTCCCGATGTTGTGGTAAGTATCGGAAAAATCTTCAAAATTCGGGAAGGTTTTCGGAGTAAACTTAAAAATAATTGGGTTAGGATAACCTATTTCTTTAAATACCGAAATTGTAGAATTTTCTTTCGATTTCCTTTCGTAAATATTCCTACAGTGTATGCTATATGTTATAAATTAGCGGATACTCCGAGAAATTTAATCAAAATCCGTTTGGTAGTTATAGCTCATTCTGTGAATATTGCAGTTAAAACATTGTCACTTTTACACTCTTGAAAAATACACTATCTCAAATCTGTTACGACAAGTAATACATTCTTCGATTTTTTCAAAAAATTGTATTTTTGGCAAAACACATAAATGTTATGAATTACATTTATAGATTTTATTTGCCTGCATATTGTGGTAAGACTTTGTAAAATCTTAGAAATTTCGATCAGGTTTTGGGAGTTAGCTGGTAAATACTCTGATTAGCGTATCCTATACTAATAATGTACAATACTTCATATTGTTCTAGGGCATCGTTTTTTAAATTTTGCTACCAATTCAACAAACAACTGGAAGACCAGTAGAACACTGAAAGCAAAGTATTTTAATATTTACCGTTCTTATTATGAAGATTGCATCAAAAGTAAAGGTCACTTTTACATTTTAAAAAGTAGCCTACCTCAAAACTACTAAGGCAGACAGAACAGATTAAAATCTAACTTATTTTTCTCTATGAGTTTGATTTGGAGTTGCCCTCAATCAGAACACTCACTGTAGCAAACTATAAACTTCGGTATTATATATATGGATTCTAATGGTCCGGATGTTGTGGTAAGTATCGGAAAAATCTTCAAAATTCGGGAAGTATTTCGAAGTAAACTTAAAAATAGTTGGGTTAGCATAATCTATTACTTTAAATAGCGAAATTGTAGAACTTTTTGGATTTCCTTTAGTAAATATTCCTACGGCGTTGGCTATATGTTATAAATTAGCGGATACTCGGAGAAATTTAATCAAAATTAGTTTGGTAGTTATAGCTCATACTGTGAATATTGCAGTTAAAACATTGTCACTTTAACACTCTTGAAAAATACACTATCTCAAATCTGTTACGACAAGTAATACATTCTTCGATTTTTTAAAAAAATTGTATTTTTGGCAAAACACATAAATGTTTTGAATTACATTTATAGATTTTATTTGCCTGCATATTGTGGTAAGACTTTGTAAAATCTTAGAAATTTTGATCAGGTTTTGGGAGTTAGCTGGAAAATACTCTGATTAGCGTATCCTAGACTAATAAAGTACAATTCTTCATATTGTTTCTAGGTCATCGTTTTTTTAAATTTTGCTACCAATTCAACAAACTACTTGAAGACCAGTATAACACTGGAAGCAAAGTATTTTAATACTTACCGTTTTTATTATGAAGATTGCATCAAAAGTATAGGTCACTTTTACATTCTAAAGAGTAGCCTACCTCAAACCTTCTAAGACAAACATAACAGTCCAAAATCTAACTCATTTTTCTCTAAGAGTTTGATTTGGAGTCGCTCTCAATAAGAACACTCACTGTAGCAAACAATAAACTTCGGAATCATATATATGAATTCTAATGGTCCACATGTTGTGGTAAGTATCGGAAAAATCTTCAAAATTCGGGAAGGTTTTCCGAGTAAACTTAAAAATAGTTGGGTTAGCATAACCTATTTCTTTAAATACCGAAATTGTAGAATTTTTTGATTTCCTTTACGAAAATATTTCTGCAGTGTTGGCTATATGTTAAAAATTAGCGGATACTCGGGGAAATTTAATGAAAATCCGGTTGAGTTTATAGCTCATACTGTGAATATTGCCGTTAAAAACATTGTCACATTTACAGTCTTGAAAAATACACTATCTCAAATCTGTTAAGACAAGTAATACATTCTTCGATTTTTTCAAAAATTGTATTTTTGGCAAAACACATAAATGTTTTGAATTATATTGATAGATTTTATTTGCTTGCATATTGTGGTAAGACTTTGTAAAATCTTATAAATTTTGATCAGGTTTTGGGAGTTAGCTGGTAAATAATCTGATTAACGTATCCTATACTAATAAAGTACAATACTTCATATTGTTCTAGGGCATCGTTTTTTTAAATTTTGCTATCAATTCAACAAACTACTTGAAGACCAGTAGAACACTGAAAGCAAAGTATTTTAATACTTACCGTTCTTATAATAAAGATCGCATCAAAAGTAAAGGTCACTTTTACATTCTAAAAATAGCCTCCCTCAAACCTTCTAAGGCAGACATAACAGTCCAAAATCTAACTCATTTTTTTCAAAGTGTTTTATTTGTAGTCGCCCTCAATAAGAACACTCACTGTAGCAAACAATAAACTTCGGTATTATATATGTGTATTCTAATGGTCCCGATGTTGTGGTAAGTATCGGAAAAATCTTCAAAATTCGGGAAGGTTTTCGGAGTAAACTTAAAAATAATTGGGTTAGGATAAACCTATTTCTTTAAATACCGAAATTGTAGAATTTCTTGGATTTCCTTTCGTAAATATTCCTACAGTGTTGGCTATATGTTATAAATTAGCGGATACTCGGAGAAATTTAATGAAAATCCGGTTGGGAATTATAGCTCATACTGTGAATATTGCAGTTAAAAAACATTGTCACTTTTACACTCTTGAAAAATACACTATCTCAAATCTGTTAGGACAAGTAATACATTCTTCGATTTTTTTCAAAAAAATTGTATTTTTGGCAAAAACCCACAAATGTTTTGAATTATATTTATAGATTTTATTTGTCTGCATATTGTGGTAAGACTTTGTAAAATCTTAGAAATTTTGATTAGGTTTTGGGAGTTAGCTGGAAAATACTCTGATAAGCGTATCCTAAAGTAATAAAGTACAATACTTCATATTGTTCTAGGGCATCGTTTTTTAAATTTTGCTAAAAATTCAACAAAGTAATTGAAGACCAGTAGAACACTGAAAGCAAAGTATTTTAATGCTTACCATTCTTATTCTGAAGATTGCATCAAAAGTTAATGTCACTTTTACATTCTAAAAAGTAGCCTACCTCAAACCTACTAAGGCAGACAGAACAGTCCAAAATCTAACTCTAGTTGTTAACTCTAACTCTAAAAATAGTTGGGTTAGGATAACCTATTTCTTTAAATACCGAAATTGTGGAATTTCTTGGAATTCCTTTCGTAAATATTCCTACAGTGTTGGCTATATGTTATAAATTAGCGGATACTCGGAGAAAATTTAATGAAAAATCGGTTGGGAGTTATAGCTCATACTGTGAATATTGCAGTTAAAAACATTGTCACTTTTACACTCTTGAAAAATACACTATCTCAAATCTGTTACCACAAGTAATACATTCTTCGATTTTTTAAAAAAATTGTAATTTTGGCAAAACACATAAATGTTTTGAATTATATTTATAGATTTTATTTGTCTGCATATTGCTTTAAGAGTTTGTAAAATCTTAGAAATTTTGATCAGGTTTTCGGAGTAAGCTTAAAAAACTCTGAAAAGCATATTTTAACTTTAAGAAGTACAATATTTCACATTGTTCTTGGGCTCCGTTACCTAAATTTTTCTACGAATGCAACAAATTACTTGAAGTCCAGTAGAAAACTGAAAGCAAAGTATTTTAATACTTATCGTTCTTATAATGAAGATTGCATAAAAGTAAAGGTCACTTTTACATTCTAAAAATTATCCTACCTCAAAACTACTTAGGCCGACAGAACAGTCAAAGGCTAACTCATTTTTGTCTAAGAGTTTGATTTGGAGTCGCTCTCAAAAAGAACACTCACTTTCTTATTCTGAAGATTGCATCAAAAGTAAAGGTCACTTTTACATTCTAAAAAGTAGCCTGCCTCAAACATACTAAGGCAGACAAAACAGTCCAAAATCTAACTCATTTTTCTTTAGGAGTTTGATTCGGAGTCGCCCTCAATAGGAACACTCACTTTCTTATTCTGAATAGTGCATCAAAAGCAAAGGTCACTATTACATTCTAAAAAGTAGCCTACCTCTAACCTACTAAGGCAGACAGAACAGTCCAAAATCTAACTCATTTTTCTTCAAGAGTTTGGTTTGGAGTCGCTCTCAATAAGAACACTCACTGCAGCAAACAATAAACTTCGGTATTATATATATGGATTCTAATGGTCCGGATGTTGTGGTAAGTATCGGAAAAATCTTCAAAATTCGGGGAGGTTTTCGGAGTAAACATAAAAATAGTTGGGTTAGCATAACCTATTTCTTCAAATACCGAAATTGTAGAATTTTTTGGAGTTCCATTACGAAAATATTCCTGCAGTGTTCGCTATATGTTATAAAGTAGCGGATACTCGGGGAAATTTAATGAAAATCCGGTTGAGTTTATCGCTCATACTACGAATATTGCAGTTAAAAACATTGTCACATTTACACTCTTTAAAAAATACAATATCTCAAATCTGTTAAGACAAGTAATACATTCTTCGATTTTTTCAAAAAATTGTACGTT
Organism: Styela plicata; assembly: GCA_963675895.2. Classification (NCBI taxonomy): domain Eukaryota; kingdom Metazoa; phylum Chordata; class Ascidiacea; order Stolidobranchia; family Styelidae; genus Styela; species Styela plicata. The sequence continues at coordinate 4,452,732 of OZ023144.1, read as the reverse complement.
TGGCAAAACACATAAATGTTTTGAATTATATTTATAGATTTTATTTGCCTGCATATTATGGTAAGACTTTGTAAAATCTTAGATATTTTGATTAGGTTTTGGGAGTTAGCTGGAAAATACTCTGATAAGCGTATCCTATACTAATAAAGTACAATATTTCATATTGTTCTAGGGCATCGTTTTTTAAATTTTGCTACCAATTCAACAAAGTACATAAAGACCAGTAGAACACTGAAAGCAAAGTATTTTAATACTTACCCTTCTTATTCTGAAGATTGCAACAAAAGTAAAGGTCACTTTTACATTCTAAAAAGTAGCCTACCTCAAACCATCTAAGGCAGACATAACAGTCCAAAATCTAACTCATTTTTCTCTAAAAGTTTGATTTGGAGTCGCTCTCAATAAGAACACTCACTGTAGCAAACAATAAACTTCGGTATTATATATATGGATTCTCATGGTCCGGATGTTGTGGTAAGTATCGGAAAAATCTTCAAAATTCGGGAAGGTTTTTGGAGTGAACTTAAAAATAGTTTGGGTTAGCATAACCTATTTCTTTAAATACCGAAATTGTAGAATTTTTTGGATTTCCTTTACGAAAATATTCCTGCAGTGTTCGCTATATGTTATAAAGTAGCGGATACTCGGGGAAATTTAATGAAAATCCGGTTGAGTTTATAGCTCATACTGTGAATATTGCAGTTAAAAACATTGTCACATTTACAGTCTTGAAAAATACACTATCTCAAATCTGTTAAGACAAGTAATATATTCTTCGATTTTTTCAAAAATTGCATTTTTGGCAAAGCACATAATTGTTTTGAATTAGATTTATAGATTTTATATGTCTGCATATTGTGGTGAGAATTTGTAAAATCTTAGAAATTTTTATCAGGTTTTCCGAATAAGCTAAAAAAACTCCGAAAAGAATATTCTAACTTTAAGAAGTACAATATTTCATATTGTTCTCGGGCTCCGTTGCTTAAATTTTTCTACGAATGCAACAAATTACTTGAAGACCAGTACAAAACTGAAAGCAAAGTATTTTAATACTCATCGTTCTTATTATGAAGATTGCATAAAAGTAATTGTCACTTTTACATTCTAAAAAGTAGCCTACCTCAAAACTACTAAGGCCGACAGAACAGTCCGAAGTCTAACTCATTTTTCTCTAAGAGTTTGATTCGGAGTCGCTCTCAATAAGAATACTCACTGTAGCAAACAATAAACTTCGGTATTATATGTATGGATTATAAATGTCCGAATGTTGTGGTAAGTATCGGAAAAATCTTCAAAATTCGGGAAGGTTTTCCGGAGTAAACTTATTAAAAATAGTTGGGTTAGCATAACCTATTTCTTTAAATACCAAAATAGTGGAATTTTTTGGATTTCCTTTCGTAAATATTCCTGCAGTGTTGGCTATATATTATGAACAAAGTACTTGAAGACCAGTAGAACACTGAAAGCAAAGTATTTTAATACTTACCATTCTTATTCTGAAGATTGCATCAAAAGTAAATGTCACTTTTACATTCTAAAAAGTAGCCTACCTCAAACCTACTAAGGCAGACAGAACATTCCAAAATCTAACTCTAGTTGTTAACACTAACTCTAAAAATAGTTGGGTTAGGATAACCTATTTCTTTAAATACCGAAATTGTAGAATTTTTTGGATTTCCTTTACGAAAATATTCCTGCAGTGTTCGCTATATGTTATAAAGTAGCGGATACTCGGGGAAATTTAATGAAAATCCGGTTGAGTTTATAGCTCATACTGTGAATATTGCAGTTAAAAACATTGTCACATTTACAGTCTTGAAAAATACACTATCTCAAATCTGTTAAGACAAGTAATATATTCTTCGATTTTTTCAAAAATTGCATTTTTGGCAAAGCACATAATTGTTTTGAATTAGATTTATAGATTTTATATGTCTGCATATTGTGGTGAGAATTTGTAAAAATCTTAGAAATTTTTATCAGGTTTTCCGAATAAGCTAAAAAAACTCCGAAAAGAATATTCTAACTTTAAGAAGTACAATATTTCATATTGTTCTTGGGCTCCGTTGCTTAAATTTTTCTACGAATGCAACAAATTACTTGAAGACCAGTACAAAACTGAAAGCAAAGTATTTTTAATACTCATCGTTCTTATTATGAAGATTGCATAAAAGTAATTGTCACTTTTACATTCTAAAAAGTAGCCTACCTCAAAACTACTAAGGCCGACAGAACAGTCCGAAGTCTAACTCATTTTTCTCTAAGAGTTTGATTCGGAGTCGCTCTCAATAAGAATACTCACTGTAGCAAACAATAAACTTCGGTATTATATGTATGGATTATAAATGTCCGAATGTTGTGGTAAGTATCGGAAAAATCTTCAAAATTCGGGAAGGTTTTCGGAGTAAACTTATTAAAAATAGTTGGGTTAGCATAACCTATTTCTTTAAATACCAAAAATAGTGGAATTTTTTGGATTTCCTTTCGTAAATATTCCTGCAGTGTTGGCTATATATTATGAACAAAGTACTTGAAGACCAGTAGAACACTGAAAGCAAAGTATTTTTAATACTTACCATTCTTATTCTGAAGATTGCATCAAAAGTAAATGTCACTTTTACATTCTAAAAAGTAGCCTACCTCAAACCTACTAAGGCAGACAGAACATTCCAAAATCTAACTCTAGTTGTTAACACTAACTCTAAAAATAGTTGGGTTAGGATAACCTATTTCTTTAAATACCGAAATTGTGGAATTTCTTGGATTTCCTTTCGTAAATATTCCTACAGTGTTGGCTATATGTTATAAATTAGCGGATACTCGGAGAAATTTAATGAAAATCCGGTTGGGAGTTATAGCTCATACTGTGAATATTGCAGTTAAAAACATTGTCACTTTTACACTCTTGAAAAATACACTATCTCAAATCTGTTACCACAAGAAATATATCTTCGATTTTTTCAAAAAATTGTATTTTTGGCAAAACACATAAATGTTTTGAATTATATTTATAGATTTTATTTGCCTGCATATTGTGGTAAGACTTTGTAAAATCTTAGAAATATTTATCAGGTTTTGGTAGTTGGCTGGTAAATACTCTGATTAGCGTATCCTATACTAATAAAGTACATAACTTCATATTGTTTTAGGGCATCGTTTTTTTATATTTTGCTACCAATTCAACAAACTACTTGTAGACCAGTAGAACACTGAATACAAAGTATTTTAATACTTACCGTTTTTATTATGAAGATTGCATCAAAAGTAAAGGTCACTTTTACATTCTGAAGAGTAGCCTACCTCAAACCTTCCAAGGCAAACATAACAGTCCAAAATCTAACTCATTTTTCTCAAAGAGTTTGGTTTGGAGTCGCTCTCAACAAGAAAACTCACTGTAGAAAACAATAAACTTCGGTATTATATATATATGGATTTCTAATGGTCCGGATGTTGAGGTAAGTATCGGAAAAAATCTTCAAAATTCCGGGAGGTTTTCGGAGTAAACTTAAAAATAGTTGGGTTAGCATAACCTATTTCATTAAATACCGACATTTTAGAATTTTTTGGATTTCCTTTACGAAAATATTTCTGCAGTGATGGCTATATGTTATAAATTAGCGGATACTCGGGGAAATTTAATGAAAATCCGGTTGAGGTTATAGCTCATACTGTGAATATTGCAGTTAAAAACATTGTCACATTTACAGTCTTGAAAAATACACTATCTCAAATCTGTTAAGACAAGTAACACATTCTTCGATTTTTTCAAAAATTGTATTATTGGCAAAACACATAAATGTTTTGAATTATATTGATAGATTTTATTTGCTTGCATATTGTGGTAAGACTTTGTAAAATCTTATAAATTTTGATCAGGTTTTGGGAGTTAGCTGGTAAATACTCTGATTAACGTATCCTATACTAATAAAGTACTATACCTCATATTGTTCTAGGGCATCGTTTTTTAAATTTTGCTATCAATTCAAAAAACTACTTGAAGACCAGTAGAACACTGAAAGCAAAGTATTTTAATACTCACCGTTCTTATAATAAAGATCGCATCAAAAGTAAAGGTCACTTTTACATTCTAAAAATAGCCTCCCTCAAACCTTCTAAGGCAGACATAACAGTCCAAAATCTAACTCATTTTTTTCTAAGTGTTTTAATTGTAGTCGCCCTCAATAAGAACACTCACTGTAGCAAACAATAAACTTCGGTATTATATATGTGTATTCTAATGGTCCCGATGTTGTGGTAAGTATCGGAAAAATCTTCAAAATTCGGGAAGGTTTTCGGAGTAAACTTAAAAATAATTGGGTTATGATAACCTATTTCTTTAAATACCGAAATTGTAGAATTTCTAGGATTTCCTTTCGTAAATATTCCTTCAGTGTTGGCTATATGTTATAAATTAGCGGATACTCGGAGAAATTTAATGAAAATCCGGTTGGGAGTTATAGCTCATACTGTGAATATTGCAGTTAAAAACATTGTCACTTTTACACTCTTGAAAAATACACTATCTCAAATCTGTTAGGACAAGTAATACATTTTTCGATTTTTTTAAAAAAATTGTATTTTTGGCAAAATACATAAATGTTTTGAATTATATTTATAGATTTTATTTGTCTGCATATTGTGGTAAGACGTTGTAAAATCTTAGAAATTTTGATCAGGTTTTCGGAGTAAGCTTAAAAAACTCTGAAAAGCATATTCTAACTTTAAGAAGTACAATATTTCATATTGTTCTTGGGCTCCGTTGCTTAAATTTTTTCTACGAATGCAACAAATTACTTGAAGACCAGTAGAAAACTGAAAGCAAAGTATTTTAATACTTATCGTTCTTATTATGAAGATTGCATAAAAGTAAAGGTCACTTTTACATTCTAAAAATTAGCCTACCACAAAACTACTAAGACCAACAGAACAGTCCAAAGTCTAACTCATTTTTCTCTAAGAGTTTGATTTGGAGTCGCTCTCAATAATAGCACTCAATTTCTTATTCTGAAGATTGCATCAAAAGTAAAGGTCAATTTTACATTCTAAAAAGTAGCCTACCTCAAACCTACTAAGGCAGACAAAACAGTCCAAAATCTAACTCATTTTTCTTTATGAGTTTGATTTGGAGTCGCTCTCAATAAGAGCACTCACTGTAGCAAACAATAAACTTCGGTATTATATATATAGATTCTAATGGTCCGGATGTTGTGGAAAGTATCGGAGAAATCTTCAAAATTTGGAAGGTTTTAGGAGTAAACTTAAAAATAGTTGGGCTAGCATAACATATTTCTTTAAATACCGAAATTGTAGAATTTTTTGGATTTCCTATCGTAATTATTCCTCCAGTCTTGGCTATATGTTATAAATTAGCGGATACTCGGAGAAATTTAATCAAAATCCGTTTTGGTAGTTATAGCTCATACTGTGAATACTGCAGTTAAAACATTGTCACTTTTACACTCTTGAAAAATACAATATCACAAATCTGTTACGACAAGTAATACATTCTTCGATTTTTTTTCAAAAAATTGTATTTTTGGCAAAACACATAAATGTTTTGAATTACATTTATAGATTTTATTTGCCTGCATATTGTGGTAAGACTTTGTAAAATCTTAGAAATTTTATCAGATTTTGGGAGTTAGCTGGAAAATACTCTGATTAGCGTATCCTAAACTAATAAAGTACAATATTTCATATTGTTCTTGGGCTCCGTTGCTTAAATTTTTCTACGAATGCAACAAATTAATTGAAGACCAGTACAAAACTGAAAGCAAAGTATATTAATACTCATCGTTCTTATTATGAAGATTGCATAAAAGTAATAGTCACTTTTACATTCTAAAAAGTAGCCTACCTCAAAACTACTAAGGAAGACAGAACAGTCCAAAGTCTAACTCATTTTTCTGTAAGAGTTTGATCCGGAGTCGCTCTCAATAAGAACACTCACTGTAGAAAACAATAAACTTCGGTATTATATATATGGTTTATAAATGTCAGGATGTTGTGGTAAGTATCGGAAAAATCTTCAAAATTCAGGAAGGTTTTCGGAGTAAACTTATTAAAAATAGTTGGGTTAGCATAACCTATTTCTTTAAATACCGAAATTGTGGAATTTTTTGGATTTCCTTTCGTAAATATCCCTGCAGTGTTGGCTATATGTTATGAATTAGCGGATACTCGGGGAAATTTAATGAAAATCCGGTTGAGGTTATAGCTCATACTGTGAATATTGCAGTTAAAAACATTGTCACATTTACAGTCTTGAAAAATACACTATCTCAAATCTGTTAAGACAAGTAATACATTCTTCGATTTTTTCAAAAATTGTATTATTGGCAAAACACATAAATGTTTTGAATTATATTGATAGATTTTATTTGCTTGCATATTGTGGTAAGACTTTGTAAAATCTTATAAATTTTGATCAGGTTTTGGGAGTTAGCTGGTAAATACTCTGATTAACGTATCCTATACTAATAAAGTACAATACCTCATATTGTTCTAGGGCATCGTTTTTTAAATTTTGCTATCAATTCAAAAAACTACTTGAAGACCAGTAGAACACTGAAAGCAAAGTATTTTAATACTCACCGTTCTTATAATAAAGATCGCATCAAAAGTAAAGGTCACTTTTACATTCTAAAAATAGCCTCCCTCAAACCTTCTAAGGCAGACATAACAGTCCAAAATCTAACTCATTTTTTTCTAAGTGTTTTAATTGTAGTCGCCCTCAATAAGAACACTCACTGTAGCAAACAATAAACTTCGGTATTATATATGTGTATTCTAATGGTCCCGATGTTGTGGTAAGTATCGGAAAAATCTTCAAAATTCGGGAAGGTTTTCGGAGTAAACTTAAAAATAATTGGGTTATGATAACCTATTTCTTTAAATACCGAAATTGTAGAATTTCTAGGATTTCCTTTCGTAAATATTCCTTCAGTGTTGGCTATATGTTATAAATTAGCGGATACTCGGAGAAATTTAATGAAAATCCGGTTGGGAATTATAGCTCATACTGTGAATATTGGAGTTAAAAACATTGTCACTTTTACACTCTTGAAAAATACACTATCTCAAATCTGTTTGGACAAGTAATACATTTTTCGATTTTTTTAAAAAAATTGTATTTTTGGCAAAATACATAAATGTTTTGAATTATATTTATAGATTTTATTTGTCTGCATATTGTGGTAAGACGTTGTAAAATCTTAGAAAATTTTGATCAGGTTTTCGGAGTAAGCTTAAAAAACTCTGAAAAGCATATTCTAACTTTAAGAAGTACAATATTTCATATTGTTCTTGGGCTCCGTTGCTTAAATTTTTCTACGAATGCAACAAATTACTTGAAGACCAGTAGAAAACTGAAAGCAAAGTATTTTAATACTTATCGTTCTTATTATGAAGATTGCATAAAAGTAAAGGTCACTTTTACATTCTAAAAATTAGCCTACCACAAAACTACTAAGACCAACAGAACAGTCCAAAGTCTAACTCATTTTTCTCTAAGAGTTTGATTTGGAGTCGCTCTCAATAATAGCACTCAATTTCTTATTCTGAAGATTGCATCAAAAGTAAAGGTCAATTTTACATTCTAAAAAGTAGCCTACCTCAAACCTACTAAGGCAGACAAAACAGTCCAAAATCTAACTCATTTTTCTTTATGAGTTTGATTTGGAGTCGCTCTCAATAAGAGCACTCACTGTAGCAAACAATAAACTTCGGTATTATATATATGGATTCTAATGGTCCGGATGTTGTGGAAAGTATCGGAGAAATCTTCAAAATTTGGGAAGGTTTTAGGAGTAAACTTAAAAATAGTTGGGCTAGCATAACATATTTCTTTAAATACCGAAATTGTAGAATTTTTTGGATTTCCTATCGTAATTATTCCTCCAGTCTTGGCTATATGTTATAAATTAGCGGATACTCGGAGAAATTTAATCAAAATCCGTTTGGTAGTTATAGCTCATACTGTGAATACTGCAGTTAAAACATTGTCACTTTTACACTCTTGAAAAATACAATATCACAAATCTGTTACGACAAGTAATACATTCTTCGATTTTTTCAAAAAATTGTATTTTTGGCAAAACACATAAATGTTTTGAATTACATTTATAGATTTTATTTGCCTGCATATTGTGGTAAGACTTTGTAAAATCTTAGAAATTTTATCAGATTTTGGGAGTTAGCTGGAAAATACTCTGATTAGCGTATCCTAAACTAATAAAGTACAATATTTCATATTGTTCTTGGGCTCCGTTGCTTAAATTTTTCTACGAATGCAACAAATTAATTGAAGACCAGTACAAAACTGAAAGCAAAGTGTATTAATACTCATCGTTCTTATTATGAAGATTGCATAAAAGTAATAGTCACTTTTACATTCTAAAAAGTAGCCTACCTCAAAAACTACTAAGGAAGACAGAACAGTCCAAAGTCTAACTCATTTTTCTGTAAGAGTTTGATCCGGAGTCGCTCTCAATAAGAACACTCACTGTAGAAAAACAATAAACTTCGGTATTATATATATGGTTTATAAATGTCAGGATGTTGTGGTAAGTATCGGAAAAATCTTCAAAATTCAGGAAGGTTTTTCGGAGTAAACTTATTAAAAATAGTTTGGGTTAGCATAACCTATTTCTTTAAATACCGAAATTGTGGAATTTTTTTGGATTTCCTTTCGTAAAATATCCCTGCAGTGTTGGCTATATGTTATGAATTAGCCGATACTCGGAGAAATTTAATGAAAATCCGGTTGGGAGTTATAGCTCATACTATGAATATTGCAGTTAAAAACATTGTCACATTTACACTCTTGAAAAATACAATATCTCAAATCTGTTAAGACAAGTAATACATTCTTCGATTTTTTCAAAAAATTGTACGTTTGGCAAAACACATAAATGTTTTGAATTATATTTATAGATTTTATTTGCCTGCATATTATGGTAAGACTTTGTAAAATATTCGATATTTTGATTAGGTTTTGGGAGATAGCTGGAAAATACTCTGATAAGCGTATCCTATACTAATAAAGTACAATATTTCATATTGTTCTAGGGCATCGTTTTTTAAATTTTGCTACCAATTCAACAAAGTACATGAAGACCAGTAGAACACTGAAAGCAAAGTATTTTAATACTTTTCATTCTTATTCTGAAGATTGCATCAAAAGTAAAGGTCACTTTTACATTCTAAAAAGTAGCCTACCTCAAACCATCTAATTGCAGTTAAAAACTGAAAGCAAAGTATTTTAATACTTATCGTTCTTATTATGAAGATTGCATAAAAGTAAAGGTCACTTTTACATTCTAAAAATTAGCCACCACAAAACTACTAAGACCAACAGAACACTCCAAAGTCTAACTCATTTTTCTCTAAGAGTTTGATTTGGAGTCGCTCTCAATAATAACACTCAATTTCTTATTCTGAAGATTGCATCAAAAGTAAAGGTCAATTTTACATTCTAAAAAGTAGCCTACCTCAAACCTACTAAGGCAGACAAAACAGTCCAAAATCTAACTCATTTTTTTTTTATGAGTTTGATTTGGAGTCGCTCTCAATAAGAGCACTCACTGTAGCAAACAATAAACTTCGGTATTATATATATGGATTCTAATGGTCCGGATGTTGTGGAAAGTATCGGAGAAATCTTCAAAATTCGGGAAGGTTTTAGGAGTAAACTTAAAAATAGTTGTGCTAGCATAACATATTTCTTTAAATACCGAAATTGTAGAATTTTTTGGATTTCCTATCGTAATTATTCCTCCAGTCTTGGCTATATGTTATAAATTAGCGGATACTCGGAGAAATTTAATCAAAATCCGTTTGGTAGTTATAGCTCATACTGTGAATACTGCAGTTAAAACATTGTCACTTTTACACTCTTGAAAAATACAATATCACAAATCTGTTACGACAAGTAATACATTCTTCGATTTTTTCAAAAAATTGTATTTTTGGCAAAACACATAAATGTTTTGAATTACATTTATAGATTTTATTTGCCTGCATATTGTGGTAAGACTTTGTAAAATCTTAGAAATTTTATCAGATTTTGGGAGTTAGCTGGAAAATACTCTGATTAGCGTATCCTAGGCTAATAAAGTACAATATTTCATATTGTTCTTGGGCTCCGTTGCTTAAATTTTTCTACGAAAGCAACAAATTAATTGAAGACCAGTACAAAACTGAAAGCAAAGTATATTAATACTCATCGTTCTTATTATGAAGATTGCATAAAAGTAATAGTCACTTTTACATTCTAAAAAGTAGCCTACCTCAAAACTACTAAGGCCGACAGAACAGTCCAAAGTCTAACTCATTTTTCTGTAAGAGTTTGATCCGGAGTCGCTCTCAATAAGAACACTCACTGTAGAAAACAATAAACTTCGGTATTATATATATGGATTATAAATGTCAGGATGTTGTGGTAAGTATCGGAAAAATCTTCAAAATTCAGGAAGGTTTTCGGAGTAAACTTATTAAAAATAGTTGGGTTAGCATAACCTATTTCTTTAAATACCGAAATTGTGGAATTTTTTGGATTTCCTTTCGTAAATATCCCTGCAGTGTTGGCTATATGTTATGAATTAGCCGATACTCGGAGAAATTTAATGAAAATCCGGTTGGGGAGTTATAGCTCATACTGTGAATATTGCAGTTAAAAACATTGTCACATTTACACTCTTGAAAAATACACTATCTCAAATCTGTTAAGACAAGTAATATTTTCTTCGATTTTTTTCAAAAATTTCATTTTTGGCAAAGCACATAAATGTTTTGAATTAGATTTTATAGATATTATATGTCTGCATATTGTGGTGAGAATTTGTAAAATCTTAGAAAATTTTTATCAGGTTTTCCGAATAAGCTAAAAAAACTCCGAAAAGCATATTCTAAACTTTAAGAAGTACAATATTTCATATTGTTCTTGGGCTCCGTTGCTTAAATTTTTCTCCGAATGCAACAAATTACTTGAAGACCAGTACAAAACTGAAAGCAAAGTATTTTAATACTCATTGTTCTTATTATGAAGATTGCATAAAAGTAATTGTCACTTTTACATTCTAAAAAGTAGCCTACCTCAAAACTACTAAGGCCGACAGAACAGTCCAAAGTCTAACTCATTTTTCTCTAAGAGTTTGATTCGGAGTCGCTCTCAATAAGAATACTCACTGTAGCAAACAATAAACTTCGGTATTATATATATGGATTATAAATGTCCGGATGTTGTGGTAAGTATCGGAAAAATCTTCAAAATTCGGGAAGGTTTTCGGAGTAAACTTATTAAAAATAGTTGGGTTAGCATAACCTATTTCTTTAAATACCGAAATAGTGGAATTTTTTGGATTTCCTTTCGTAAATATTCCTGCAGTGTTGGCTATATATTATGAACAAAGTACTTGAAGACCAGTAGAACACTGAAAGCAAAGTATTTTAATACTTACCATTCTTTTTCTGAAGATTGCATCAAAAGTAAATGTCACTTTTACATTCTAAAAAGTAGCCTACCTCAAACCTACTAAGGCAGACAGAACAGTCCAAAATCTAACTCTAGTTGTTAACACAAACTCTAAAAATAGTTGGGTTATGATAACCTATTTCTTTAAATACCGAAATTGTGGAATTTCTTGGATTTCCTTTCGTAAATATTCCTACAGTGTTGGCTATATGTTATAAATTTGCGGATACTCGGAGAAATTTAATGAAAATCCGGTTGGGAGTTATAGCTCATACTGTGAATATTGCAGTTAAAAACATTGTCACTTTTACACTCTTGAAAAATACACTATCTCAAATCTGTTACCACAAGTAATATATCTTCGATTTTTTCAAAAAATTGTATTTTTGGCAAAACACATAAATGTTTTGAATTATATTTATAGATTTTATTTGCCTGCATATTGTGGTAAGACTTTGTAAAATCTTAGAAATATTTATCAGGTTTTGGGAGTTAGCTGGTAAATACTCTGATTAGCGTATCCTATACTAATAAAGTACAATACTTCATATTGTTTTAGGGCATCGTTTTTTTAAATTTTGCTACCAATTCAACAAACTACTTGTAGACCAGTAGAACACTGAATACAAAGTATTTTAATACTTACCGTTTTTATTATGAAGATTGCATCAAAAGTAAAGGTCACTTTTAAATTCTGAAGAGTAGCCTACCTCAAACCTTCTAAGGCAAACATAACAGTCCAAAATCCAACTCATTTTTCTCAAAGAGTTTGATTTGGAGTCGCTCTCAACAAGAAAACTCACTGTAGCAAACAATAAACTTCGATATTATATATATATGGATTCTAATGGTCCGGATGTTGAGGTAAGTATCGGAAAAATCTTCAAAATTCCGGGAGGTTTTCGGAGTAAACTTAAAAATAGTTGGGTTAGCATAACCTATTTCTTTAAATACCGAAATTGTAGAATTTTTTGGATTTCCTTTACGAAAATATTTCTGCAGTGTTGGCTATATGTTATAAATTAGCGGATACTCGGGGAAATTTAATGAAAATCCGGTTGAGTTTATAGCTCATACTGTGAATATTGCAGTTAAAAACATTGTCACATTTACAGTCTTGAGAAATACACTATCTCAAATCTGTTAAGACAAGTAATACATTCTTCGATTTTTTCAAAAATTGTATTTTTGGCAAAACACGTAAATGTATTGAATTATATTTATAGATTTTATTTGCCTGCATATTGTGGTAAGACTTTGTAAAATCTTATAAATTTTGATCAGGTTTTTGGGAGTTAGCTGGTAAATACTCTGATTAACGTATCCTATACTAATAAAGTACAATACTTCATATTGTTCTAGGGCATCGTTTTTTAAATTTTGCTATCAATTCAACAAACTAATTGAAGACCAGTAGAACACTGAAAGCAAAGTATTTTAATACTTACCGTTCTTATAATGAAGATCGCATCAAAAGTAAAGGTCACTTTTTACATTCTAAAAATAGCCTCCCTCAAAACCTTCTAAGGCAGACATAACAGTCCAAAATCTGAATCATTTTTTTCTAAGTGATTTATTTGTAGTCGCCCTCAAAGAGAAACACTCACTGTAGCAAACAATAAACTTCGGTATTATATATGTGTATTCTAATGGTCCCGATGTTGTGGTAAAGTATCGGAAAAATCTTCAAAATTCGGGAAGGTTTTTCGGAGTAAACTTAAAAAATAGTTGGGTTAAGATAACCTATTTCTTTAAATACCGAAATTGTAGAATTTCTTGGATTTCCTTTCGTAAATATATTCCTACAGTGTTGGCTATATGTTATAAATTAGCGGATACTCGGAGAAATTTAATAAAAATCAGGTTTGGGAAATATAGCTCATACTGTGAATATTGCAGTTAAAAACATTGTCACTTTTACACTCTTGAAAAATACACTATCTCAAATCAATTAGGAAAAGTAATACATTCTTCGATTTTTTCAAAAAATTGTATTTTTGGCAAAATACATAAATGTTTTGAATTATATTTATAGATTTTATTTGTCTGCATATTGTGGTAAGACTTTGTAAAATCTTAGAAATTTTGATCAGGTTTACGGAGTAAGCTTAAAAAACTCTGAAAAGCATATTCTAACTTTAAGAAGTACAATATTTCATATTGTACTTGGGCTCCGTTGCTTAAATTTTTCTATGAATGCAACAAATTAATTGAAGACCAGTAGAAAACTGAAAGCAAAGTATTTTAATACTTATTGTTCTTATTATGAAGATTGCATCAAAAGTAAAGGTCACTTTTACATTCTAAAAATTAGCCTACCACAAAACTACTAAGACCGACAGAACAGTCCAAAGTCTAACTCATTTTCCTCTGAGAGTTTGATTCGGAGTCGCTCTCAATAGGAACACTCACTTTCTTATTCTGAATAGTGCATCAAAAGTAAAGGTCACTTTTACATTCTAAAAAGTAGCCTACCTCAAACCTACTAAGGCAGACAGAACAGTCCAAAATCTAACTCATTTTTCTTCAAGAGTTTGATTTGGAGTCGCTCTCAATAAGAACACTCACAGTAGCAAACAATAAACTTCGGTATTATATAAATGGATTCTAAATGTCCGGATTTTGTGGTAAGTATCGAAAAAATCTTCAAAATTCGGGAAGTTTTTCGGAGTAAACTTATTAAAAATAGTTGGGTTAGGATAACCTATTTTTTTAAATACCGAATTTGTGGAATTTCTTGGATTTGCTTTCGTAAATATTCCTACAGTGTTGGCTATATGTTATAAATTAGCGGATACTCGGAGAAATTTAATGAAAATCCGGTTGGGAGTTATAGCTCATACTGTGAATATTGCAGTTAAAAACATTGTCACTTTTACACTCTTGAAAAATACACTATCTCAAATCTGTTACCACAAGTAATACATTCTTCGATTTTTTAAAAAAATTGTATTTTTGGAAAAACACATAAATGTTTTGAATTATATTTATAGATTTTATTTGCCTGCATATCGTGGTAAGACTTTGTAAAATCTTAGAAATTTTGATCACGTTTTGGGAGTTAGCTGGTAAATACTCTGATTAACGTATCCTAAACTAATAAAGTACAATACTTCATATTGTCCTAGGGCATCGTTTTTTAAATTTGCTATCAATTCAACAAACTACTTGAAGACCAGTAGAACACTGAAAGCAAAGTATTTTAATACTTACCGTTTTTATTACGAAGATTGCATCAAAAGTAAAGATCACTTTTACATTCTAAAAATAGCCTCCCTCAAATCTTCCAAGGCAGACATAACAGTCCAAAATCTAACTCATTTTTTTCTAAGTGTTTGATTTGGAGTCGCCCTCAATAAGAACACTCACTGTAGCAAACAATAAACATCGGTATTATATATGTGTATTCTCATGGTCCCGATGATGTGGTAAGTATCGGAAAAATCTTCAAAATTCGGGAAGGTTTTCGGAGTAAACTTAAAAATAGTTGGGTTAGGATAACCTATTTCTTTAAATACCGAAATTGTAGAATTTTTTGGATTTGCTTTCGTAAATATTCCTACAGTGTTGGCTATATGTTATAAATTTGCGGATACTCGGGGAAATTTAATGAAAATCCGGTTGAGTTTATAGCTCATACTGTGAATATTGCAGTTAAAAACATTGTCACATTTACACTCTTGAAAAAATACACTATCTCAAATCTGTT